>JBBBDQ010000420.1:795000-1207500 GCA_037127315.1 Ascarosepion bandense | reverse complement strand
TGTCGAATACAATTATATGAAAAAATGATAATATTCATTTATTCAAATAAAGAAAAATTCTAAAAAGTTAAATAAAAAATTAAATACTTAAAAAATGAATATTAAAACAAAATATTTAAATTCCATTATTTTCACTGGTCGGACTATTTTCTTGATCTTGAATGCTGTTTTTACGGCGTTTCGGCCGTTGTACGCTCCGGCCATTTTCAATGCTGAGAATTTAGAACCGAACCCTTTATTTCGATCACTGGGGTCTATCAGTCTTCTTTCATGTACGATGCCACTGTGCTTAGTATTATTTCGGGATTTCTTCAATGTTTGGTCAAATGTTGCGATAAGCAGACCTTCGTTTCTTCTTCACTTGAGCGCTGTCTTTCTCGCTTTTTATTTTTGATGTTATTGAGGGTTGAGGGGGGGCCTAATGCACTTAAATAAGGACTAAAAAATTGCAACAAAAGTAAAGGCTTTTTTAGCTAACATGAGATAAAAAGATTAATACTTATTCATTTATTCAAATACAAACATTGTACCATTACTACTTCCATACACACAGATATATGCATATTGTGTTGAGAATCACTGGCTTAAGATATCATGAAACGTTCAGAAAGGCTGATGGATGAAGGGTCATTCCTAAAATAATTTCATAATTTTTAACAAGAAGCCTCCACTCTTTATAATCTTTAGTCACACCAAATCTAGATCCAGCAAAGAGTTTTACATTGTTTTGTAGCAGACACCCTGTATCTGAACGCCTTGTCAAACTATTGATCCTTTTAGCTCTTAAACATCAAAACTACTTAGATCATTAGTTTCTCTTATACGAAATGCAAAGGAATGTAATATTTTTTTGTTTTTAACATTCAAATCATAACTACATCAGCAGTTTGTCTTTCTAAATGTCTCTCTATGTTAATATCTTTTTTATTTCTCCTGCTCAATTGTTATTCTTGTTGTTAAGGTAAACAATGATTCATCTGATTTTTACAGTTCAATTCAAGATTTTGATCCGTTCATTTATAAACTGTTTCTCTTCTTGGCCTTCAGAATAAATCCTTGGAACCTTCTTCCTAGTGCTGGATTTATGTCTAAGCCAAACAATCTATAGCTTAGGATAGAGTTTCTTAACCTTTTTAAGCAACGGCACACCTAGGAGCAAATGAAAATATTACAGCACACTTAGCAAAATTTTTAAAGGACATACATTTAAATGTTACGAAATAAAATCATAGATTTTTTTTAAAAATACACACACAAATATTTAATGTTTCTATTCACACTATTTGTACAGTTCATTTTCTATGAAACCTGTGCCTGGGTTTTTTCTTTTTTTTTTTTTTTGCAATTTCTTCAAGGTTTGATTCAATGAGTGATAAGCAGGCCCGCATTTCTTCAGCTGAGTGCAGTTTTTCTCACTTCTTATTTTTGATGTTGAGAAATATAATTCCCTGAAATAAGAAGTAGAAAATTGCAATAAAACTAAAGCCTTTTTAGCTAAGAACAAAACTCACAATTGTTGAGAGAGAAAAGAAATACTTATTGTTTAACATTGCAAAAAGTATCTGTTCTCTCATTTTGGAAATCATATCATACAGTTGTAAATGTTCAAATTACACTATTTGTTGACTCTTCAAAGAACTAAGATTGAAATTGCTTTCACTTTTAAAAACTTCTTTTCTAATAAAGTGCGAGTAATAGAATAAAGTGTTTGCTTTTCTATTCTATGTTTTTTTTACTTTCAGATCATGACTACATGAGCAATTTGCTTTTCCAAATGGCTCTTTATTTTGATGTCGCTTTTACTTTATTTTGGTTCATCTGCTAAGTTGCTATTCTTTGTAAGGTAAGCAATGAAACCTCATTTATTGCTGATTTGTTCAGCTCAACTCAAGATTTTGAACCAGTCAGTCACTTAAGTGCCAGACGTGCTACACGATCAAAGGCGATCGAGTCTCTTTCGATCCATTACTGACTAGGCAGAAGATTTTCCCGCAGTAGATTGCCATTTCTTTCTGCGGTAGACTGGTTTCCAGTCATTGGTATAGAACCCGATTTTTCATGTTATTAAACCTATAGATGGAGGGAGAAGAGCTGGATTTATCTATTTCTTAGTAGTATTTGCGTGTAAGTGAATGGAACGAATTTGAATGGAATTTGAACTCGGCTCTCTGATTACTCATTCCGAGCCGAAACCTATTACACCAAAACGCACTTCAAGATTTTGAACCATTTATTCATAAAATGTTTTTCCACTTGGTCTTCAGAATAAATCGTTGGAACGTTCTTAGTAGTGCAGGATTTAGGCCTAAGCCAAAGTGGTTACAGTTTAGTATAGTGTTTCTTAACCCTTTCTAAGTAACGGTACACCGAGAAGTAAATGAAAATATGCTCAGCAAAAATTTTTAAATGTTATGAAATAAAACCATAGATTTTATTTTTTTCATATGCCCACAATTATGAAATTACTTTATTTCAATGTTTGTATTCGCAATATTTGAGCAACTTATTTAGTGTGAAATTCAAGGGATGAGAAGATTGTTGAGAAACGTAGTTCGCAGAAAAAAAGAAGTAGAAAATTGCAATAAAACTAAAGCCTTTCTTGCTAACATGAGATAAAAAGCTTAATAAAAAGCTTAAAACTTATTCATTTATTCACATACATTGTACCATTACTACAGATATATGCATGTTGTGTTGAGAATCACTGGCTTAGGTTATCATGAAACGTTCAGAAAGTTTGGAGGGTGAAGTGTCATTTCGAAATTATTTCATAATTTTTAACAAGGAGCCTCCACACGCACATATATATCATCAACATCACAACTGCATAGGTCATCGACGCCCTCTCAACATCGACGAGGCAAACAAAGATGTTTCTGTAACTTCTCTTTTTACAGGTCAAATCCCTTTATCTTCCGGGTGATGTAACTGTCGGTTAAGTGCCATACGTGATACACTTTTGGGCGATCATCTCTCTTTCAATCCATGTCTGATTAGGAAGAAAATTTTTTCCGTAGTAGGTTGCTATTTCTTTCTGCGGTAGACTGGTTGCCAACCAAGCATATAGAAACCAATCTCTCCAGTTATTTAACGCATAGCTCTAGGAAGAAGAGACGGCTTAATATCTTTCCCAGCAGTATTTACGTGGAAGTGATTGCAACGAATTCAACTTAAATTCGAACTCGGCTCTCCGATTTTTCTTTTCGAGTCGATATCCAACTGCATCATAACGCCAATCCAAATGTATGCCGTGATAATATTTCGCGGCACGCTTAAGAAGGTGACGCGGTACACGAGTATGAATTACTACTGTAAGTGGTTCCGTACGAAAGCGTGTGAGGTTAAAAGTGTGAACGAAACGAACAAAATCCATGACTGAATTTGCACTGAAATTCTCGCGTTATATATACTGAAACAGTATGAGTGACAAAAGCTCAGTTTAATGCGGATTGCCTATACGCATACATATGAGCCAAGGATAAAAACTGACCATCCCCCGCTGCCACTGACATGCTAGTGTTGGCATCCACAAGCATCGTCTTTTGTTAAATGAAAAAAACAAAAAATTGGTCCCGCAGTGTTGGAATTCCCACGACCAGGCTTCTCTATAGTTTGAACAGTAGAACAGATACTACGTTTTGATCTTAGTCCATAGACAATCTTATTTTATAAATTGAAAAACTTTTTTTTTTTACTACAAATGGATATCTATGAATTTTTACCGATGAGATACATCATTATCCAGTGCGAATTTAAATAACTTCAGTCGTTGGGTTCTGATTCTTAAAAAAAATCAACTGGCTTGCTAACGATATTTCTCTAATCTTGGAACATGATCTCATAAAAATAAGTTTTATATGAAAAATTACTATCTAAAGAATATTAATGTCTATACCATAATCTTAAACCAGTTGGAAGTCTAATACTTTCAGAAATAAACTTAGAAATCATTTAGCGTTGCCAGTCGGGGATTGAGATGAGAACCACTTAGACATTTCGCTCTCTTTAGAAGAGCCTTTACCTGCCTTTACCCAGATGTACCCAGTGCCTCTAATTTTTCAAGAAGACACAGGAAACTATCTTTACGCATTCAGATTCAATCTCAACAACATTGAATTGACGTACAAATTTGTTATACTTCAGAAATGACCAATGAATGGCAAAGGAGAGTGGCTCTATTTGGCTTAGGAAGACAGGGACACGTCCTTAAGTTAAGCGCATAAAAAGGATATGAGGGGCATAAAGAAAAGTTTATTTGACAGCGGAAAAGTTTATCTTCCTTTTTTAGTCGCTTCCGATGGAGTTTCCTCATCAGTGAACAACATTCTGATTGAGTTACAAAAATATGTTTGAAACTAAAATTATGCCGTTTAGCAAAGAACTTTCTGGTCCTGTCTATATGATTTTGGAAACTGATCTTCTTCTTCTCGAATATACCGCGTCCTTTCACAACATATGCAATTATAGCTATCCACAGCTTCCTATCTCTTGTGGCCCTAAGCAGTTCTTCTCCATTTTCTAAGAGTCCGTTCCACTGCCGATTCACACAAACTCGTCAGTTATGTGGAATGTTATCTTTCATAATATTTTCCTGCCTTCATTAGGCCTCGTGAAGGTTATGTTTTCCAAGCCTTCCATAAGAAAATTCAACTATTTCTTATTCGTGCTATATATAAGTTATCTAACCTTAAAGACTTCTTTTTTGCTTATCTCCCCGTGCATGGAATCCTCAGGATCCTTCTGTAGCCTCACATTTCTGTTGCCACTCGGTTTCTCCTCATCCGTTGAGTGATTATCAAACATTCAGTCAGTCAGTTAATTAAGTGCCATAAGTTATACAGACATGGACGATCATGTCTCTTTTGATCCATGACTGACTAGGCAAGAAATTTTTCCTACAGTGGGTGCCATTTTTTGCGGTAGACTGGTTAACAAGCAAGGCTATGGAACCAAATCTGTCCTGCTCTTCAATGGAGGGAGAAGAGATGGATTCATACCTTTCCCAAGGGTGTTTGCGCGTAAGTGAATGCAATGAATGTCCCTGGAATTCGAACTCGACTTTCCGATTTCTCATTCCGATCTGATATCTCATTACAGTACAACACAGATCAAGCACTTTTTTTAATTATATCACCACAAGCAAGGCGGTAACGCCACTGATGTGCAGGGCGCTACATAAGAGTGAGAAGATTAGAAAAGAGAAAAACCGGAAACCACATCCTAAACAGGAAACAAGGGATGAGCCTCTTCACCTGTTCAATAGATGTGGTTGGAGTGTGAACCGGGCGATATTTTAGTCTATCTACTCCAATTGAAAAAAAAGAAAAGAGTGAAAAGATTGGAAAAGAGAAAACCGGAAACCGCATTCTAAACAGGAAACAATGGATGAGCCTCTTCACCTGTTCAATAGACGTGGGTGGAGTGTGAACCGGGCGATAGTTTAGTCTATCTACTCCAATTGAAAAAAGAAAAAAGAAAAAAAAAGAGTGAAAAGATTGGAAAAGAGAAAACCGGAAACCGCTTCCTAAACAGGAAACAAAGGATGAGAATCTTCACCTTTTCAATAGGCGTGGGTGGAGTGTGAACCGGGCGATAGTTTAGTCTATCTACTCCAATTGAAAGAGTGTAAAGTTTGGAAATTTTACTGTAATATAAAAGGATGAATGAAGTATATTTATCAACCGCTTTTTTAAAGCGAAACTTTCTTTTCGTTCCTCAGCACCTTGATTAGCTTTTGGAATGATTCTTTTGCTAGTCCAATGCGTACGTCGGATCTCGATGTCATATTTTCATCCTCTGTAAGAACAGATATTTGAGTTTCTGCTTGATGTTTATATCTCCAGTCCGTATCCTACATTTTCGGATTTTTCCCTTGCTAACGACCATACTTTCTGTCATCTTTAGATGGAAACATACTAATTCTGCACACTTTTCATTGTTTCTAACGAAGTTATCGTGTTCTTGGTTTTGAAATTCTTCTTTCGCTAGTCCAATGTGTACTTCGGATCTCGGTGTCATTAAAACGTTATCCAGATATTTGAATTTATGCCTCTGCTTGATGTTTTTATCTCCAGTTCGTATCTAACATTTTAGGATTTTTCCCTTGCTAATGACCATACTTTTCTGCCTATCTAAACTTTGTCTTTGTGTGTGTGTATGTGTGTCTGTGTGTGTGTCCGTCCGTTACCTATAGACTCCGAAACAGCTGAACCGATTTTCTTGAAAATTTACACAGTTGTACTATAAGCGTCTGCGAGTGTTCTTAGCTAGGTTTTGTGTCGAGGTACCCCTGATAAATATCTAAAATGGATAAACGAAAAAGTCGGGTTATAGAAGGAGTGGTCCGATTTTAATCAAATTTGATACTCTCATAGACAAAGACATAAGAAACGATATTCAGAAGGTTCAAGGTTGCAGTTCTTACAATAGTACAGAAAATCGATAATATATATATATATATATATATATATATATATATATATATATATATATAAAAGGCAAGATGTTTGTGTGTGTGTCTGTTTATCTGCCTGTATGTCTGTATTTTTTCGGACTTATTATTTTATTTTTTGCTTCGGGTTTGGCTCTAAGTAGGTATAATTGTAGTTCTTAGTCTAAGCCATGATACCATTTACTCAGAGGACTTATTTAGCCTTCAAAATTCAGTTTACGACGAAAAAAACTTATTTGATATCGATATCAGGAAATCAAAATTTGATTTACATCCATTCATTTTTCTTTCAGTTTACGGTTTCGCTTTAACTGGAAACAACTATTGCTTTTTAGTTTTTCGTGCCAACGTTCAAAGAGTCTGAGCTCCAGGATCATGGATTAGTTTTAAAACGAGCAACGCCGGACTATACTGCTAGTTTTAAATAGAAAACACATACCAATTTAGCACACTTTTCTTTGTTTCTAACGGAAATTTCCCGTTTCTCAGCACCTTTCTTAACTTTTGAAATTCTTCTTTCGCTAGTCCAGTGTGTTCTTCGGATCTCGGTATCATATTTTCACTCTCTTTTAAAACACTTAGCAGATTTATTTATCTTTTATTGCTACTTTCTGTTTCTTTTTTTTTTTTTTTTGCAGCTGATAGTCCTTTTTCCCTTTTTTCTAGTTTCATCAAAATCAGCTGACTCATTCGCATGAAGAAACCTTTTAAATTGCTGTCCGCTTCAAAAATAAAAATAAAATCATATAATAAACCGAATATTTATAAATCTACCATTCACCCATATTTCGAATATTGCTGGTGCGTATGCTCTGGTACTCCTGCGATATATTTAAAAATTATTGATAAAGTCAAAAAAGAATCTGCAATGTTCCTAGCCTGACATCTCGGCTTCAGTCACTTTCCCACTGCCGTAACGTAGTTTGCTTCTGCTTTTCCTATAAATAAATTTGTATATCAATCCTGATATCTTTCAAGGAATTTCAAACATAACCTTTTATAATCTAAAGTATAGACTGTTCTCGTTCCATTGCCACTGGCAGTGATTGAGTAAATGGTTACTTCATAATTCTATCTAGGTTACTCGGGTCGATATACATCTGATGAATCCGAAGGCTAGAACAACTGAAACGTTGTGATAACAACAACAAATTTGAGAAAAAATCGTATAACATTAACTCCTCATTACAAAAATTCAAACACTCCCAGTTATACCTTTAATTTCGAAGCTCTTGGTGTTAAAGGCCAAACATTTTGTCATTTTACTATTGATTGTTAAACCTTTCCTTCTCACATTTCTTGTGGGTGATGAATTATTCGCCACCCTAAAACCACTTTTTGACAGAAAAAACATCGCAAGATTCGATGCTTTATCGATATTTCCATGGAAAGTTTTCAGACGAACAACATTCCTTAGTTTTTTTTTAATCATTTCACCCCGACAAGGCGGTAACGCCACTGACGTGCAGGGGGCTACATGAGAGTTAAAGCACTGGATAAAGAGAGTGAAGAGAAGGACAAACCATTTAGAAAGTTGCAAGAGAAGGGAATACAGGTGTGATGACAGTTGCAGAGATGGAGAGAAAGGAAAGGATATAAAGGGTGGTGAGGAAAGAACTAGGGTCAAGTGGTTAAGAGATGAGTATTGTCCTTGCATTTGAATTCCTTGCAGGTTCTAACCGTCAGGAAAGTAAGAATAAGAAGTTGAGTTGCACAGGCGTGAAGTGCGAGGAAAGAAGCTGCAGGAGTAGAATTGTCGTCTGCATTTGGTTGATCTAACTGTGAATGGGTGAAACCCAGTTGTCAATCTGGTTGTACGAGTAAACACCTGTTGCAGAGGCACCAGTGACTTAAGTTCGTTGGAGCAGAAGCCATGGAAGTATTTATAGAACAAACAAAGGGAAGCCACATCCCATCGGTAGGAAAGTGGCTGCAGTCGAGCCGCCAAGTCAGTACCTATCACATTACTGATTCTACTTTGGAGCCTGTCAAGAACACCGAGGTGAACAGCGGAGGCACCTGACCATATATGGCAGCAGTACTCCATGCACGGACGAATGGTTGATTTGTATATGAATTTTAACTTTCCCGGCTAACTATACTCCGCACATTGTAGCTAACCACCTTCATTCCCTGCGTCTTCCATTAAGAATATATGAGTTCCAATCGAGCAGCTTCTTTGTATGAAATCATACTTTTGGAAGCGACTCCCAAGAGAATGCTTCGCTGATTACTACAATCATTCAACCTGTTCAAGTTTAGGGTTAACCGTCATCTTCCACACATATCCACATAAACCGTACTTCTTACTCTGTAACCCTGTACCTCGAATGGATCTCAAGGTCTTGTACAGGGTAAACCTCATTTGAACAATAGAAAAAAATTCATTACGGGTTCCTTTGGTTTCCTTTTTTTATGTCTGCTATCAACAACGTGGTATCGTCTATGTATCTTATGTTGTCACGATTGTCAGTCAGTTAAGTGTTATACGTTATACACGCTTGGATGATCATGTCTCTTTCGAGACATGACTGACTGAGCAGAAGATTATCAAGCAGTAGGTTGTCATTTCTTTCTGTGGTAGATTAATTGCCAGCCTAGTCTATAGAACCCAATCTGTCCTGTTATTTAACCTATAACTGGAGGGAAAAGACGGATTAATACCTTTCCCAAGGGTATTTGCGCATAAATGAATGCCAGAAATTCAACTAAAATTCAAATTCACCCAACGAAAATACATCTGCCCTACAAACTTCAAATGTCTCCTTACGATTTAATTCTACTTTTCGAAAGTTGTTTAAAAAAAAATCAGTCAGAGGCCATCACTTACCTCAAAAAAGATATTGTGTTTTGTGTGAAGAAAAATCACCAAAAATTGATAGCACTAAAAGAGCTGTTACGAACATCAAAAGCTATACTAATTTTCTTTCTTCTCTGTCTGTCATGGACAATCAGAAAAATTGCCCGATGAATAAAGACCATTGCTTTTACTTACTGGGATAAATTTTTGTTTATCTTTAGAGAGAAAAGTACGATTTTTTGCTTGGGTGGGCGAAAAGGTTATCTTTGCTGTTGCGGGAGGAAGGTTAGATTTTTGACCCTGTTTATGTTACTACGTTACCTGCTGGACTGTGCACATAAGAGCTGCGATTGAACTTAGTGCTGACAAAATATTTTTTTTATTTCTATTACAAAACGATTGTTTATTATTTTCCATCAAATTGTAATGGCCAATTCACAATTGTAGCATAAGAATGTTTCTCTTCTTAACTAAGAAAATTGCATTTGTTTTATAATTCCAGAAACCAGTGCATTTTTTAATTAACCCTTTCAAGCAACGGCTGATTAATATAAAAGATCGTCCAAAAACATTGTTCATAAGTTTAAATTTATGCAAGATATATTTTTTCAAGCCATAAATTTTGTTTTTGTTTATCAACTTTATTCTTTTGCTTAAATTTCTGGGAAAAATTATCGTTATTTTCATTACTTACATGTGGTCTACGGCCGTAGTGCCCTTCGGCTTTCATCATGTGTATTTCGATCACAGAAAGCTACAAGTAATGTCGTTCAGGCGCTCAGCCAGCAGCATTCAGTCGGCAGTGTTGAGTCATCCTGTGCCCGTTCGGAATTCACCATTATTTTCAATGATTTTGTGGCCACTTATCATCGATACTTTTTGAGTAAAGTTTCGCAGTTTTTAATGCGGAAAGGTTTTCTACGGAATTTTAAATTTGATTTTAATATCAAAGCGGCTTATGGTCATATCACATTGAATACACCGGTTCTCGCTCGATCACCGAAGTTAAGTTTAGCCTGGTCAGTACTTAGATGGGTGACCGCTTGGGAATATCAGGTGCAGTAAGCGTTTAGTGACGGATGTGCGCTGTGATGCAGTGGATATCGGCTCGGAAAAAGAAATCGGTGGACCGAGTTTGAATTCCAGTTGAATGCCCTGCATTCACTGAAGCACCGGGGAAGGTATTAATCCGTCCCTTCCCTCCAGTTATGGGTTAAATAACAGGGTAGGACTTAGAGACCCTACCCTTAAAAACAAATCCCAAGGAATCTTGATACTCGAAAAAGAAAAAAAGGATTACTAGACACAAAACTTATATAAAAACCACAATAAATTGTTGAAAGAAAAATGTATTACCAGCAATAAATAAATAAAATTTAGTTGGCAATAAATGACCCACAGAGGTTGATTTGCCATAAAAACAAAACGACCAACCTATCAAAGCGTTTTGCAGCGATTACAGAAGATAATAATCTGTCAAGTGAATGTGGTCATTGGAGTAGAGCAGACTAAGCAATATCATCTTTTTTCTTTTGTGTTCTTGCTGTATTCGGGCTTGCGTTACCATGGTAGAGAACACGATTTTTACTGTTGGCGAAAATGTGGTGGTTTTCGACCAAATATTATTGACTGAATCGTTTTGTAAGACTTATCAAAAAACAATTTTCATCGTTTCACCCCAAGCAAAGCGGTACCACCACTGATGCACAGGGGGCTACATAAAGAGTAAAAATTTAAGAAGGACTAGAGTGAAGAGAATGACAAACCAATTACAGGGGGTGTCAAAGAAAGGGCAAGAGAAGAATGGAAACACAGGTGTGAAGACAGTTGCGAAGGTAGAGAGAAAGGAATTGAACAAGATACACAGGGAGATGAAGAAAGGACTGGAGTCAAGTGTATAAGAGATGGGAATTGACATTGCATTTAAATTTCTGTGGGTTGTAACCATCAGGAAAGCAAGTATACGGAAGGGTGTTTCGCAAGCATGAAGTGCGATAAAAGAAGCTGTTGGAGTAAAATTGTCGGCTGTGTTTGGTTGATCTAACTGTAAATGGGTGGGACCTTGTTGCCAGCCTGGTTGCACAAGTACATTCTTGAGGAGTGGGCACCAGTGACCTAAGGTCTTCGAAACAGAAGCTATGAAAATGCCCGAAAATAAGTTTAGATTGTATTATTTTTAAAAAATAATATTTTAGAATTACTAAATATTAGCGCGTAAGTGAATCTAACGAACACGACGGGAATTAGAACTTGGTAATCCGATTAACAATTCCGAGTCATTCATTACATCAAGATTAGAGCACCTGTAATTTCCAAGCGATTGCCCATCTATGTACTGACCAGCCTCGATCTTGCTCAACTTAGGTGAAGTGGCTTTAAGCCCATTATGTTTCCCGCACGTCCAAGCTTATAGCATCTGGTATTCCCAAGCAGTCATCCATCTACGTATTGACCAGGCTTGACAAAGCTTAAATTCGGTAAACATACAGGAACCGATACTTCAACGTGAAGTCATTATGTCATCTATACCTGCAAGCTTACAGCACCTTCTATTCGCATCTGTATGCCACACAATCCTCTTAAATGTGCTGCGAAATATTGTCACTGTATATATGTATATATATATATGTATATATGTATATATACATATGTATAACTTGGACCAATTTTAAATTAACTTTGTCAATTTTTTCAGATTTAACAACTTCACTCTCTGGAAATTTCAGCCATGGAAAGATTAAAAATCGAACAACGTGTTAAAGTTATGGAAGCTTTTTACGGAAAGGGATGCTCAAACAGAAATGCATTTGGCTTTATTGAATAAAAAATTCCAGGTGCATCATTTCGGGAAACAGTGATGTCAATTGGCCACGACGATCATTCGCCTTGAAGTTTTTAGATTTTTCTTCCTTTAGAGTCATCACAAAAGTAAGTCAACAATCAATAAAAGTTACCGAATAACACTGATTTGGTTATTGCTAACTTAGATCCGTCTTAATGAAACACCATATATATATATATATATATATATATATATATATGATATATATATATATATATATATATATATATATATATATATATACGGTAGAATTTGAAAAACAGTAGCTACTCTGGCATCTACGCATCGTTCTTTCTAAAACTTCGTCTTTGCTCACATGTTCGGTCCGTTGTACACTCAGCTTCCTTCTGTAGAACAACTTTTCAGTTGCATCAAGTCTTTAATTCATCTTTGATGTGATTGTCCAGTATTTAAGTATTTACTGCCATATTGAAGATGCATAATATTGTCTTCGTGTGTCTTATCTATAAATACTATCATCGTAATTGTTCAGATAAGCTCTTCGCTATGATACCTAGATACTTTGAATTTAAGCGCAGTAATAGACTAACAAGATGTGCATTGTGGTGCAGTGGATATCGGCTCGGAACGAAAAATCGGGGAGTCGAGTTCGGATTCCAGTTAAATTCCATGCATTCCCTTTCGTGCAAATATCCTTGGAAAAGGTATTAATCTTGCTTCAAGGTATGAGTTAAATAACAGGACAGATTGGGTTCTATAGCCTTGGCTGACAACCAGTCTACCGCAGAAAGTAATGGCAACCTACTGTGGGATAATCTTCTCCCAAGTCAGTCATGTCTCTTTCGAAACATGATCGCCCAAGAGTGTGTCATGTACGACACTTAACTGAATAGACTGACGACTGGGTCTCACCAAATTGCAATCTAGCTGGCTAGATATAACCGTAAATTTTATGTTAACAGTTTCTTTTCTAACCGCATAATAAAGGACGTCTTGAATGGGCATGCCTTCACATCTACCGCACGAACGCTGGTGTCCCCCAGGGATCTATCCTAGGCCCGACGCTCTTTCTGTCGTCATAAATGATCTCTCAGACGTGATCAAATCCAAAGTAGGCATCTACGCAGAAGACACCACCATTTACTCCGGACATTAGTAAAAAAATCTGGCAAGAGGGAGAAACATAACCTCACTGCTTGAGAAGGGCCACCACTCAGTGGTGGACCGAGGTAAGAAGTGGCTTGTAAATTTCAATGCTTCTAAAACGAAGCTGATATCTGTCAACCATTACAGGCAATATCTCCTGCCCCCCCATAAGCATGGACCAAGCAAGTCTCCCTGAAATCAATATACTGCGCCTCCTCGGCCTTAGCTTATCTTCCGACCTCAAGTGGAATCATTACATTGAGTCAATAGCTAAATCCAATGCTAGGTAGGTTGTGTCACTGTGTCGAGCCAAGAACTTTTTTCTGCCTGAATCCATCATGTACATATACAAATCAGCCGTCCGACCGTGCATGAAATACTGTTGTCATATATGGTCAGGCGCCCCTGATGTTCATTTGGATCCAAAGGAGAATCTGTAATGTGATAAGTCTCCACCTGACAGCTCGACTCAAGCTACTTTCTCACTGGCGGGATGTGGCTTCACTCTGTCTCTTCTACAAATATTTTCATGGCTTCTGCTCTAAGGAATTTCGGTTACTAGTGTCATCACGACAAGCATGTACTCGTGCAACCAGACTGGCAACAATGTCTCATCTTTTTACAGTGAGATCAACCAAATGCAGTCGACTATTCTACTCCATTAGCATCTTTTCCCGCACTCCCCGCCTGTGGAAATCCCATCCGTATACTTGCTATTCTGACGGTTACAACCTCTAAGAATTTAAATGCAATGTCAATTCCCATCTCTTATCCACTTGACTTCAGTTCTTTCTACATCACTCTGTACATTCTACATCACTCTGTACTTTCTACATCACTTCTTTTCATTTCTACCTTCGCAACTGTCTTCACACCTGTGTTTCCATTCTTCTCTTGCGCTTTCTCTGACACCCCACCACTGTAACTGGTTCGTCTTTCTCTTCACTCTACTCCTGCCTAAAGTTTCTTATGTAGCCCTCTGCGCATCAGTAGCGGTACCACCTAGCTTGGGATGAATCGATTAAAAAATGTCCAGCTCTTAGAACTCATTTCCTGCTTTCCAGCTAACTTTAATTTTCAATAATTTAAATGCAATGTTAGTAGCTATCTGTGGTCCTCTTGATTACTATCCTTTACTTCACGTTCTTTAGCAATGTTCTTGTTTTTAACTATTACCCACGCAGTAACCCATGTGTCTCAGTGACTTTACTGCCTTGATTGGACTGAACTCGATTAATAAACAAGAAAGGTGTGTTAGAATGTAATCAGCTATGTAATCGCCCAAGAGACTAACACTCGTCTCAAGGTGGTGAATAGGTAGAAATGCATATCGGTTCTGCGATGCATTATGTAATGACGCAGTTTCAAATCAAATTGAATTATTTTCAAGTACATGTGTTTGGCACAAGGTTAAGGGTCAAGCGTTGCCGCTGACAAAGCGGATGACATCAAGGGAAATTCCAGACAAGATGCACAAGAGGCAAGCACTTATGCTAGTCTTCACGTTTTTATTATCACTGAATCGCAGTGTGGAGAAGTGGAACTAAACTCACTCTAAAAACAAAATAGATGAATACCTGTCTCGTTTGTTTACCGAAACAATTCCCTCACAATTTTGAAAACAAAGATAACCGGAACCTTGATATTCGACGGCTCAATGTGTATGAAGAGTGAGCTCGTGTCTGATTACACCTATCTACAAGGTGGCTAGTTGATCAGTGTTACCGACACCTACTCCGGTATATGTTCAACACCGACAGAGTGAACATATAGCGTATATACAAACTATACTCAAGATTCCTTACTTTTAAATTCTGAATAAGAGGGAGGAGTGAGACTGTTCTGGTGTGATCAAGAGAGTCTTGCTTGCGCAAACCATCGACGGCTTCCGAATTATATCGTTTAACCAACTTACTGACAAAGATTGGGTCAAACCGTATTAATAGTTGAATGTTCAGCCATTTCACATCGGTGTCGTACACTGGCACCGTTTCCCAAGACTGATGCTATCAAAAAATCAGCGCCATGATCGGAATCGCAATGCTAACGTTCTAACCATTCAAATTCCTAGTCGAGTTTTCAAGTTAAACACATCCGAATAGAACTAATGAAATAAGTTCACACATTGGTACAATATATATATATATATATATGAATAGAATAGGTAAGGAACATGTAGGAAAAAAGTGTTTTAATCTAAAATGTTTCACTTTAACAAGCTTTTTCAGAGATCCATTAAAGACGAATATTGTAAAAACCTAAGCGACAGGATGTTGATTGAAGTATAGTTTTATTAGTCAGATACATGTCACGTGTGATAAAGCAATGGGTGAATAACAAGTGTTGGAAAAAACTTGTGTCTGTTAATGTTGAGTGGTGATTAGGCTTAGTGCCAAGACTACAGTTTTTCAGTGGTTTAATTTATATATATATATATATATATATATATATATATATATATATTTGTTTTTCTTTAATCCGAAGTGGAAGAGTAGGAAGGTAAATTCCAAGAACATGATCCCAATCAATATTAAATAATTTTAACATTAAAAAGTGATGCAGGCAGAGAGCTTAATGTATTAAGAATACATAGCCAATATAAATTAGAGAAAATTTTCAAAATTCAAAGGTGTCGGATGTACATTTCGACATAGGATCTCTAATAGAGACTCTACATCATGTCAGCGACACTGTTTTTCAAAATGGCGAAGGCCCTGAGTTAGAGTGTAGAGGGGTTTTTAGTTAACAACGGTCACAAAGTGGAAAAGGACAGAGCTGTATTAGAGATCTCTATTAGAGATCCTATGTCGAAATGTACATCCGACACCTTTCAATTTTGAAAATTTTCTCTAATTAATATGTATATATATATATATATATATACACACAATGTGGAGATGTTTGTCACTTAACTCTTAACTCTTCTGACAAAAACGAATGTCTCTTTTTTCAAAGATAAACGAAATGACATTGAAGAGAAAAAAACCTTCAGGAAACGTCGAAGTCAGCATGACTGAAATAACACAGAAGAACGAAGAGACAAAATTCTCTTCATTCATTTTACTTACACTGATGTTAAACACAGAAAAATCTTTTTCCTAAAATGTCTTTTAACCAGCAAACTACTAAAAAGTAGCAATTTCGGCACTAAATACCATAATTTAATACTAATATATATATATATATATATATATATATATATAACCGAGTAAAGGGTATGTATGGATGGAATAATATTTCTTATCCAAACAAACACTATTCTTTATGTTATATGTTCTTTATATGTTATAATTTCTAATAAGATGTTATTTCTGAATAAATTTATATATATCCACACACACACACACACACACACCCACATATATATATATATATATATATATATATATATATATATGAATAAAATAAGTAAAGAACAAGCAGGAAAAAGTGTCTTTAATCTGAAATGTTTCACTTTATCAAGCTTCTTGAAAGATATTTTAAAGACGAATTGCTTAAAAATAGACATAAGTTCTTTCACTACATTTAAAAATATTAATCCATTGCTTTCTTACACTTGAAACATGTGTGATCTATGAAATCAAACCTCAATGGACATATGTCTCTAGATTTTTGAAAAACTTTTTAAAAATATTTGTCAGTCATTCCTCTAAAATAATCTCTGAAGAAGCTTGTTAAAGTGAAACATGTTTGCTTAAATACAATTTTTCCTACTTGTCCTTTGCTTATTCTACTTATCTTGTCAGATTTCGATCCATATATTCAATTTATAAATATATATATATATATATATATATATGTGTGTGTGTGTGTGTGTGTGTGTGTGTTGAATATATGGATTGAAATCTGACAAGATGAATAGAATGAATAAAGAAGAGGTAGGAAAAGTGCTGTCAATCTAACGTTTTATTTTATTAAGTTTTTTCAGAGATTTATTTACAAGATGTTTAATCAATATGGCTTTTCTAATAGTAAGCTGTTGCCGGTTATATCATTTAGAAAGGATTTTTGTCTTATCAACTAGAATTTTCTTCAGAGGATCTTATAAATTATATATATATATATATATATATATATAATTCTGAGATGAGGTAGTATTTTACACTATTTACATTATTCTGACTATTGTCCTCATCTTTGTTGCCATTTGTACGATGTTTCGGTTGTTGTGCACTTTGGCCTTCTTCAGGAGCTAAGTATTTTGAACCGAACCTTTTCTTACAATTACTGGGGTATATCATTCTCATTCCTTTCGTAATTTCTCCGGTAGACTGGTTGCCAACCAAAACTATATCTGTCTTGTTATTTAACCCATAATCTATTTCTTCTCTTTTCTTTCTCCATGGTGGGAGAAGAGATGGATTGATAACTTTCCCAAGGATATTTGTGCGTAAGTGAATGCAACAAATTCGACAAGGATTCGAACTCGGCTCTCCGATTTCTCGTTCCGAGCTGATATCCAATCCTCCACAACGGAAATCTATTACAGCGCTTAAATGCAAAAATATCTAGGTACCATAGTGAAGGGTTCATCTAAACAATTACCATGAACGTATTTACAGAAAAGACACAGAGAGGCCACAATTAGGTGGTAAGAAAATGACTGAAGCCAAGCCGCTAGATCAACGCCAATAATATTGCTGATTCTTCTTTGGATTTTATCAAGAAGCTCAAGGTAAATAGCAGGGGCACCAGGCCATATGTGGCAGCAATATTCTAAGCCTGGATCAATAGTAGACATAGATATGTAAGATAGATTCTGAAGTGAAAATTGTTTTGCATGAACCAAATTTTTTAGCAGTTGATCTAGCAATGGATTTAATATAGACTTTCAACTTCAGGTCAGATGAGAACATTAGCCTGAGAAGGCATAACAATAACCTTTCCTGAAGGTTTGACTCATTTTACAGTTGTTTTTGTTTTTTAATCATTTAACTCCAATCAAGGTGGGACAACCACTAGTGCGCAGGAAGCTACAATGAGAGAAAAAGCTGAGTACAGGAAGTGTCAAAGAAAGGACGAATGGAATTCAAGAAGATAGAAGATGACAACTGGTATTGCATATAAACTTTTGGAGATTGCAGCTGTCTGGAAAGCCAGTGAACAGAAGGGAGTTCCACAGATTGTAAGTGTGAGAAAAGAAACTGTTAAAGTAGAAGAAATAGTTATAGTTAACTATTTCAAGGGAAAGGGTAATCAGGAGGACAGTTAATAGTGATTGACATTGCATTTAAGTTGTTGCAGAACAAAGTTTTCTGGAAAGCCTGGATCCGTAAAGGGATTTCCATAATAGAGAAATGAGAGATAAAGAAATTGTTAACATATAATTTAGAGTTACATCTAGACAACTCAACTGTAAATTGAGATCTCGATACCAGTCTAGTCCAATATGTGATACACGCTTGGGCGATCATGTCCCGAAAGTGACATGACTGACTGAGCAGAAGTTTATCCCGCAGTAGGTTGCTATTACTTTCTGCGGTAGACTGGTTACCAGCCAAAGATATAAAAGCCAATCTGTCCTGTTATTTAACCCATAACTGAAAGGAAGAGACGGATTAATACCTTTCTCAAGGGTATTTGCGTGTAAGTGAACGCAAGGAATTCAAATGGAATTCGAACTCGGCTTCCCGATTTCTCGTTCTAAGCCGATATCCACTGCATCACAACGCACATACCAGTCTAGTACTGTGCTTAAATTAAAAAAAAACTCTAGGAACCATAGCGAAGAGCTCATCCAAACAATTATCATGAAAGTATTTTTAGAAAAGACACAGAGAGGCAACCTTACAAAATATTTATGACATATCTTTTAGTGCTGCTAAGTTGTTCTAGCAGCAAACATTTTGGCTGAAACATCGTTTTCTCCTCGCCAATATTTAAAAGCAATTGCCTTTACTACATTTGTCCAAAAACAATGAGAAATTATGACAAAAAGTAATTTTATGTTTTCCATTCTGTAATTCTATATTTGCTATCAGCTCGAGATAGTAAAGAAATATCAAGTCAATAAATATGACACTGAGATCAGCCATCTTGCTTTCACAAGGTGTTGATAATGGCGTCACTGGGAAACTCAACTGCGGTAGAATTTTTGATAACTGACTGGAGTTGAGAAAAACCAGCTCAGAATTTGACTATCAACTCATTCCAGCGTTTTTGCTCTGAGGACATATTATTATTTCTGATAAGTCGGATGTTTTCGTATTTTATAAAGATGTTTCTTTTACTGAGAGATACAGGAAAGGCTTGTAACGTGATGGGTTTTTCCCTTCACTTTTTCCCCACTAAAACGATAATAACAAATGTTTTGTTGTGTAGAAACCTGAATATTCGATGTCGTATCATAAATAAAATGGCTTAAAAGAAAAAAAAAGGATATTCATTTTAAATACCGAACAAAACATAGATATCATTTCAGTTTTCTGTTATTATATTTTAAAATCTCAAACGTAAACAACTTTTAAACAAACGACTCTCATGCATTACTTATGTTTACTGATCAGCACGAAAATACATTCAGTCAGTTAAGTGTCATACGTGATACACGCTTTGGGCGATCATGTCTAGAAAGAGACATGACTGACTGGGCAGAAGATTATCCCGCAGTAGGTTGTCCTTAACTCAAATATACTATAATATTCCTTACACCAGAACAACACATTCCTACTTACAATTTTCATTCAGTCAGTTAAGTGCCATACGTGATACACGCTTTGAGTGATCATGTCTAGAAAAAGACATGGCTGATTGGGCAGAAGATTATCCCGCAGTAGGTTGCCATTGGTTTCTGCGGTAGACTGGTTGCCAACCAAGGCTATAGAACCCAATCTGTCCTGTTATTATCACATAGCTAGAAGGAGTCGAGTGATTATTACATTTGCCAAGAGTATTTGCGCGCAAGGGAATGCAACGAATTCCACTGGGAGTACAAAGCCAAAATGGCGAATTTTATGGAAGATTGTGTAGTGTCAGTCTTTAATGTAAGATAGGGCAGTTCTCAAAGTTAGAATTTTAAATCTTTTTTTTTCTTTCATTAGCACTCAAAGTTACGTAAAAATCAAGAACTCAAATGCAAAACACTGGTGCCAGTTGAAAAGTGTATATCTACCTTGGCTCCGAGATATACTTCAAGAATATTCTCGACCGGAATTCAAACTCGGCTCTCGGATATCTCACTCCGAACCTTTATTCATTACTGCACCAAGACTTTTCAAACTCTTTTTGAGTTCGTTGTGCGTTGTGGTGCAGTATTAATCCCTCTCTTCCCTCCAGGTATGGGTTAAATAGTGTTAGAGCGCTGCTCCTATTTGACTACAAATGGACTGTTCCCATTGCTATATATAGCAATGGTGGATTCTCTACAAGAGAGTGGGTAGAGAGTCACTTGCGAGTCTCTAATGAGTTACTGAAGAGTCAGTGCGAGTCAGTGAAGAGTTAGTCACACCTTCGGTGGCGTACCGGAAGTAATCACGTATACACACGTCTTACGACGGATTGGACTCTTGTATCTTTCTATTGTAAATATTACTAATCACTTCTGTACTTACTAACCGTCTTTCCGCGGAATACAACTTATATTCTGATTCTGTTGTTGAGTTATTCATTTATACTTGGCAACATAACAAATAGCAGAACAGATTGGGTTCTATAGTCTTGGTCGGCAACCAGTCTACCGCAGAAAGCAATGGCAGCCTACTGCGAGATAATCTTCTGCACAGTCAGTCATGTTTCTTTCGAGACATGATCGCCCAAAGCGTGTATCACGTATGGCTTTTAACTGACTGACATCCACTTACGTTCAACTTCTGTAGTAAAATTAATAATCCATCACTTCTCTTCTGCTACATAGCTATGGATAAATTGCAGAACAAAGAGGAGCTTACAGAGTTTACATTTTTCGGACTATTGTTTTCATCTTTGTTGCCATTTGTACGATGTTTCGGCCGTTGTACGCTCTAGCCTTCTTCAGGTGCTAAGAATTTAGAACCGAACCGTTTATTACAATCACTGGGGTATATGATCTCCATTCTCTGCGCAGAGCCTCTTCTAGTAGTCATGAGTTATCTTCCTCTAAGTGGCTTGTTCACCACTGCCGTAGCCTAGTATTGAACTCACATTTCACAGGAACTAACCAACGTCTATATCCTTAAGGACACATGGCCCAGTGGATATAGACGTTTGTTACATCCTGTGACTTAACCCAAAGAGTTGTGAGTTCAATACCAGACTACGACAGTGGTGAACAAGTAACTTACAGTGTTAGAGGGTGATAACTCATGACTACCAGAAGAGGCTGTAGGCAAGGAATTAGAATGATATACCCAAGTAATTGTAATAAAGTTTTCGGTTCGAAATTTCTAGCGCCTGAAGCCCCGACCGAAAGGTCGTACAAATGGCAACAAAGATAAGGACAATAGTCCAAATAATATAAATACTGTAAATACTAACTAATCTAAGCAATATAGACAAATACTAAAAGAGGAGCTTATAGCTTTAGGTGGCAAGCGGTTTTGGAGTAGAAGTTTACCTCTGAATTCAAAATCTCTAACTATGATTTAAATCACCTCACCATCCAGCAACTGGTCAAACGTGGTGAGTACGGCTATACGAGTTCAAATAACCTTGTCGAACCCTCTGTCTTTGGCCAGAGAGAAACCAAGAGCAGTCTATGCCAAAAGGCGGAGTTTCGTCTGGGGTAAATAGACGAGAACCCGACCAGGTGTATGTCGAGTTTACAGGAAGGGTTGTCACAGCGTAAGAGCTCGAAACGCCTCAAGGTAAAATCGGCCTTTTTCCCAAATTCCGCCTTAGTGTGTCGGCTCGGGTAAATACTGATATACGCCTGAAAACATGGTGAATTTGAAGGAATTTCCCTAACAAAAGTTAGAAGGTTCTGGATATTGATCCGGTGCGTTTTTGGTGTCCATAGTATTCATTTTCATCTTCTTTAATTTGTATATTATTCTTCTCTTGTTGCTATTAAAACTAATGTAGGTGTCAACCGTTTCGTTTCCATCAAAAACTGCGGTCAACAAAGTGACATGTTATCGGCAATCCTCTTTTATGCTGCAGATTCTTCTGTTATGTTCAAGACAGTACAGAAAGGTAATGAGAGTGTTTTATCTATTGGGTGTCAAATTGATATCAAATCAATCATACGCAGATAATATAACGCTGAAAGATGACAACTGGAATGAATTCCAAATATTTTGAACCTTTTTTTGCCATAATTCAAATGAGCCTGAGATTAAACTTCAAGTAGATAGTTTCAATAAAGTACAGAACGGATTAGCATTCAAAAAACAGGACTAAATTCCTATAACTTGGTTACAGGTTAAATTTCAAGAAGGTCCTGGGTATGACGGTAAACTGCATCCTGCAGCAAGGAGGTTGTGAGAAACATAGAACCACCTCTTAATTGCTGTTGTTCCCAGGTCCACCCTGACCCGGCGTGGTAGCATCTGTTAGGGTCCCAGCTATTGGCAATAGTTAACCCCCAAGCTGAGGTCAAAACAGTATGAAAGTATAAAAATAAGCTTTTATAGAAAAATATTACCAACATTACTTTTTGATAGAAAAAATTATTACCAGCAATATATTTTTGAATATAAAGTAGAAAACTTCAGTTTTCTAAAAAAAAAAATTTTTTCATTAAAATCTGACTAAATCAACCTTCTCACTATAATCGAACATTAAAACCCTACGTTTTTGGCATTAAATAACCCACAGAGGTTGATATGCCGTTAAACAAAACTTAAACTCAAACTCAAATATTTCAAGAATGACTATAAAGATACAATAAATACTTGAATAAACCTTGGTAGATCTGCTTTTGAAAAACACTGTTTTGAAATCAACTAACGTACTAATCCTCACAAAATTAAACTTGTACATTACATACCTTACGTACATTCCTCCAGTAGTTTTATATGGATTAGAATGTGTGACATGGACTCAAAAGCTTTCAGCTCAAATTGAACGTTTTCAGACTCATACAATGCATATCAAAATAACTACACGTAGAAATTTCAACAATTTGCCTTCAAATTTTTATATTCTTCACTGCGAAATCTTGAATCTATTTAGACATAAAATATCTAGTTCAGGCCTCGCAAAATAATTCAATAAATCTCTCCACGATTGAGGTACCTGGCAAAAAAACCCAAAAAAAAACGATTTTTATGTAGGACAAAAACACTCAGTAACCCCTTGGGTCCTAGTGGCTTTGATTAAGGTAAAATGAGTTTTCTTTTTAAGTCAGTCAGTTAGTTAAATACCATACGTGATACACGCTTGGGCAGAAGATTAGCCCGCAGTAGGTTGCCATTGCTTTCTGCAGTAGACTGGTTGCCGACCAAGGCTATAGAACACAATCTGTCCTGCTATTTAACCCATAACTGGAAGGAAGAGACGGATTAATACCTTTCCCAAGGGTATTTGCGCGTAAGTGAATACAATGGATTCAACTGGAATTCGAACTCGGCTCCGAGCCGATATCCACTGTACCACAACGCACATAAGACTAGGGCTTAAACGATGTAAGATTTTTTTCGCTTTTTGCGCTGAACGTCTATTGAGACTTAAGTTTGACAAAAGATTTATGACAAAAGATCTATCGTAAAAGTAAATTGGAATTTCACACTTGCGATCTTGAATGTGTCTTCTTCTTATTCTATGCGCTGTGTCCCTTCAGGACGTAGACGATCATGGCCTTCGACATCTCCTTATTGCTTGTGGCGCTTAACACCCTTTCTTCTGTTACACATACCAATCCCTGCTCTGTCATTAGTTTGCTCAAGACCATCAATTATTCCAGGCGTTACTCTCTCCCGTCTCTCTATTTCATGCTATATATCCCGTGAGCATCAGATTTTCCAATCTCTCTTTCCTCAGTAGATGTCCCTGAAAATTCGGCTGTCTCTTCCTGGTGTTAAATATAATTTTCCTTTTATTTTCCTCGTCATTGCTCATATGTCCATGGTTTTTTTCTGCATCCTTCTGTAGAACCACATTTTGGTTGCTTCAAGAGTTTTCTTTATCTTTGGTGATATTGTACGATATTTGCTGAACAGATATCACCTTCTTTCTTTGTTTCCAACGAAATTTTCGTGTCTCTCAATATTCTACTAAGCTTCTGGAATGCATCCTTGGCCATGCCAATTCGCCTTCGGATATCAGTGACGCACTTTCCGTCTTAGAACACTTCTTTTTTTTTTTTTTTTAATCATTTCACCCCGAGCAAGGCAGAAACGCCACTGATGTGCAGGAGGTTACATAAATGTAGAAAGATTAATTAGAAAAGAGTGAGGAGTACAAGCTAGTTAGAAAGGAACAATAGAAAGCTGAGAAAGAAGGTTCAATGACAGATACATGAGCAGAGAGAAAGTGAAGATTATACAGGGGAGGGGAGAGAGCTAGAGTCCAGTGGTTAGTAGGTGAGTATTAACTTTGCTTTTAAATTTCTGGAGGTCGTAGCCGTCAGGAAAACAAGAATACGGGAGCGAGTTCCACAGGCGGGAAGTGCGAGAGAGGAAGCTGCAGGAGTAGAATTGTCGTCTGCATTTGGCTAACCTGACTGTGAATGGGTGGGACCCAGTTGCCAGTCTGGTTGCACGGGTAAACACCTGTTGAGGAGGCATCAGTGACTTAAGCTCATCCGAGCAGAAGCCATGAAAGTATTTATAGAAGAGACAGAGGGAGGCCACACTTCGACGATGGGAAAGTGGCTGCAGTCGAGTCGCCAGATCAGTACCTATCACATTACAGACTCTCCTTTGGAGCTTGTCAAGAACACTGAGGAGAACGGCAGGGGCACCTGACCATAAATGGCAGCAGTACTCCATGCACGGACGGCACATACTTAAATTTCTATACCTGCTTGATTTCAATCTCTAATTTGTAGTTGGCATTTTAGCTCCACTTTTTTCTGATGAACATTCATTCAGTTTTCTTGTACTTTATATTTTTTCTTTTTCTTTTGCTACCTTCTGTAGGGGGTCTTGTAGTTTCCTTTATCAGCACTGTATCATCTGTATATCTTATATTGTTATGGTTGTGGCCACTTATGACAAATCATGGTAATACTTTAAGTGCTGTCATAATTGATGTATAGTTTAAATAGGTCTGGTGAGGAGAAAAATCCTTGTCTTACATCTTTTATTTTTGTATATCTAATGAACCTTGTGAAGGTGGTTTCATGCCAGTACAGGTTGATTTAAAGAATTTCCCGAATATATCGACGTTGCCGAGCATCTCTATCAAGTCATTGTAGCGTATTTTGTCGAGATACACGTCATTCTGCACTTGTATTGCCCGGGGTTACAGTGAAAGAAAAAAAAGTACAGAGGACGAAAAATAAAGAATAGGAGGTTGTCAAGAATCTCAAGATAAATAACAGGTATTGTAACAGTATTTAATGCAAGTACGAAATTATAAATGTGTAAGATGGATTCTTAGCAGAAAAAAACGTTCTGGTCCGACACAAAGATCCATCCTTCCTAGCAACAGATTCTACATGTTTATTGACCTGGGATACAGTGGAAGAAAAAACAGGGTCCAGAGGATGCAGAAAAAAGGATAAGAGGATAATGAGATTCAGGGTGGTGGATGGGATTTAGGGAGACAGAAGATATCAATTGTCGTTGCATTTAAACTTTTAGAGATTTTAGCTATCAGAGAAGCATGTAAACAGAAGGCAGTTCCATAGGCGGGAAGTGCAAGAAAAGGAACTGTTAGAGTAGAAGTGGAGGTTATATTTGCTTCCAGTACAGGTAAACTACCAGAAACAAAAAGAGAATTGGGTGGTAAACTACAATATTTTGTGGAAGATCGCCTCTATTGGGTCTTAGAAAATCAAGTAAAACTATTTATTGGCCCGCTACGAGCCACATCAGCCATAATTTCTGAATACATCCACTTTGTTCATTTGTTTAGTCGGTTGTTTGACCTTTGGATCTTTTTCCTCAGATGTTCCCTATTTGTTATTATTTCTATTTGCTCTATTTTTGTTTGTTGAATATATATATATATATATATATATATATATATATATATATATATATATTGTAAAACAGCCATTAATGTCTCCGCCTTTCATCTCTCTTATTATCTTCTCGCGTGCATAGCCAAGTTCGAATTTATCCGCAAATACCCTTAGGAAAGTGATGTATCCATTTTCTCCCCCTAACTATGGGCTAAATAGTAGGCCGTGTATTGGAAAAAAATCTTTGTTTTTCTAAGAAACTGTTACTACTATATGCACTAAATTAATATTCTTGCAGCATTTTGGACTTAAAACAACCTGAAAAGAGTTGATAAGCCGTAAAAACAGTCAATCTTTCTTTTTCTTTTTTTTGTAACTTTTATTTTTACCCTTTATTTATTTTCACACAACCGAGTTAATACTCATTTTTTATAAATTAATTTCTCTGGTATGCCTTTTTAAATTTTCTTATTCATCAATTTCTCAAGTTTTTTCCTTCATTCTCTCACAATCTTCATACAATTATTCTTCAATTTCTCTTTTTTTGTTTCTGTTAGTCTTTATTCAATATCTGTTTTCATTCTCTTAATCTTAGTTTATTCACAAATTTCATTCTATTATATCCTTTTTTCATGTTTGTTTTTATTCTCTTATTCTTTATTTATTGTGTGTGTTTTATTCTATTATTATATATTCAATATTATCTTATTCTATTATTCTTTATTTATTGTCGATTTTCATTCTGTTATTCTTTATTTATTGTCGTTTTCATTCTGTTATTCTTTATCTATTGTCGATTTTCATTCTGTTATTCTTTATTTATTCTCGATTTTCATTTTGTTATTCTTTATTTACTATGATTTCATTCTCTTATTCTTTTTATTTTCTGTTTTCATTCGATCATTCTTTATTCCATATCTGATTTCATTCTTTTATTTCTTATTTATTCCTTGTTTTCATTCTATTATTCTTTATTGAGTATTTTTTTTAATCATCTCACCCCAAGCAAGGCATTCCACTGCCACTATTGCGCATGGGGCTACATAGGGGAAGGTAAAGAGGAGTGGTTAGACATAGGGAATGTCAGGAGGAAGGTGACAGATGAGTAAGGATAGCGAGGATGAGGTTTGGGCAGATGGGAAGAGTGTTTGATAGAATGGGAGCAGGTTAGTGTGTTAGGAGGTGTCTATTGACCTTACATTTAAAAATATCTGTTTAATTCTTTTATTTTTTGTTATTCTCTATTTTATTTTATTATTCTTTAGTACATGTGTTCATTCTTTTATTCTTTATTAGTTTTTTACAAATATTCTTTGTTTTCATTCACTTATTTTATATTCTCTTTTTTCCTTCTTTCTTCTATCCTGATCATAATTCCCTTATCTTTCATTATCTCATAAAAGGATTCACTTAATCTTCATTTTTTGTCATTCATTATTCTGCAATTATTTTGATTCTCATTTTCGTCATTCTCTTATAATCTTCATTCGTCTATTCTTCATTCTCTCCTTATTTCTGTCATCGTTGTCATTATTCTCACATGATATGCTTTCTCTTATTCTTCATACTTTTACATTCATTCGTTTAATTTTTCATTCCCTTATGATCTTCATCCTCTTATTTTTCAGTTTCTCGTTATTCATTTTCTTTTTCTTTTTTCATTTGCTGTCTATATTTTCTTATTCTACCAAACTAATTCTATTAATCTCCAATAATTTCACTTCTACATTCTCTTATTTTGTTAATCTCATTCATTCACTTATTCTCTATTTTAACCTGATCGTCATTCGCTTATTCTCTCTCTCCCCTCTCTCTTTTTTCTCTCTCTCTCTCGCTCTTTCTCTCTCTCTCTAAGGTGCCTTTCACTTGTCCATTATTTTCTCTCAGTCTGTTCTTTCTTTTTTCGTTCAAATTATTTCATTAGGATTTTTTCTTAGCCTTCTTCTAAATCAGCCACGTTCGTATTCCAAATAATACACTTGCAGTCAAACCAAGATGGTAGCCAACATGCCAACAAATCTCAAATGATCCATTGCTTCACCAACGACCGAATGACTTCTGTTTTTTTCTTGTCTATCGCTGCATTGCTACACCCTGAATAATCGACTGAAGAAGGTTAGAAATTGATGTCTGTTTGCATGAACGTGTTTCCGACACCTTTCACAGCTTGAACTTCTTTGAAAGATGCGACCAAATTTTTGTTTGCACTAAATACGAAACGCTAAAACCATGCTCCGTTTCGTAAGGATCATTACTCTTCGAATCAAGATTGCGTAAATATATTACTTTGCAAAACTTTAAGAATGCTGAAGTAAATTAAGTTTTTGGAAATAAATATATAATTAAATATAGGATTAACGTGGAAAAGTTTATCGCTTAACTGATCTGGGTTCTTCAGACAAAGAAAAAAAAGCCCTGAGAAGTAAAGACATTGCAACGCCTTCAAGAAAATTCGAAGTTGGTATAACCCTGCTTAGTAAAGGGAAAAATTTTTCTTATTAACGCTCTAAATCTTTCATATATTGAGCATTTTACGACAGAATAACCTGCTTGCCAAAATATTTTTTTATCAGTAAACCACTGAAAAAATACAAATTTTGGCACTAAGCATCATCAGAACTCAATACTATTCTAGATATATAAAGAAGTATTCAGTTTTACGATAGAAAACGTATTTGATATACGTGATATACGCTTCAGCGATCATGTCTCGAAAGAGACATGACGGACTGAGCAGATAGATTTTTTCCTCAGTAAGTTGCCATTACTTTCTGTGGTAGACTGTTTGCCAACTAAGGTAACAGAATCTAATCTGTCCTGGTTTTTAACCCTTAACTGGTTGGAGAAGCAGCAATTTAATGACATTACCGAGAGGTTTTGCGCGTAATTGAATGCAACGAATTCGACTGGAATTCGAACTCAGCTCTCGGATTTTTCGGTCTGAGCAGCTATCCTCTGCACAACAAAGCAAAAAGAAGTTCTAGTGAAAATTAATAACAAATAAGAGGCTATTTGGTTTCCTAATAAGTAGACGTTTTCGTTTTTAAGATTTTTCGAACGTTGTACGCTCCGGCCTTTATTCCGTGACTGGAATTTAAAAACGAATAAACGAGCATATATATTTTTTCATGGGTGAATTGAGTTTTAAAATTTCTGTTCGCGTTCACCGGAATACTTGGGAATATCAGGTGTTGTAAGCTTGGATGAATAATGGATAACGGCACGAAATTGGAACTCTGAAAAACGAGTACCAATTCCAGTTGGGGTCGTTATATTCACTTATGCGGAAATTCACTTGGAAAAGGTAGAGATCGACCTCTTCTTCCAAACCACGGCTATGCATTAATTAGTAGAACGAGTATCAGCAAGTTAGTATAATCTCATAAAAATTCTTATAATCTAAAAATATTTTTTGGTTTGAAATAAACTACAAAAGGTTGATATGGCAAAAAGATCAAGTCAATCTCATTCATCGATGATAGAAAAATCTGTTAGATTAATACAAGTAACTATATATGCTTCACACGAGAAAAAAAGTCTTTTAATTTTGAAAAGACCTACATTAAAATTAAATTTTGAAGTGACAAAAGTATTAATTTAATTAAACGTTATTTCTAAAAGATACTCGAATCTGTGTAGGTACGCTGTTTTTTTATTAAACAGTATATCTATTTATATTTACCGGCCTTAATGACCGTGAAATCTTGTTAGAAAAACGTACATCTTTCTTACAGCAGAATTCGAACCGGCGTTTCCTATGCGAAAACGTCAAGTAATCTGACGTGCCTTACACCGCTAAACCCCGAAAGACGTACATTCAAACCGAGCGGGAAATAACGCGTTTAAATTGAAGGTTTATTCAAAGGGACGTGGGTTCAAATTCTGCCAGAGGACGCATAATTTCCTAACAAGATTTTTCGCTTATTAAGGCTGGTAGATATAAAGGAATATACTGTTTACATATATATATATATATATATATATATATATATAGTATGTATTTAAACACGAGTATCCATTCAATTTAAACAAATGAATTAACTAAAAATATGTCGGGGTTAATCCATTTCAAAAAATTTCGTATACATATATATATATATATATATATATATATGTTTTTTTTTTTTTTTTGTGTGTGTGTGTGTGTGTGTGTGTGTGTGTGTGTGTGTGTGTGTGTGTGTGTGTGTGTGTAAAAATACACTCACTTATGATCTGAGATTAAAGACAGGATGGTTAAATAAAATAAAATAACGCGTTTCGTCCTGTGATGGACTTTATCAAGGCAAAAAGACGAAATGAGCTTTATTCTAAATTACGTATCTATAAACAAACAGTGTTTGTAACTATAAAAACGCTCACAAATCATTTAAAATGATTAACAGAATATTTGCTTATGGAATTTATATTAAAACAGACTAACATACATAATAAAAAGTTCAAAGAAAACGGTTGAATTCCCTTCATTTTAACATCTCGTGACTTTGTACTACACATGAAGGAATTCTAAAACTAAAATATTCTGTTAATCTTTTTGAATGATTTGTGAGCTTTTTTATAGTTGCCAACACTGTTTGTTTATAGATACGTAATTTAGAAGAAAGCTCATTTCGTCTTTTTGCTTTGATAAAGTCCATCACAGGACGAAACGCGTAGGCGATTTAAATACAGTTTTCCTCTTGTCTTTATTTTATTTAACAATATATATACATATATATATATATATATATATATATATATATATATATATATATATATATATATATTATAAATTATACTTTAGAACATGTCCAGAAAGAGTATATTTTGTTTCGACTTTAAAGCGCAGTGTCTCATCAGGTAGGAAAAGCTATTTTTAAAAAGTAATGGAAATTCTCTTCCTTAAACTGGCAATTTTTCTTTGTGTACGCGGTAGGGAAAATGAGAAACCAGAATGGGGAATCATAAAAAGGGATACAGAGGAAATAAAAAACAAAAAAAGAAAAACGGGAGAGGATGGACTAAAGATATATTTTGAAAGAATCAAAGAAAGACGACAGGTTTAGATAGAAAGTAAAATATAGTCATATACCAATAGAACAGGCTTGCCTCCCAGAGAGTAAAACACTACGCCTCCTTGGACTTACGCTTTCGGCGGACCTCAACTATACTGAATCCATTGCCAAATCTGCCGCTATGAAAGTCGGTTCTCTGTGCAGGGCCCGGAAGTTTTTCCCGTCTGATTCTATCCTTCCCATATACAAATCTACCATCCGCCCATGTATTGAATACTGCTGCCATATCTGGTCGGGTGCCCCTGCTTCTCTCCTTGGGCTTCTTGACAAAATACAAAAGAGAATCTGTAACGTGGTTGATACTGACTTGTCAGACCGGCTGCAACCACTCTCTCACTGGCGTGATGTGGCTTCCCTGTGCCTCTTCTACAAGTACTTTCAAGGCTTCTGCTCCGATGAACTTAGATCACTGCTGCCGCCTAAGCACGAATTTGCACGAGATACTAGATTAGCAACTAGGTACCACCTTTTTACAGTTAAACAGATAAAATGTAACCGTAATTTCTACTCCAACAGCTTCTTTTCTCGCCTGTGGAAATCCCTTTTCTAGTCTGCTTTTCCGACAACTACAATCTCCAGGTGTTTAAATGTAGGGTCAATAGACACCTCCTATCACACTAACTTCCAATTATTCTCAGAACACTCATCTACCCAACCCTCATTCGCGGTATCCTTACCCGCCTATCACCCACCCTCTGACATGTCCTATATTTAACCATTCTTCTTCCACTCTATGTAGCCCCCTGCGCAGTAGTGGCAGTGAAATGCCTTGCTCGGAGTGAAACGCTTATAAAAAAAAATTGACACCTCCTAACACACTAACTCACACCCACTCTCTTCAGCTCTCTCCCTATGTACATCCTAAGTCGTCCATCACCCTCTTTCTGACATTTTCTATACCCAATCGTCTATGTAATCCCCTGCGCTATAGTAGCAGTGGAATGCCTTGCTTGGGGTGACACGATTAAAAAAAAAATACCACATATTTGATGACACGATTTCTGAGATTAACAAAGAGGGAGAAGTAAGAAAACGCATAGAATGGGGAAGAAAGTGAGAGAAAATGGGGGAAGAAGAGAGAGATGTGGGAGACAGCATAATCAGCGGAGGGCTAGGAATTTTAGCAGTCTGGCAGGAATGGGTTAGGGTAGAAAAATTTGTTGTTCTTTGAAAAGATGGTGAAATCACAAACATAGACATAGGAATCTAAACTTATTTATAAATGAAACTTTGTCTGTGTGTCTGTCCGTTACCTATAGACTCCGAAACGGCTGAACTGATTTTCTTGAAAATTTACACAGTTGTACTATAAGCGTCTGCGAGTGTTCTTAGCTAGGTTTTGTGTCGAGGCACCCCCGATAAATATCGAAAATCGATAATCGAAAAAATCGGGTTATAGTAGGAGTGGTCCGATTTTAATTAAATTTGATAAACTCATAGAAAAAGACATGAGAAACGATATTCAGAAGTTTCAAGATTGCAGTTCTATCCTTGGATGACTTATTTGACTCCGATATTGGAAAATGATACCCCGATATCCTACCGGGTCTGACCAAAATCATTTTTTCAGCCCTTTTATTTTATTTTTTGCATCGGGTTTGGCTCTAAGTAGATATAATTGCAGTTCTTAGTCTCAGCCATGATACCATTTACACAGAGAACTTATTTAGCCTTCAAAATTTAGTTTACGACGAAAAAACTTATTTGATATCGATACCAGGAAATCAAAATTTGACTTACATCCATTCATTTTCCTTTCAGTCAACGGTTTTGCTTTAACTGGAAACAACTATTGCTTTTTAGTATTTCGTGCCAACGTCCAAAGAGTCTGAGCTCCAGGACCATGGATTAGTTTTAAAGCTTTCATTATACACGACCAACGCCGGGCTATACTGCTAGTTATTTATAAGTATAGGAAAAAAAGATTATTAAAATTTAATTATACAATTAAAGTTTAGTGTTAAAGTAAAATTTGAACCTAGATTTTTAAGACTAATTAAATCACAATTTGTAATATGAAATACAAATAAAATTAGAGATAAAAATAGCATAAGAACAAAGATCATAAAGTTAAAATGAGTATCAAAACACTAAGATTAATACTATAAAAGTTTAAGTTGCTTGAGATCCGAAGTTTAGATTTTATAATTTTAGCATGATTGTAAGGTTAGTTCTTTAGTATGTTTACAATTTACTGTAGTTTCATGCCTCTGATTCAGTAATATATCATTCCTCATGTATCTAATAATTTCTACTTTTTCTTGTAGACAAAGGAAACATAGTTCATTGACCGATCTAGGTGTTCTAACCTGTTTGAGAATTTACCATTTAACTTTAGGTGTTTTATTTTCATTTTTTTAACTTCCAAAATATTTAACTTCCCAAAATATTTAACTTCCAAAATATTTATTCATATTTTGTTTGTCCTTATTATTGAAGGATGAGAGATGATTGCAAAAACGCTTTTTAAAAAATTCATTGTATTTCCAATATAAGTAGAGGGTCTCTTTATTGATTAAATATTTATTTATTTTTTGTCTGCACTTAGTCAAAAAACGTTGAATAGTGTCTTTAAGGACAGATTTTGTTCTGACTCTCGAAATATACATATTGGCAGAGTTTTGTATCTTAACGTAAACAAAACAATTTCTAAAGAAAAGGATGGGGTTTTATTATTAATCCGATAGGATAGGATATCCACTAAAAATATCCTTTTACTCTTAATAATAATAATAATAATAATAATAATAATAATAATAAAAACAACAACACACGCACGCTCACACACACAGAGGGTGCAATAAGTAAACTATCGCTATTTTATATTTTTTTTATTTTGACGGTGTTTGGTTTTGTGTAACAGTGTCGGTTGAATACCATTTGTGAAGAAAAAAAAAACGCATCATGACGCAACTCACCCCGCCAGAAATTTGGAAATCACATTCTGTACTGCTTGGCATTCATGCCGGAATCTCTATTTACTACATTTCCGAGTGATTGGGTATCAATCTGAGGTCAGTTTAGAGGACTCGGAAAGAGTTTTATGAGTCTAAAGGTGATTACGAAGGTGTCTGAAGTAATCACTACTGATAGCGATGTTATGCTTCCATTTTCCTACAAAGCCTCAGATTCAACATAGGAAGTATTGCTGCCCTGGGTCAAAAGAGTGGCTGCAAGAAAACCTCATGTCTTGCAACAAGATTTTGCACTAGAGAACTCAATAATGGCTCTCAGACAATTTCCTTAAATTTGGCCTCTTCTCCCCAGATAGCAACTCCCTTGTTTATTATGTGTGGGACTCAGTTGAGTGAGAGATGAACAAAACTTCAAGACGAACTAAAAGAAAAATTACGGCAATATTCACCAACTTAAACAAAAGAACGTCCAGAAAAGTTGCAAAATATTACGAAGTCATCTGGAGGACGTTGTTGAATCCAGTAGTGATTTTACCGAATAAATTTACTCTTACATATTTCTATATCTTTTTGTGTAATTTTGGTAAATATATCTGTTAAATGAGATATCAGTGTTATTTCCATTTTTGCGTAATTTAGGTGACAATTCATCCACTGCATTATATATATATATATATATATATATATATAGCCGGAACGGAAATATATATATATATATATATATATATATATATTTCCGTTCGGGCTATTTTTTTTATTTTTTTATTTTTTTTTTTTGTACTAAATGGATTGAATATGATGAAATGAGCTAAATAGCTGATAGAAATGAACTATAGTTTATAACCACTTGAAATGGCGTGTTGAGTTTTCCTTTATATATATATATATATATACATAACACGTTACATTGCATTTGAATACATGGTTCTGTTGTCATTTCGCGCTATCATGCGGTGTGACGTCATAGAACCGCATAGCAAATTTGCAAACTGTGCTTGTTATTTTTGGTAACTATTGCCGTTGCCTACCGGAGTTTTATGTCAACACAAAATAAAATCGTCGGTGATGATGGATGTTACAGTATTAGCATCTTAATAACTTCTCTGAAGATGGCTCATGTGAGCCGAAAGCTTAGAACCAAATTAATAAAAAATTATCCAAATTTTGGAGAAGTTTTGTCTTTATTTTCAACTGAAATTAAAGCCAAAATACGACGTTTAGAATGCCTCATGATTAATCATAATAGACATTCATTGTCTCTTATATTTAACAGTATATGTTTAGAATATATATATATATATATAATTAAATTTGTTTTTAATTTAAAATTACATTGCGACACGTAAATTTCTGTTCCGATATTTTACCTCGTCATCAAGCAATGTTGAATAATTGTGGTGAAAATGATTTATATTTAAATGTGGAAAACTATACATTTGTTATTTAAAGAGTGAAATATGGTGGGGAAAATTTCGATTTTACGTGTGTGTTTAAGTTAACTAATCAGAATGAAGTTCGACTTTTAACTTTGAAAATATGTTATATGTTGGAGGATACGGGCTTTTTTCTTTCGAGCTTTCAATTTTTTTTTCTTTAAAGTTTCAAGATTTTTTTCGGTGGGATGTAAACATTATCGCTACAAGGTTATTGTCTTTGATTTCTATGTATCCCAGCTATTTTAAAATCAAAATTTAAAAAAAAACAAAAAAGAAAGAAAGAAAACATATTTTATTTGTGATCTGACCTAAAGAAACATTTGGTATGAATAAAATATTTTTAATTTCAATTCAGAGTGCATTTTTTCATTAATTTTTCATATACTCTTAACTTGCATAGATTTTAATATCTATTAAATTAATATTATATCATAAAACAAAACAAAGTACTGAATATATGAAAGTTAATCGATATTCTTTTATGAAGAGTTATTAACCATATTCCAAGGTGAACATTTTGCAATGTTTATATATGGCATTTATTTCATTACATTTATTTAATAAATATTTATTTCTAAGAAATTTAAAAATATATTGACTGTCATATAAACATAAGGGGCATAGGTCTTTTAAAGATTTACATATTCTAGTTTTTTGTAAGAATTTTCATTTTATTGTGGGAGTTTTGTTGGATTCTTTTAGAAACCAAAAATATTTCGATAGAGATGTTCTATTCCAGTACTTATTATAATTAAATGAAGAAATGTGTTAATAAATTCTTTGCTTCACCGAATTTTTAGTACTTCCAATATAAATCTTTATATTACTAGGGTTTTCCGTAGAAGAAATAGTACATTGATAAGCAATAGATTCAGCAAGGTATCATTTTCCAATGGTCACATTATAGGGTTCCGACATTTACATTTATTAGGTTCTCCCAAAATTCTTAAACACTTGCGAAAAATAGAATTTTTATGCAATTTTACGTTTATATTGTTATAGCGATCTTCATCTTTGTTTTCCAGATGGCAATTAATAAAATTGAGCTGCGAGATTTGATTCTTTACTGCTGGAAGCGAGGTCTTTCAACGAGAAAAGCTGCAGAAGAGATCTGTGCTGCCGAAGGTGAAGGAACAATTGCATATGCAGCGATCTCAAAGTGTTACAGCGTTTCAATAAGCCTCGTTCGGGACAGCCGTTAAAGTTGGATGATGGAGACTTGCAAACGGGGTTGGATATTGCGTCTTCATCGAGCACTCGAGAATTGGCTAATGAGCTTGGAGTTGGTAAATCGACAATTCACCGACATTTGAAACAACTTGATTTTGTTCACTAAAAGCCGCACAAAAGATCCGCACAAACTCACCGAAGCACAAGCCAACAGACGAGTTGACATTTGCTATCAATTGCTCAGCAATCCATTGGAAGCTTTTTTGGAAGCGCATTGTGACATCTGACGAGAAATGGGTCTATCTAGTCCAGCACAATCGAGACAAACAATAGGTTCAGAAATGGAAAGAGACACCGTCGGTTCCAAAACAAGATCGATTCGGCAAGAAAGTTATTTTGTGCGTTTGGTGGAACTTTGAAGGAATCGTGCATTTTGAGTTGGTTCCGAATGGTCGTGCCATCAGTGCCGAACTTTACTGTTAGCAACTTGAGCGGAAAAGTTGAAGCAAAAGTAACCGGCTCTGATCAACCGAAAACACGCTTTGATGCCACACACCGCCAGGAAGACCAAAAACAAGTTTGAAGAGCTGGACGGCGTTGAGGTTCTGCCACATCCAGCCTACATTCCTGACTGTGCTCCATCAGATTACGGCCTTTTCCGCTCAATGCTACACTTTCTGAAGGGCCGCCGATTCGACTCGTTTGAAGAAGTCGAGGAAGAGTGTCAAGAATTCTTTGATTCGAAGCCGGCTGAAGGGTACTTTGACCAGATCCGAAAGCTTGTAGATCGATGGCAGAGTCTTGGAAAATGATGGTCTTTATTTTGAGCAATAATTTTTGTTGTTTTTGCGAGTAAAATTTCAGTTTTTTGCAAGTGTTTACGAACTTTTGGGACAACCTAATATTATTGTCTGAACTTTTGATTTCAGTTTATGGATGATTTTTATTTTCATTAAGGTCTAAATTTTCATTTAAAATATTATTATTATTATTATTATTATTATTATTATTATTATTATTATATAATTTTTCTAAATTATCCTTATAACTATAACTTAATTTTAATGTATATTTATTGTATTATTATTAAATTTATTTTTATTATTTTCATTTTTGATTTTTATTAATTTTTATTTTTATTATAATATGTTTTCAGTTGTATTTGAGCACTTTTTAAAAAAGTAAATACCGGGAAACTCGTGATTCTAAATTTGTTAGTTCTCTTCACCTGAATATATATATATGACTATTTACGCTCTCACACTCTGGAAGAGTGATAAACTTTGAAAAACGTTATCTACTCTAGCATCTACGCATCTTTCATTCAGTAATGAATTAGAACACTCTTAGCTACTGGCGTATGTTTACATGTTTACATAATTTATGTTTTTGGCGTATGTTTACATGGTATATCACACGCTAAAAGTCTGTGTTCTTCTCCCGAGCGGTCATAGCTTAAAGGTAGAATCACTGACTGATGACAATTCAGTTGGGTTTCAATCCTGGTTAAAAGCAATGCAGAATTATAGATATATTTTACGGGTTTTATCACTTCTTTTATTTATAATAATTTTCTGGTGACGTGCCCTCAAAGGCATTTTTTTTCTTGATTTTGCGGAGGTGATGAAATCGGTGAACGGTTATATGTAGGAACAAAAACATCGTATTTGTTTAAACTTCGCAAAATAATGTTTATATGACAGATGGTCCTGTATTACATCTTTCTTCTACAAAACACATTTTATAGGCTTTATGATCAATTATTATTCTTCATTCTCTCATCGACGCCGCCCATTTTTCTACTTGATTAAAACATTCTTAACAGAGTAGAACAACACCTCTTAACCAAAAAGACAGAAGAAAGAGAACAAGTGAGACTCACCATTTAAAACAGTTACCGTTGTGTGTTAATCACAATTCCACTTTTGTTTTTAAACATTCTAAATAAAAACAACTGCTTTCAGAATGCATTTCCGGTCTCCAGGATCCGCCATCTTTAAACAGAAGGATGTTTAGATATTGAACAATAATTAAACGATTACTTTATTAGTTCTTTGTTTATTTTTTCTGCTATTTACACAATTGACACTCTTTGTCGGTTTTTAAAACCGGTTTTATAATTAATGGCCTAATGTTTAACCTTCTTTTTTTTCCTGTCTTATCTATATAGGGTGTTCCTTGTGTTGATTTTCCGCGGGAGATCACAGCAAGGACACCGTTTACGCCTCACGCTTCTTGTGATTTCGAACCAAGTTTAACAGACAACACCATATATCCGCTACACTGTTTTTTTTTTTAATCTTTTTAGTCAACCGAAAATGCCACCGGATGCCAGACGGGCCCCTTTATTATTGATTTATTTATTCATTTATTTTTGTATCACTTGCATCTAATTACACAAAATATACTTTATTTCTGATTTTATCTCGTTTAATAAAAAAGAAGCGAAAGAAAGTTAGGATATCTGACTCAACCAAAAGCATCTGCTACTATCTATCAATGCATATTGATAGAGAAGTGACTGAAGTCTTATATATATATATATATATATATATATATATATATATAATCGTATCACCATAAGCAAGGCGGTAACGCCACTGATGTGCAGTGGGCTACGTAATAGTGAAAAGATCTATCTACTCCAATTGAGAAAAAAAAAACAAAATGAGAAGATAAAGCCGGAAACCACATCCTAAACAGGGAACAAGGGATGGGCCTCTTAACCTGTTCAATAGACATGGGTGGAGTGTGAACCGGGCAATAGATAGATCTATCTACTCCAATTATGCTCCTATAAATTTCCTTATTTATCACATGCCCTGTCCACAGTATTCTCAACTGGTGCTTCAAATCTATTAGTGACCAGCATTCGGTGCAATATAGGAAGGAAGACATTAGATAGCATTTCAAATGTTCTTTTTCAAGCTCATCATGCCCTACTCAATTTCTGAAAGATATCTTTTGTCTGGTGTTTTCATTTCTGTGTCCCACTTTCTTAGTCAAACAGTTGACTTTTTACACCTGTTTGATTTTAATATGTAACCCACACCTTGCAATGTCCCCTTTACTCACAGTTATGCATTTTGTCTTTCAGTGAATGTTTCGGCCTTCTTGATTTGACTATTCTGTCAAATGTTTCTTTCAGTTTTCTTTCTGAGCCTACCATCAATAACATATTTTCTGATGATTGTTTAAGAATACCAATAAATCCAAATAATCCCTTTAATTCCTCAAGAATTATCACACTATACAGGTTAAAGAGACCTGGTGAGACAACACTCTTTTATATACTCCTATTTCTGTTTTGGGGCACTCAATTTCTTCCTATTCACATACACACCATTTGTTTGTGTGTTATTTCTATATTGTTTCCCTAACATTTTAATAAGTTCTTATTGCACTTTATCAAATGTCTTTGAATAATCTAAGAAAGACTCACTACAGCTTCGTTTCCAGTTTTTAAAACAACTTCCAGCAGCTAATCTACAAACAGGTAAAAGTGATGCCGAACAGTATTACCATTAATAAATGAATATATATATATATATATATATATATATATATATATATATATATATATATATTAGGTATCGCCACTACATCGCTAAAAATACAGTATTGTATGAATAAAAAATACCCCAAACTTAATAAAAACGAACTTTTACAATCAACATGTTTATATTACTATTAAGAGGCAAGATCCAAGTATTTTTTAATTAGTTTAAAATTGCAAAATTTTAGTGAAATCTTGTTTTTGATTTTATTTATCGGATATTCAGATTGTTACAAGAATTTACAAATTGTAAAGTTTGTTTTTTTTCGGTGGCAATGACATTAATTTGAAAATTCTTGAATAAATCAAATAATTGTCGGATGTTAAGGAAACTTTCAGGACTTATTTACAAATGAATGAAATTATTTTTTTTAATTATTACTTTTTTTTAAATCTTGGTTAAAATATTTCTTTTTACATCATTATCCCACTCCACGTAAATTTATTAAAATTTAAGAAATTAAATTTTTTTGCGAAAATTGGTTTTATTTGTTAAATGCAGGACTAATTGAGAAATGTGAATCATCTATTATTTTTTAAGTTGCCTTTATTTCTGAAAATCTGCTCCCAATAATATAATAAAAAAATGCAATATAGCTATGACATTATTTAATTTGATGAGCTTTTAATTGCTTGAATAAATAATATCAATTAAGGACATTATAGTCTAAAGAAAAAAAATCGATTAATAATTAAATTTCAAAGGAATTGTTTTTTATTTTTGAATTATAATAGTTTTATAATATTTTTAAAATATTTCAAAGATTTGTTAGGGTTATTTTAAAACTTATTAAGCGAAGATTATATTTCCTAAACGAAAATTAAAAAGTTTAACACAAATAGTTGTGCCATCCATTTTTCAAAATGATTTTTATTTTTTATTTTTTTGTATATGGTAATTTCTATGTATAAACTAAAAGGTCAGTTGTTTTAGGGAAAAATTTGTACAGTTATGTCACTTGTGCTCGCCATACACTTATGTCATATCGCATCTGTCAAATCAAGCAACACATAAGGTGGTAAGGTCAAAAAGTCGAACTCTCTGTTTAAGAAATAGTTTTAATCTAAATTTCATTTTTTAATAAGTAATACTTGCGTAAATCAGTTTAATTTAGCATTAAATTTGCTAATTTTCCAAAAATAATTTGTCACAGATGTATATTTTTGGCAAGTATTTTAAAACTAAGAATTAACTATTGTTTAGAAATATGTTGATCGCTTAAAAATGACTGAAAAATTTTAGTTTAAAAAATTGACAAATTTTAGAATCCAATCAATATAATTTCTGTCTGAAATACACCAGAGTATTTTGCTCACTGGAAATAGTAAATTTAATCAGTTAGCTTTCAACTAAAACTAAAATGTTTTAAACTAAAGTTTCAAAGAAAACCTTTTTACTTTTAAATATCCAGTTTAATATTTAGATCTCGAAAATGAGTATAGTTGCCAAATTTATATATATATATATATATATATATATATATATATATATATGTGTGTGTGTGTGTGTGTGTGTGTGTGTGTGTGTGTGTGTGTGTGAGAGAGAGAGAGAGAGAGAGAGAGAGAGAAGTGTATTTCGACAGCAATAATTCTTTCAAACATGTAAAAAGTTGTTGATATAATTATTTTTATTTAATTTTTAAAAGTTTTGAATTAGTTGTTTTATGCTATCGGAAAATTCGGGTAATTTCGATAGTTACTACAGCTCGGGATGTGCGTTGTGGTTCAGTGGATATCGGCTCGGAACGAGAAACCGGGGAGCCGAGTTCGAATTCCAGTTGAATTCATTATATTCACTTACGCGCAAATACCCTTGGGAAAGGTATTAATCCATCTCTTCCTTCCAGTTATGGGTTAAATAGCAGGACAGATTGGGTTCTATAGCCTTGGTCGGCAACCAGTCTACCGCAGAAAGCAATGGCAACCTACTGCGGGATAATATTCTGCCCAGTCAGTCATGTCTCTTTCGAGACATGATCGCCCAAGCGTGTATCACGTACGGCACTTAACTGACTGACTACAGCTCGGCTGAAGACAGTTTTCACCGACGAAGCACATATTCCCTGTGGCTTTTCTATAAATAATTTCACAGTAATTGATTCAATGAACTTTCTTCTTTGGTACGTAGAGATTACAAATTTAAGCACAATACTTGATTTGCAGCTAGGTCTCATCATTATACAGTTTAAATGGCTAAATTAAATGGCTTTCCGCTTGTGGAACTCTGACCAAACATTCTCGTTTTCCTGTCAACTTTGATTTTCAAAAATTCAAAAGCAATGGCAATTCTTCTGTATTCTCAGTACCGTTCTTTCATTTTCCGCTATCTTCAACAAAGTTTTATTTTTCTTACATACTTTCACACTCAGTTGCGACGTTTTCTTTTTAACTTCATTAACATGTTTATTATAATCTATCTTAATTGCAGGCATGGATGTTTAAAAATCATTTAACACTAGATTCCTGCAGGTTTGAAATGTGTAAGCGTATTGAACTGAAGGATGTGCGTTTTAGTGCAGTGGAAATAATCTCAGGCCGACAAATCGGTGAGCCGAGTTCGTATTCGAGTTGAATTCACATACACACAAATATCCTTGGGAAAGATACAAATTCGTCACTTCTCCTTCCAGCTATGGGTTAAATAGAAGAACAGACTGGGTTCTCTAGCTTTGGTTGGCAACCAGTCTACTGCAAAATGTCATGGTAACTTACTGCGAGAAAATATCTATCTATATATATATATATATATATATATATATATATATATAATAATATTAACTATAGTAATAACAATACCAATAGTAACAGAACTAACTCTGCCGAAAATATTATTAATTAAGCTATAATTTAAATCGTCTTGTACAATCCACCGAAAACGAACTCGGAGGGAAAAGAAGGGGAAGTAAAAAAAGAAACAAACGAAGTACATGAACATAATGTCAAGTACTTGTAAGAAAGAAAAAACCCCGAGACGAAAACCCTAAAACTAAAGCGCTCAGTAAGAAAGTAGAGCAAAAAAATACAGCTGTCTGTGTATATATATATATATATATATATATATATATATATATATATATCAGAGTGAATACAGAACGAAGAATTCTTTCCACGTCCAAAACATTAATTTAAAACAGTGCTCGATATATAATATACTATATAGAGCTGTGAATATTTATAAAAAATTGTATTTTAGAACATGTACATAACTTTCATTATATATAGAGAAGTTATGTACATGTTCTAAAATACAATTTATAATATATATATATATATATATATATATATATATATATTATAAATTGTATTTTAGAGCATATATATATATATATATATATATATATATATATATCTAAAATACAATTTATAATATATATATATATATATATACATTTATATATTTATTATAAATTGTATTTTAGAACATATATATATATATATATATATATATATATATAATTGTGTCTTTCTATAGAAATCTCAGTTTTTTACAATTTTCATTAAAGGCGACTGACAAGATTTTTCGAGACATGATCGCCCAAGAGTATATAATGAATGCTACTTAACTGACTGTCTAAACTGTTACGTAATATCAGTCCTACTATTAGGCTGTGACTGCTGGACAATCTCCTTACAGTTGAAGAATAAGCAGAAATTTGGTTTTGCAGCAGGATACTGAGAATACCGTGGATTGAAACTAAGCAACAACCCAGTTCTAGAGATTAATGGCAAAAAAAACCCAAAAACGGACACTTATACTCAACACTAGGAAGAGACAGTTGAAATTTCTGGGGGACATAGTGAGAAGAGAGGGCTTAACAAATCTAATATTCACAGGACGGATCGAGCAGAAGAGAGACAGGAGTTTATTAATAAAGTAGTGGGCCCGTGCCGTCAAAAATGACGGCAAAATATTTATATTGATATGCTGTCTAAAATGACGGCAACATATATATTGATCGACCTAATATTGAATATCTTATATTAAAACATAAGAAAAAAAGAAAAATAGTCCAAACCCCTAAGTCTGATACGAGGGAAGTATATTATATATATATCTACAAACAATACACTATTGTTTTTATTATAAAAGAGGATTCTTCACTCCCCGACGAATTAATTATTGCAAAATAAAATAAAATAAGATACTGTTAAAGAGCAAACACGCTTTTATCCCTTTCTCCATTAGCGTGACAGGAGGAATAGACCCCACACTATAGCGCACCCGAGTCGCCCACACCAGTCCAACCGGAAATGAAAGGATTTGGTGCGGATTTTAGTAAATATATTATTATTATTATTATTATTATTATTATTATTATTATTATTATTATTATTTTGGTGCTGGTTAATATTTTGGGTGTGAATAATCAGAAGAGATCCGTAATGGGTTTACATATTTTTATAATTTTTATATTATTTTTTTAATAAATAAGATTTCTTTTAAAATGTATTTTTTATAACACGGTAATAAATTTTTATTAAAACATGGAAATAATGAATATCGAACTGTGCTTGATTCACGTATTTTTATAATTTTATAAACAATGATTCCGTGGGAGTCAAATGTGTATATATATATATATATATATATATATATATAAGCCGTGTGTCAAAGGGGTGGGGTTATTAGTTTGACATCGCTGTTACTGTATATATATATATATATATATATATATATATATATATTGCTGGTGCAAGGATGAAACATTGCCGATATTTGCATAGATAGAATATAGATATAAATATATTTACGAGTTCCCATCCGCTATCCGAAATGGCGTCAAGCAAATAATTCCCGGTTAATTCATAAACAAAAGATTTTGGAACGATTCTTCACGATTTCAAGAGAATTACGTGAGCTTTTTTCGTGATTGACATTTAAGGAATAATTGCTGAAATTATTACCTGAATTTAGAAAGGGACCGAATTAATTATGTTATTGACATATCCTTTGATTTATTATTTGCCGTTATATAATTCGCTAAAAAATATGCATGCCATAATGGAAAAAAAAACTTTAAACTTAATAGAGATACAGTTTTATCGTTAAAATTATAATGTTATTAATAAGAGGGAAGGCCAGAGGTTTTTTTTAATTAGTAAAGTATATTTTGCAGACCTTTTCGAACTTTCTGATTTATTTTTCTTCTTTCGTTAGTGGGTGATCATAAATTAGTATAGAATATTTTAGTGTCTCTTAGCGGTGAAAAACACATTGATTTGTAAGATATTAGAAAACTCAAATAATTGTCGGGTTTTAATGAAAATTTCAGGACTTATTCACAATGAATGAAATTGTTTGAGGAATGTTTCTTTTTTTCTTTTCTTTTTTTTTTTAGAAAATCTTGGTAAAAATGTGTTGTTGTTTTTTTTTACATCTGTTCCTATCATCACTTATTTAATTTTATGAATTTTTGAGAATTTTTTTGTGGCTTAAAAGTTATATTAATTATAAGTAGAAGTATTTGGAGAATTTAAATCATCATTTTTTTCTAAAACAGTACAACCCAGTTACTGAAAAATGCAGAAAAACTAAGACATTATTTAATTAGAACAGCTTTTAACTTAATTTATGTATGAGATATATTATGAACACTGTTCTTTTAAGAAAAGTATTTTTTGATGAATAATTAATTTTACAAGAATTGTTTTCATTTTTGTAAATTTTAATTAAAATAATTTATAAAGCTATTAACATTTTAAAATTATCTATTTGTGTTGATTATATGATATTGCTATTAAGAAGAAATTTTATTTATTATTCATAAATGGAATATTTTTGTACAATTCCGCATCCCACAATAATTTTAAAATAATTTTGAGTTTTGTTGAGTGTGTAATGGTGCCCATATTTTGTAAATAGGGGCGTCCATGCACCACATTATCAGAAAATAAGAGCGATAAAAATAGAAAGTCAAAATACTTAAAATTCATTAAAACATTAAATTGCATTATAATATTTTCTTAAATATTTAAGATTACTTGGTAGTTGAAACGTCATAATAAAAAGGCGTTCATCAGAATATAGGTAAATTTTCAGTAATTCGTTTTCAGTAATTCTTTTCTGTGATATTTTAAACTAAAAATAAGTAATATTTGTTTCAAATCTCATTGAATAAACATTAAATCAGTTAATCCTACGCAAATAAAGTTTAAAAAAATCATATTCTATTTTTGCATGATTTTTAATAAAAAGAATTACGTTGCCAAAAAGAATGATTTGTATATATGTACAAAATCACCGATATTTAGCAATTAAAAACTCATTTCAGTTAATTTAAATTCGCTTTGAAATACAGAAATTTTGTTTATTATATTTAACTAGCAGTATAGCCCGGCGTTGCTCGGGTGTAATGAAAGCTTTAAAACTAATCCATGGTCCTGGAGATCAGACTCTTTGGACGTTGGCACGAAAGATTAAAAAGCAATAGTTGTTTCAGTTAAAACGAAACCGTAGACTGAAAGAAAAATGAATGGATGTAAGTCAAATTTTGAATTCCTGGTATCGATATCAAATAAGTTTTTTTCGTCATAAACTGAATTTTAAAGGCTAAATAAGTTCTCTGAATAAATGATATCATGGCTGAGACTAAGAACTATAATTATACTTACTTAAAGCCAAATCCGAAGCAAAAACTAAAATAAAAGGGCTGAAAAAAATACAGACATATATATATATGTATATATATATATATATATATATATATATATATATATATATTATCAATTGTAAGAACTGCAACCTTGAAACTTCTGAACATCGTTTCTTATTTCTCTGTCTATGAGTGTATCAAATTTGATTCAAATCGGACCACTCCTTCCATAACCCAATTTTTTCGATTATCAATTTTCGATATTTATCGGGGGTACCTCGACACAAAACTTAACTTATAGTACAACTGTGTAAATTTTCAAGAAAATCAGTTCAGCCGTTTCGGAGTCTATAGGTAACGGACAGACACACACAGACAGACAAAGTTCCATTTATAAATAAGTTTAGATCTATGAGCTTTAAATTAAAACTAAATTAAAAACTTCAAAAAAGATTTCAAAATTAATTTAAACCTCAGTTATCGCTTTCTGTAGAAGTATTTCTTTATAGAAATTCAGCATTAATAAGGCCCCTATCAAATTTGACAAGAGGTGTTACATTGTATTAAAGTTATTTAGGTATTCTCATTAATTTAATAAAAAATAATGATGAAAAAAATGCCTTGAACTTAATAAAAGTGAATCTTTATTGTCACAATTTTCATGTTATCTTTAAGAAGAAAGAACAAAGAAGTTTTTTTTTCCATTATACTTTATTAGAATGTTTTTCGTCAGCTGTGGTTGGGGTCCAAAGATGAGAATAGGGTATTTTAATGTATTTTTTGACCAGGAAAACAGAGTGATTTAGAAATTCTTTCAAAATTCAAATAATTGTCTGATTTTATTGAAATTTTAGGACTTATTTACAAATGAAGGAAATTGATTTAGAAATGTTTGTATTTTGTAGTAAATTTTGGTAAAGATATCCGGTGAAAAGACACACCCTTGTCTTACGCCTGTTTCTATCTTTGTAGATCTGCTGAATTCGATTCCTGTGTCTATGCAGGCGATTTACTGCCAATAGAGATGCTTGATAATTCTAACATTTTTCCCAAATATGTCCCGGTTGCTGAGCATTTCTATCAATTCTTTGTGAAATAAAATTTTGTTTCTCTTAATCTTTACATTAGTTAAAAGTAGAACTCAGTGGAGAATTTGAATCATCTATCTATTTTTTTACACATTCTCTTTCTTTCTTCCTTTCTTTTCTCTCTCTCTTTTTTAATACTCTGATAAATAATAATTGTAAGTACATTCACAGATTTTTCAATAGTTACCGAAAATCTGCTCTAATCATAAGGTAAAAAATGCAATAAAGTTATTATTAAATTCAGTCACTTAAGTGCCATAAGTGATACGCTTGGGAGATCATGTCTTAAAAGACTGGGCAGAAGATTTTCCTGCAATAGGTTGCCATTACATTCTGCGGTAGACTGGTTACCAACCAAGGCTATAGAACTCAATATGTCTTGCAATTTGATCCATAACTGGAGGGAAGAGATGGATTAGTATATTTTCCAAGGGTATTTGCGAGTAAGTGAGTACAAAGAATTCAACTGGGATTCGAACTTGGCTCTCCTGATTTGTCCATCCGAGACGACATCCACTGCACCACAAGGCATATCTGACCAATTTGCGTTTTAGTAAATTGGTAAAGAAAAGTTGAGGTGTTAAAACCACCAGAAAGTGATTGATATGGAAAAGGCGAGAGAAAGAAACTTTCACGACCGAAAACGACAAGAAAAATAAATAAAGAATTAAATAAAGAAAGAGAGAAAGAAAATCCTTTATTCGCCATCACCCACTGGTTGCTCTTTACCGTTTTCACAAGAACAGATGGATGGTGGTTCTTCTTTGCAAAGTCAGCTGCCCACACTTCCTGGGTATTAGTAGCCGTCATATCAGTTGACACTATAGCGACGTGTCGCTTTTATTTGAGTATGGAAGAGGGGATCGGTTGGGTTCCCAAATGATAGGTTACTGGTTTTGTCGATTGGGGAAGGATGTATAGAAGAGACTGACATGGCAGGGGCTATATTTTTTTTAGACTGGATGAAAAGAAATTTGGTATGGAACTAAATAAATAAATAAATAAATAAATAAAAACAATCCTAAAAAAATTGCCTCGATATTAAACCAACGACAGTGTGAGGGATAAACGGCGTAATTATAAAGAGAGGGTGTGTTTGGAGAAGAAAGAGGCGGAAAGAGGAGAGATATAGATTCTACATCGGCTTAAAAAAATTGTGGGGGGAAATGTAATCTCTTTTTAAAATTGACTTTGTAATGCGAACAAATTTAATGTAACTGTTTTTTTTTTTAATCCCTTTGATCATAACTCGATAGCCGTTCCTTTGACTAATTTTCGCTTTCATCGCCCCCATCTCTTGTAATCTCCGATCGCGTAGTATTCAACAAACATAGACGTACGTAACTGGACGTATTAATACTGTCTATATGCTTATCATATCATCATACCGGATGTGCGTTGTGGTGCATTGGATATCGGCTCGGAACGAGAAATCGGGGAGCCGAGTTCGAATTCCAGCTGAATTCATTGCATTCGCTTACGCGCAAATCTCCTTGGGAAAGGTATTAAGCCGTCTCTTCCTTCCAGTTATGGGTTAAATAACAGGACAGATTGGGTTCTATAGCCTTGGTCGGCAACCAGTCTACCGCAGAAAGCAATGGCAACCTACTGCGGGATAATCTTCTGCCCAGTCTTTCGAGACATGATCGCCCAAGCGTGTATCACGTATGGCACTTAATTAACTGATATGCTTATCTATCTCTATACCGTATCACTCCTTCACTGTATTTCCGGTTTACTCTCAATCCTTGTTTTCTTATATGCTTTGTCTTTTCAGGATGCAGGCGATCGTGGCTCTCCACTATTACCGATCCTTTGGGATTGTGAATGCTAAGTATACAATGTACTGACAATTTAGACTGGTTATTGATTGCTTTTGTTCGGCGCAATATCAACACCTATATGCGTTATTTACTGTCAAAATTTAAATATTTTTTACGGAAATTGATTTTATTTTATAATGGTTTCTCTGATAAAAGTATTACTAATTAACCCATATCTGGGAGGAAAAGAAGTGCATTCATAGCTTTTGCAAAGTTATTTGCGCGTAAGTGAATATAACTCACCCAAATTGTAAATAAAATTCGGTTCCAAGCCATCACACCACCCACACATCCAACTTTACAGCATTTACTATACTCAAGCACTCACCCATCTAGGAACCGACAAGGTTCGGCTCTGCTTATGTTCGTAGATCGTACATTTACTGATGCTTCAACGATGTGACCGAAAGCCCGAATTTTTTTGGAGAAAATCGATACAAAATAGAAACGTGTACTTCATATAGGACGTCTGTTGTGGTGTAATGGATATAGGCTAGGAATGTAAAATCGAAAAGTCGAGTTCGAATTCCAGTCGAATTCGTTTCCTTCACTTACGCACAAATACCCTTGGGAAAAGATATAAATCCATCTATTCTCTCTCCAGCTATAAGTTGAACAGCATTACAGATTGGGTTAGCTTTGGTTAACAACTAATCTTCAACGGAAGAATCTTCTCTTTAGTCAGTCATGTGTCGAAAGAGACATGATCGCCCAGTTGTGTTACACTTATTAACTAACGGATACTTAACATCCGAAAGAGATTACTGAAAGTTCTATGTTATGTAATAAGAAAAGAGGGTTTAAAAATTTTGACACTTACAGGTCTTACAAAAGGGACAGAGTTAAACAGCGGATAACCTACCTAACGTGATTGTGATAGAACAGAGGTAGCAAAAAGAGAAATTTTAGTGCGGGTTACAAAACACAGGAGATTACGGAGGGCCATGATCATCAACGCCATGAAAGATTATAGCACATTGAAAAACAAATTTTGTTTTTGTTTTCGTTTTTTTCATTATCTCTCCTTATCCCTATTCTGACAACCGTTTATGCAAGCTCGCCCGGTTGGTTATTTGCTCATTTTCTATCATTTTACCCAACGAACGAAGACAAAAGACCTTGGGAGGTGTACATAGAGACATACTTACACATAGAAATATTTATAAGTGTTTACACAGTCTACTCAAAATATCACCCTACTTTTTATTTTTAGCAAATACGACGAGGGTTCGCGCACACACGCGAGTAAATACATTATTCAAAGTAATCCAGCTTTGCCATCCTGCGTATATTTTCGTTCAGCTCTGTTGAATTTGCGAGCTCAAGATTAATGGAAAGCAAATCTCAGAGTGTTCCAATATGATTATCCACTAATGTTCACCAAATACAAGGCAAAAGAGCCACTCAGTATTAATTTCCTTTTCGTTTCCATTCTTTCCAAAACCTCATCATCGGTCACATGCTCGATCCATGATATCCGCAGCATCCTACTGTAGAACCACATTTCAGTTGCTTCAAGTTTTTCCTTCATCTTCGATGATACTATCCAGTATTCACTGCCATATTGAAGAACTGACATCACATAGCAATCTAGTACTCTTTTCTTTGTTTCTAGCGAATTTTTCCTGTTTCTTAATACTTTACTCAATTTCTGGAATGCTTCCTTCGCCATACCAATACACCTTCGGATCTCTGTGTCGCACTTTCCGTCTTCTGTTAGAACACTTCCTAAGTATTTAAATTTTTGTACCTGCTTAATTTTAGTATCCTGACCTGCATTTGTCATTATGGGCTGCCCTTTTTGCTGATGACCATTTCTTCGGTATTCTTGAAGTTTATTTGTAGTCCTTTGTTTTCACTCTTTTCAGCTACCTTCTGTAAAAGGCCTTATAATTTTTTTCCATGTCTGCTATCAGCACTATATTTGTGTAAGTTAGTTGAAACAAAACGTATAATGCCTTCTTAGGATCTTTCACACTTTCCCTGAGCATGTATACATCGTCTCTTGGCGTTTTTTTTTTCTTCCGACAGCAGTTTTATTTAGGTTTTGGACAGATGGATACAGTTGGTTTATTCGACTTGATGACACAACTAACAGTTGAAACGCTGACACTAACAATATCCGCGATCTCACTTGCCCGTGTGTTCGTGAAGCGTTACAATTTTCATAAGCTTTCTTAGAGTGATGTTAATAGCAGACAATGGCCTTAGGACAACTAATCGACAGTCGAGACAATATTGTCTGGGCGTAATAAAATTCTGATGCAATCACGGATGACGCAATATTTTTCAAGGCCAAACAAATTTCATCATACACTCTGAAAACAGATTTATATTACTGCACAACATTGCAAATGACCTAATCTGAGAAAAAAAAAATAGAAATCAATTACACCCTGTCACTCGGGTGTCTGGGCGTGATAAAATGTGATGCAACCACAGATGACGCAATATTTTCCAATGCCATTTTTCAAAGTCTCATCCAAAAAAACACTAAGATAATAAGCCTGTTTTCATGTCCGGAACCTGCCTGAAAAACATTAACTCCTTGCTTCAGTCAGTCAGTTAAGATACACACTTAGGTGATCATATTTAGAAGGAGACATGACTGATTGGGCAGAAATGAAACAGAACAAATAATATCTTCTTTGGATCTTTCACAGTTTCCCTGTGCACGTTTACGTCGTCTCTTGGTGTTGTTTTTCTCTTCCGACCGCATTTTTCATTACGTTTTGGACTGATCGATCCAGTTTGTTTCTTAGCCATGATGACACGACTGACAGGGGAAAAGCTGTGTGACAAAGAACATTAGTCGAATGGCGGAAATGAACAGGACTTATTGCATTCTCAAAGAAAGAGGGTTTGACTTTGTCTGGCAAGTAGGACTTTTTGGTTTAAGATCGAACCCGCATCCTTCTGAATGCGAGAAATACGATGTAAGCGTTATATGGACGCTTAGTTTAATTCAGATGCCAGGATGTTAGGCGTAATTAACATGCCCGGATGAACGAAAAGCTGTGTGGACTCTAACGTCAATAAATAGACAAGCCAGAAAATTCAGAGAGGAGGGAGTTTCCCGAGATCTGAGAAACAGTAGCAGAGATTGAGTTAGCAACAAGATAATGAAAGAGGCAGCTGTGAGACGACGACGACGACGACGACGACGAAGGCAGAGGAACAACAGCAACAACAACAACAACAACAACTGACGAAATTGATTTTCCGTGTTCAGTTTACTTTTTAAAATCTATAGGCTGATAGTAACAATATACGCTATCTTTCTAAAAGGATTGCCATTGTGTCCGTCCAGTGTTACAATTTTCGTTCGCTTCCTTGAAGTAACGTGCATCGCAGAAAATTGCTGTAGGACAACTTATCGACAGTTCAGACAACAATGTCTGGGCGTGATAAAAATCTGATACAATCACGGATGACACAATATTTTTCAAGGCCAAACAAATTACGTCATACAACCGAAAATAAATTCATATTGCTGCACATCACTGCAAATTACCTCCTCTGAGGAAAAAATAAAAATCGATTACATCTCGCCACCCGAGTGGGTCTGAAACTGACCGTATGGCTAGAAAAAAAAAAAACTAAACCAGTTGTCTCAGTTAATTTTCACAAGGGTGTGGTCTAACCTATAACAGTTCAATTCAAATAACACTTTAGAAGTTAAAATTAGGATGCTTAAAGCTTCTCACCTGTATTTAGATATCTAATCATTGATGTTGGGGTAATGGCTCGAGCCGAACCTTTTTCCTTGAGGATATCAGTGTAGATTTTGAGTTTTATTTAACAGCATATCAACCACTGTGGGTTATTTATGCCAAAAACAGTGGGATTTTAAGGGGTTTTTTTTTTGTAATGTTCAGTTATAGTGAGAAGGTTGATTTAGTCAGATTTTGATGAAAAATTCTTGTTAATTCTTTTTTATTTTAGAAAACTGAAGATGTCTTCTAGTTATGTATTCAAAAAAGTATTGTAGGTAATTATTTTTTTCCTTCAAAAATATACTAGGCAATAATTTTTTCTTTAAAAAATGTGTTATGGTAATTCTTTTTCAAAAAACTATATATTTTCTATAAAAGTCTATTTTTATATTTCTATAAAAGTCTTTATTCTTTCATCATGTTTTGACCCTACTTTGGGGGTTAACTATTTGTTAATAGTATTTGCGCGTAAGTGAATGCAAGGAATTCAACTGGTATTCGAACTCGGCTCCCCGATTTCTCGTTCCGAGCCGATATCCACTGCACCACAACGCACATCGAAGATTTTGAACTACCTTGAACTATTTTGGGTAGTGGGTTCAAAATCTTCGAAATTTGAATTAAAGGCAGATAATTGATTCTGGTACATCTGGAAGAGGCATGACTCATGGAACAAAAACAATCTACCCCTGTGAACGAAATAAAGGTTTTAGTTCGAAGTTCGACTCACCTGAAGAAGGCCAAAATGTACAAAGGCCGAAACGTCGTGAATATAGCAACAAAGATGGGGACAACAGCCCGCAAAAATTTAAATAGAGTAAATAATGAGAATACCTCATCCCAAAAGTAGAAACATATAATGAAGATGAATCTTTGAAGATATTAGTTATCTGGGAAGCAAATAAAAAGAAGGGAGTTCCACAGGCGGTAAGTGCGAGAAAAAGAAACTGTTTTAGTAGAAGTTAGGCTTAGATTTAAATATTTCGACAGTAGATGTCAATCTAATACCATGTGAAAGGGGCACCAGGGGGAAAAATCATCAGAGCAGTTGCCATGAAAATATTTGTAGAAAAGACAGAGGGAAGCCACGTCACGTCGGTGAGAGAGTGACTAGAGATGGGATAACAAGTCAGGATCAATTACGTCACAGCTCCTGCTTTGCATTTTGTCGAGAACCTCGAAATGAATAGCAGGAACATCTAATAATGATTCCTAATTATTTCTGTGACACATAATGTTGAAATAGATTTTGGAGAAAATGATATTCACATATTTATACTAAACACCAGAGTGGCAGAATAAAACAGACCTAACCTTCTTAACGGGTTTGTGTAAATGAATGGCAGGAAAGTGACTAGGAAATATATTAATGTGGTAAATATTGTTTAGAGTAGGTATCTCTACTAATTCGCTGAAAAAACAGTATAGTAAACTTTATAAAAAAAAACTAAATACTAACAAACTAAATAAAAAGAAAATTTTATCGGCAAAGTATTAATTATTAAGCAGATAGATCAAAGTATTTTTTAACTACTTTTTAAATTTTTGCTAGCAAGTTCGACATTTTCGCATAAACTTTTGTCTTTCTTTCGTCCGAGAGTGACGCAATTTTTACAAGGGTTTACTATTGCAAATCTAATATCTCTTTTTTTTTTATTTAAATCGTATCACCCCGAGCAAGGCGGTAACGTTACTAATGTGTAGGGGGCTACGTAATAGTGAAAAGATTGGAAAAGAGAAAGCCGGAAACCATATGCTAAACAGGGAACAAGGGATGAGCCTCTTAACCTGTTCAATAGACGTGGGTGGAGTGTGAATCGGGCGATAGATAGATCTATCTACTCCAATTGAAAAAAAAAAAAAACCAAAGTGAGAAGATTGGAAAAGAGAAAAGCCGGAAACCACATCCTAAACAGGGAACAAGGGATGAGCCTCTTAACCTGTTCAATAGACGTGGGTGGAGTGTGAACCGGGCGATAGATAGATCTATCTACTCCAATTGAAAAAAAATAGAAACCAAAGTGAGAAGATTGGAAAAGAGAAAAGCCGGAAAACACACCCTAAACAGGGGACAAGGGATGAGCCTCTTAACCTGTTCAATAGACGTGGGTGGAGTGTGAACCGGGCGATAGATAGATCTATCTACTCCAATTGCAAGAAAAAACATGGTAGTAAAAGTTTCTGCTAAAATCAAAAGAAAAGAATTAAAGAAAGAAAACCAATTAAACATGAAAAGCTTAACATTTAAAATTAGGCAGAAGGAAAAAAAAAAACAGAAAAAAGACTTACTTTAACAATTTCGTTCGTTTAATAGTTCATTTGGATTATTACAACAATATTATTATACAATAATTTTATAATTTTAATATATTTATATATATATTTTTTTAATATTTTATTATTATTGAAAAGGAAAAACGATGAACAGTTACAGGGGGTGTCGAAAAAGAATAAAAGAAAGATGAATTGTACCCAATTGCTGCGTTAGCGGTAGCTGGGTAATATTTGAACTTTGAACCGAGCGTTCGTGCTCGTGTTCCTCATTTGTGTCACAATTCAATCTTGTTGGGGAGTGGGTAAACAGTCCTAATATTACACAAGTCACTTTTATGCCGGTGAAAAACACGTTAATTTGAAAATTCTTACAAAAATCAAATAATAGTCAGATTTTTGTTAAAATTCCAAAACTTAATCACAAATGACTGATATAATTTTTAAGCAATTATTTTTAGAAAATACTGGTAAAATCTGAAAAGATTTAGAACCAATCATTATAATTTCGGTTTAAAATACACCAGAGTATTTTGCTTACTGGGATTAGTAAATTTAATCTCTTGGCTTCCAATTAACGCAAAAAAAAAACTTCAAAAACACATTTTTTTATTTTAAAAAATTCGACTTAAATTTAGGCATCGAAAATAAATGTAGGTACATACAGGATGTGCGTTGTAATGCATTGGATATCGGCTCGGAACAAGAAATCGGGGAGCCGAGTTCGAATTCCAACTGAATTCATTGCATTCACTTACGGACAAATACCCTTGGGAAAGGTATTAATTTGTCTATTCCTTTCAGTTATGGGTTAAATTACAGGACAGATTGGATTCTATAGGCTTGGTCGGCAACCAGTCTACCGCAGAAAGCAATGGCAACCTACTGCGGGATAATCTTCTACCCAGTCAGCCAGGTCTCGAAAGGGACATGACCGCCCAAGCGTGTATCACGTATGGCACTTAACTGAGTGACATAGTTTAGATCTACAAAAGATTGAAAGATATGGAGAGCCATGATCGCTAACGTCCTGAACTGAGATGAAACATAAAAAATCTGATTTATTTTTTAAATGTATCGTAACTATATGAGAAAAAGAACTTAGACAAATAGATATTCAATGCAGTTCCATTAAAATTCAATGTACCATACAACAATTTTTCATTAATATTCCCTACAGATAGACGAGGTCATCAAATCCGATAGTTGATCGGCAAGTCAAAAGAATGTGAACGCTTTTATTAAAACATCAAAAAACATGTCTGTTTGGAGAAAGGGAAAACAAAGTTGTATATCGGATTCACTTATATTTTATGATAAAAACAAATGTTAGGTGTGTCCGTAGTAACATCCGTACAATAAAATTAAAATAAATGTTTAACCAAAAAAAAAAAAATTTGCAAACTGCTGCGAATTCAGTAAAGTGACTTACATATTTGAAGGAAGATATTCTTTCAAATGAGTATTTTCTTTTCAAAGTCTCTCTTGGGATTTCCGCAAGAAAGCCCATCATGCTTTTGCAACAATAAGGAATCATTTTAGATAGAAATGCTACTATCGTTTAACAGTTCTAAAACAGCATTAGCCAGATTTAAACAATAATGTTTCCATATTAGATTACCAGCCAAAACCAGTTGGGAAGATAAGGTCTAAGTAAATGGCTGAGTTAGGAGCGCAAAGTAATTTTCAGAGATACGGGAAGAAAATAAGATAGGTTAAAAAAAAAAAACGAAAACGAAAGATGGAGACTGTAGATTGTCAGTCAGTGAAAAAAAGATGAAAAATAGAAAAGGTTTATTTTTAATAAAAACAAAAACAAACTGACAAATAAAAGTAAAAAAAAAAGACAGATTTTACATGCGAGAAACTAAAAAATGTTTTAGTAATAAAGAGAACTCTGAAATAGAATGGAAAGATGGAAAGAGTAAACAGAAAACAATGAAAGATTATCCAAAAAATAAGGGTCGGTAAGGAGTTCCAGGGTTTCGATCATGGTCAACGGGCCGAATGGTGTTTGTATTTACTAGCCATCCCACGCAAGGCCAGATGTGACACACGGTCATTTTATAGTGGGTATTCCCGGTCATATAGCCGGGCCAAAAAAATGTCTGTCTATTTTTACCAAGTTGTGGTTCTACCCTTCGGCGGAACCACGACTGGGTTTGTGCTCTCTGCTCGGAAGCAGAGAGCGCCCTCTACCAGAAGGCAGAGAGGTGACAGTGTCATAACGTTGTCAGGCGAGTGCCTAAGAATGCCTAAGCCGAATGGTGTTTGAGGGTGCGAACAATTGGACAACAATAACAGACCTATCCCATTTAGTCAGTCAGTTAACTGCGGTATACTGGTTGCCAGCTAAGGCTATAGAACCCAATATGTTCTATTATTTAACGCATAGCTAGCGGGAAGAGACGGACTAATACCTTTGCCAAGGGACTTTGTGCGTCAGTGAATGCAAGGGATTCAAGTGGAATTCGAAGTTAGTAGACTCCATAAATTCTCGAGATTTACAGATGCCTGTTATTATCATCTTTTTGTTTAACGTATTTTTTAAAAAATTAGCATATTCAAAAATTAAATTTTAATTAACATTTCCATATGTTTATCTTATTTATTCTACGGTTTAGAGTTCGTTTTTAAAAACTTCGATGAAATGAGATAATGTCATTTAGCTTTATTTAGTTTTTGGAAGAAAAAAATTTGCTCGTAAATTAAAATATAAACAATCCTCTTAAGCGAAGAATGATCATCTCTTCCTAATCAGTCAGTCAAGTGCCATACACGGTTGGCTCCAACATTCTGATATCTACGCCAAATCTCTCTTTCATCTATAAGGAATTCTTATTCCTGTCAGTCAGTCAAGTGCCATACACGGTTGGCTCCAACATTCTGATATCTACGCCAAATCTCTCTTTCATCTATAAGGAACTCTTATTCCTGTCAGTCAGTCAAGTGCCATACACGGTTGGCTCCAACATTCTGATATCTACGCCAAATCTCTCTTTCATCTATAAGGAACTCTTATTCCTGTCAGTCAGTCAAGTGCCATACACGGTTGGCTCCAACATTCTGATATCTACGCCAAATCTCTCTTTCATCTATAAGGAACTCTTATTCCTGTCAGTCAGTCAAGTGCCATACACGGTTGGCTCCAACATTCTGATATCTACGCCAAATCTCTCTTTCCTCTATAAGGAACTCTTATTCCTGTCAGTCAGTCAAGTGCCATACACGGTTGGCTCCAACATTCTGATATCTACGCCAAATCTCTCTTTCATCTATAAGGAACTCTTATTCCTGTCAGTCAGTCAAGTGCCATACACGGTTGGCTCCAACATTCTGATATCTACGCCAAATCTCTCTTTCGTCTATAAGGAAGTCTTATTCCTGTCAGTCAGTCAAGTGCCATACACGGTTGGCTCCAACATTCTGATATCTACGCCAAATCTCTCTTTCATCTATAAGGAATTCTTATTCCTGTCAGTCAGTCAAGTGCCATACACGGTTGGCTCCAACATTCTGATATCTACGCCAAATCTCTCTTTCGTCTATAAGGAACTCTTATTCCTGTCAGTCAGTCAAGTGCCATACACGGTTGGCTCCAACATTCTGATATCTACGCCAAATCTCTCTTTCATCTATAAGGAACTCTTATTCCTGTCAGTCAGTCAAGTGCCATACACGGTTGGCTCCAACATTCTGATATCTACGCCAAATCTCTCTTTCATCTATAAGGAACTCTTATTCCTGTCAGTCAGTCAAGTGCCATACACGGTTGGCTCCAACATTCTGATATCTACGCCAAATCTCTCTTTCATCTATAAGGAACTCTTATTCCTGTCAGTCAGTCAAGTGCCATACACGGTTGGCTCCAACATTCTGATATCTACGCCAAATCTCTCTTTCATCTATAACGAACGCTTATTCCTGTCAGTCAGTTAAGTGCCATTCGTGATACACGCTTTGGGCGATCATGTCTCGAAAGAGGCATGACTGACTGGGCGGAAGATTATCCCGCAGTAGGTTACCATTACTTTCTGCGTTAGACCGGTTGCTGACCAAGGCTATAGAACCCAGTCTGTCCTGTTATTTAACCCATAACTAGAAGGAAGAGACGGATTAATACCTTTCCCAAGAAACCAATCTGTCCTGTTATTTAACCCATAACTAGAAGGAAGAGACGGATTAATACCTTTCCCAAGGGCATTTGCGCTGTAAGTGAATGCAAGGAATTCAACTGGAATTTGAACTCGGCTCTCCGATTTCTCATTCCGAGCCGATATCCACTGCACCACAACGCACCTCCTTTTAACTCTACTAAATTGGTACAATTTTATTTTGTCGTGTCTCGAGTATCGCAACCAATAAATGTCAAAATACAACATATGTATCGAAGCAATAACCAGATATGTATGTCTACGTCAGGGATCGTTAAACCGGGTCTGGGTAAACCTCTAGTGGTTAGAGTGGATGTCCAGGGGTTCAATGATAGTAAAGAGGTCGAATGAAAGTGAATTTGCAAACAACTTGAACCACAATATTAGAATTACCCCATTTATTTATGATAAAATTGGTAGTCATGTCTTGAGTATCGCATCTCATAATGCAACATATATATTACAACCATAGCCAGAATAATGTGTCTATAGCAGGGGTCGTCAAACGAGGTCTGAGTGACCCTCTAGGAGTTGATGAGGAATTCCAGGAGTTCGATAATAGTTCTGGGTTCAAATGGAGGTGAGTGTATGAACAACTTTTACAACAACCACCCCATTTATTTCTGGTAAACTTGGTAAAGCTTTACCTAGTCCTGTCAACCCATGAGTGTTGCAAAGCAAAATATATATTGTAGTTATAGCCAAAAGGGCGTGTCTTTGAAAGAGGTTGATAACAGTCAAAGAATAGAATAGGTGTCAGTCTGCGAACAACATGCATAAGAACACCAGGTTCACTCCGTTTATCATAATTAAAATCGGTATTTGTTATTTTCTTCTTAAGATGGTTTAATATATTAATTATGTCATTTTGAGACAATCTACTCCCAGTTTAAACCATCTTTGTATACCGTCCTTTATACTATAATAAAGACCGTTGTGTATTTATTTGTATATATATATATATATATATATATATATATATATATATATATATATTGTCATTCGCAGACAGATCTGTTTCGCCATATCACAGCTCATCAGTACGGTTAGACTCAGATTGCTTTTTTACCCAGGATTGAAACCCGACCGAATTGGCGTCAGTCGGCGACTCTACCGCTGGGCTATGGGCGTTCGATGGAAGTAGGCAGACATTTTAGCGTATATCATTATACGTGCCCAATAGCTAGAGCGCTCTAATTCATTTTCACTGAATGAGCGATGCGTACATGCCAGAGTAGCTACTGTTTATCAAAGTCTACTATTTTTCCAGAGTGTTCAATGAGAGCGTAAATATGAATAGAATAACTAAAGAACAAGTAGGAAAAAGTGTCTTTAATCTAACATGTTTCATTTTAATAAGCTTTTTTAGAGATTAAAGAAAAATGATTCAAAATCTTTATTAAATATTTTTGAAATCCAAAGAGACAGTATTTGAATTTATTTTTTTAATTTTAAAAGGCTTTGTCTTAAATTTCTAAAGAAGCTTGTTAAGGTGAAACATGTTAGATTTCCTACCTGTTCTTTTTTTATTCCATTCATCTTGTCGGATTTCAATCCATATATTCAACTCTATATATGCCCATAATGGTATTTATGTCGCTACAGGTGTTTCGAGTTCAAAGTTCGAGTTTGTTATTCTGATGGTCAAAATATAGGTGAGTGAACGGTGTGCAGGTCAGAAAGTTCATATTCGAACGTTTTTGCTTTCTTTTTTGTTTTGTTTTGTTATTTTTTTGTTTGTTTGTTTGTTTTTTCACACTCGCACGTTAAATCTCTTTTGTTTTGGAAGTCAGTCTCCTTTCGTTGGCCAGATTTTTTTTTTTTCACATTAACTTGCGAAATTTGATTTCGTCTTTATACTTCAAAATTTTTTCAGCGATTTTGTTTAAACTCTACTCTACGGGTCGTCTAGTTCTTTTTGTTGTTTTTTCGTATTATTTTTGCAATGGTTCGCTAATTTTTTTAGCGCGTTTGAATTTAGTGTGTGTGTGTGTGTGTGTGTGTGTGTGTGTGTTAAGTTTTTCATATTGTTTTGTTGAGGGAAGACTTGTATTGTTTTATAAATATTTCTTCCTCCATTATGAGCGTGTCATAATCTGCATTATGGTAGATATGCATTAGTCTTAATTTATCTCAACTATATTCGTCTAAATATTAGGAAACGTATATTTTCCTGTTATCGGCTAATTTAATGTTACTTTTGTGCTTGGATACTCTTTTATTTAGGCCTTGTGTCACACCACGTATATTTTTGCGCATTCATTGCATTTTAGAGCATAAATTACGTTTTTAGAGTTGCAGTTCAGATTCGTTTTTATTTCGAATGTAGATGTATTTTCCGACTTGAAGTGCATTTCCCACATTTTTTGTTGCATTTTATGACCTTCTGTGTTGTGTGGTGCTTGAATTTTAATGAGGTTAGGATGTTTTTTTTTAAATTTTGTGTTGGCGTTTGTTTTTAATTATTTTAGTTGTCTTTAAGATTTCCTTTATTTTATCAATTTTGTTGAGTAATTCTGTGTGTTTTGATCTTTGTAAACGGTTGCTTTTATTGTGTGTGGAGACATATGCAAGAATGTTTTCTGATTTTTCATGTTTTTTTTTGTTTCTTTGAATTTCGGAGAGACACTAATGGTAACTCTTCTGCTACTTTTTCTTTTATGCCAACTTTTTTTGCACTTTCGCGAAACTGTGCTGAAGCAAGAAGACAATTTACAGTCAATTTTAGGAACACAGAAAACCCTTTCGAAATATTAGTTTAAATCGTAAGTAATTTTGGAGACGAATATATTGTAACACCAAATAAACGTTGAAAAGTGGTATTAACAATGGTAATTCATTTGTCGATAGCCGCTCGTCAGTTAGGACACCACGCTGTATGTGTTTTTATCACCAAAGATTATGACGTTTTTCACAAAACAAAAACAGAAACAACAAAAGTAAGAATTTTGAAAAAGAACAAATCCGAAAATGGATCGAAGACATTGGGACTTAAATTCAAGCTGTAGAGATGACGTGGCATTCCGTAGAATAATTCTCCAACACAACAACAGACATTGTCCTTGGCAACCAGGCAGGGCGCTCTCTCTCTCTCTCTCTCTCTCTCTCTCTCTCTCTCTCTCTCTCCAAAATCTTTAAAAATATCGAGCGAACTCTGTGATGGAATTTTCGAGAGCTTGTTCCGATATTAATTTCGTTGCTGGAGGATTTGGTTGTGGTAGAGTCCCTAGTCTCTCTGAAAAAAGTTCCATCAACCTTAATTGCTGTTCTAGTATCTGTTGGATAGTATTTGGATCCATTATTTCACACTGAATGGGAACGAAAAAAAATTCCGGAAACAAGAGATTTTTTTTCCAAAAAAATATGTTACGTTTTCAACATACTTGACGTCATTTTGTGTGTCCGCGAAATTCAACGTCTAAAATCCAATTTCTGAAATTCTCCACTCAATGAAACAAATTCTACTTGTTAGTTTCTTTTCGTTCCAATCATTGAGGCGAATATTTCCACGTGCTGCACATCTCATCCTCGCCGTCAGTTTTGTTATGTTTTTAACATGACAAAATAAAATGGTAATGGAAAAATGACACACTCGCCGAGTATTGGAAATAACTAAGGAATTTATTATTATAGAAACATGAGTACAGCGAACAGTTGTAGATGTTGATTAACCGTGTGTATACAGAGAGCCTGGAAGAGTTCTGCCTGTCATGTTTGCTAGCCTCTACCGAAAGGATCTTCTCCTTGTCTCCCAGCATGCACCTATTAGCTGGGGAACGGACTCCCTTGAATGGTCCAGGGGAGGTAAATTTTAGCCCTTTTATATGGTGATCTTAACACTTACTTTCCTCTGTTTCATTCGATCACGTTTTTATATCTTGTTATTATTATTCGTCCACAAACAAGTTATACATATGGGAACTAGTTAGGATTTTATTGAAAATTTGAGGTATTAGGGTGGCTGTTTAGCAACAATGTGTTGTTTTGGTGTAAAAGATACTTTAGTATGTTTGGGTCAGTAATTGTGGCTAGCTAAGTTGAAGATAAGAGAGATTGAAGATCAGCTTTCGCCCAATCGACCCTTTTAGCTATAGACCATATTTTTGTATTTTCAAAAAAAATATTGCTTTCCTCTATGTTATCTAGGCTAAGCGCGGTTCTTTTTTTTTTAAATCATCTCACCCCAAGCAAGGCATTCCACTGCCACTATTGCGCATGGGGCTACATAGGGGAAGGTAAAGAGAAGGAGTGGTTAGACATAGGGAATGTCAGGAGGAAGGTGACAGATGAGTAAGGATAGCGAGGATGACGGGATGGGAAGAGTGTTTGATAGAATGGGAGCAGGTTAGTGTGTTAGGAGGTGTCTATCGACCTTACATTTAAACTCCTAGAGATTGTAGCCGTCGGGGAAGCAATCGTGTGGAAGAGAATTCCACAGTCGGGAAGTGCGAGGTTCTAGAACAATTTACAGTTAAAAAGCCTACATAAGGCCAGTAAAACAGTGGTTCGCGGGAAGAAACTACTCGAGAATAACTTCTTTCTCACCAACGGAATCTGGTGAGAAAACAGCGGGTTACTACAATATTGCGTAGCATGGCGGGCCCGAACCGTGAAGGTTAGAACTGGTGAATCAATATTGATCATCAAAAATGTAAATATCATGTAAGTCATTATTCTTTGTCTGCTTAGTCTTTGTTCTTTTATTGTTCTCTCTCCTTAACAGTTCTTTTCTGATATTCTTTAACACACAGTAATCCTCTTGCGTCTTAGTGGCTTTATTACCTTGCATTGAGGGAAAAGATGTAGAAAAATACTTTCCTGGTAATTTTTCTAATAAACTTTTCTTCGTGGTACCTAGATTTTATGAATTTAAGCCCAGAGCCTCATCGTTTAATAGTTCAAATGGCTGGATATAACCGTAAGTTCTATGCTAACAGTTCCTTTTCTCAGACTTATAGCTAGCTTCCGGCTTCATACTATACAGCCAACTTTTTTTAAATATTAAGGTCACCCTGTACAAGGCTCGAAAACCATTCAAGGTAGATGGTTACAAAGTAAGAGGTTGTTTTGCTATCCTGCAGAAAATCTCGATGGAGGAGCCCCTGTAGTTATCGATGAACTATGCAGCACGCAACAGTAGATTACGTGGTATTGTTATCACTTTTAGAATAATCTGATGTTACTTTAACACGAGCTTTTTGTTTCTTTTGGTAATGCTGATCACATCACATTTTTCTTTTACAGTAAGTTTCACCCTATACAAGGCCCTGGAAGCCCTCAAGATAGCGTGTTACAGAGTAAGAAGCACGTTTTATGCGGATATGTTAAACCTGGACTTCAAGAGGTTGAGATTGTAGTGATCAGAAAAGCATCCACTTGGGAGTTGATTCCACTGATCAGTGGTTCTTGGAAAAAGCAACGCAAGTGGTACTTACATGTCACAAATGAAATACTCAGAGAATGAAGGTGGTTCGCTACAATGTGCGTAGCATAGCAGATATTAGCTGTAGAGGTTAGAGCTGGTGAATCCCAATCAATTTTGATCTTCAAATTCTTAAATGCGATGTAAATCGTTCCTTTTTGTCTTCTTAATTCTGTTTCTTGTATTGTTCTCTCTCCTTGATAATTTCCTTTTTAATATTTCCACAGTTACGCTCTTGCATCTTAGTGGCTTTATTGCCTTTGCTTGCGGTGAAATGATTTAGAAAAACCCTTTCCTTTACCTCCTATGAATTGTCATGCCTTCTTTTGAAATATTGCAGAGTGGTTTTCTGTTGCAGTTTTCACAAAATCAGTTGTTTGTCTCATTATACAGCGACACATTACCGGAAGCCCACATCAAACTTAACGAGTTGCGATATTTTCCTTTCTTTTATTTATCGAATTGGACGTTAAAAGTCAACCTTGACATGACCATCAGCCAACTTTTGGATTGAAAGAATTCACATTATCATTATAAAGAACTGTTTATTTTGATGTTGTGTAATGGTTAACAAGCTTGTCAAGATAGATCAATTATGACTGAACAGTGAGTTAGATCCTCCCTGGATGCTCCATACATTTAGCCTTCATCCACATCTAAGCTACGTTTAGTAAATCACTACAACTTAAGAAGCTGCATCATTAATTATACTTTAGAACATGTATAAACTACAAGCTACTACAAAATTATACATTTTGTTTCGACAGGTAGTTAATAATGATGGTAACAAACTTCTTTTTAAAGAAAATTTAAAAAAACACTACCTTTTATTTTTCGAAATCTTTTTGTACGAAATAAAAGGATATTTAAAAAGAGAGGAAAAAAAGAAAAAGGACAGAAAAGATGAGAAAATAAGAGAAATCAAGAAATGAAAAAGAAAAAGGAAAAATAAAGAGACGGTGGAAACAAAAAACCAAAGAAGAAAACTCTTTTTTAATATCCTCTTACATCTTACAAAAAGATTTCTAAAAATAAAAGGAAATGTTCTTTTTTGTTGTTTTATTTTCAAAAATAATGTTTATTATCATCATTATTAGTTAGCTGATGAGACATTATTTTTCAATGTCGAAACTAAGTGTACAATTTTGTCGTAGCTTGTACATGTTCTAAAGTATAAGTTATAATATTGAGCACTCTTTTAAATTAATATTTTGAACGTTGCAATTATTTTCTTCGGTCCTTATTCATTTGGGCATATATATAAAATCAGTTTCTAAATTGATTATCTCCGATATATTTTTAATTTTTTGTTTAAACATTTTTATTTATGGATACACGTATTTGAGTAAATGTTCTGTATTTTTTATAATTAAACATATATATATTTACATCTCTTGGTCTGAATAATCGAGAAATTTTGTTAGGAAAATATACGTTCTTTGGCAGGATTTGAACCTGCATCCCCTAGAGGAAACCGTCATTAGTTCTGACGTGTCTTAACCGCTCAAACTACGTAGGATTAACCGTCAAACAAAGACCAAAGTGTGTATTTAAAAGCGCTATTCGGGTTTCGTTTGAACGTTAGTTCTACGTGGTCGAGCGGTTATGGCGACGCTGGTTAGAATCCTACCTTTGGATATTTTTCTAAAAATATTTCTCGATTATGCAGAAAAGATTTATTTCTATAGCCTTGGTTGGAAACCAGTCTACTGCTGAATGAAAGAGACATGGCAGCCTAAATGTGTAACGTATGACAATTACCTGACTGACTATTATAGATATAAGTGCCGATACGAGTGTCCATTAGAATATTTCTGTCCATATTTCTTTTCTTTTTATCTGTTTCATTGAATAAACACAAATTTGTGTCTGCCATACAGAAAGGCAGATTCTTTGTCCAGATATAACGTGGCATGAAGTCTTGTAAGACGTTGCAATAGTGCACAGTATCGTAACATAAAGAACTACAGAGGAAAAGGATATTTTTCTTGATAATGCTGATAAATATAAAAAAAGTTCGTATAAGAGAGAGAGACAGACAGACAGACAGACAGACAGACAGACAGACAGACAAACAGAGGGTGAGATAAGAAATATAGATTCTGAACTGACAAAAGTTGTTTTCGAAAAAATTCAACGTATTTGTTCGTGGCGGCTTATTTATGCACTGACAAGTATAATGTATTTATTGTTTTGTTGTTTATAACTGGGGAAAATTTGACCGATCGATGAAGCTTTGCAATTGTACTAAACTTGAGTATATTTTGACACAACGTAGCACAGCTATTGAATCCACAACTTTTTCGTCCTGGGCATGACGATAACCACCATCCAGTAGCAAAGGCTTTGAGGAGCGTTGATAACACATGTTGTTTCCACATTCACCCTGACTCGAGTAGTAGCACCTGTCAGGGTGCCAGCTATAGGCAAATAGTAACCTCCTCAAACTGAGGACAAAACATTTTCTTCTTTATATGCCGTGTCCTTTCAGGATATAGGTGATCACGGGCTTCCACTTGCCCGTATCCCTTGTTGCTGTTAACACTTTTGCTTAATATCTATCCTAAACCCCACTTCGCCATCACTTAAGCCAATCAAGTATGTATCGCTGCTTCCCCATGTCTCTTTTCCTCTATGCGTCATGTGAGTATTAGTTTCTCTAACCCTTATTTCCTTATTGCATGTCTCATAATCTTCAGCTGTTTCTTCCTGATGCCAGGTTTTTTCCTTTTCGTTTGCATCCTCTCCAAAACCTTGACGTTGCTCACATGTTTGGCCCGTCGTATCCTCAGCATCTTTCTGTAGAACTACAGTATTCGCTGCTAGTATACAGGAGGACAGATATCACATAAAAGTCCAAAATTGTTTTCTTTGTTGTCAACGAAATCTTACTGTTTCTCAATACTCTGCTTAGATTTTGAAACCCGTCCTTGGTTATGCCAGTGGTCCTTCTGATTCCAGTGATTTTGAAACCCGTCCTTGGTTATGCCAGTGGTCCTTCTGATTCCAGTGATTTTGAAACCCGTCCTTGGTTATGCCAGTGGTCCTTCTGATTCCAGTGATTTTGAAACCCGTCCTTGGTTATACCAGTGGTCCTTCTGATTCCAGTGATTTTGAAACCCGTCCTTGGTTATGCCAGTGGTCCTTCTGATTCCAGTGATTTTGAAACCCGTCCTTGGTTATGCCAGTGGTCCTTCTGATTCCAGTGATTTTGAAACCCGTCCTTGGTTATGCCAGTGGTCCTTCTGATTCCAGTGATTTTGAAACCCGTCCTTGGTTATGCCAGTGGTCCTTCTGATTCCAGTGATTTTGAAACCCGTCCTTGGTTATGCCAGTGGTCCTTCTGATTCCAGTGATTTTGAAACCCGTCCTTGGTTATGCCAGTGGTCCTTCTGATTCCAGTGATTTTGAAACCCGTCCTTGGTTATGCCAGTGGTCCTTCTGATTCCAGTGATTTTGAAACCCGTCCTTGGTTATGCCAGTGGTCCTTCTGATTCCAGTGATTTTGAAACCCGTCCTTGGTTATGCCAGTGGTCCTTCTGATTCCAGTGATTTTGAAACCCGTCCTTGGTTATGCCAGTGGTCCTTCTGATTCCAGTGATTTTGAAACCCGTCCTTGGTTATGCCAGTGGTCCTTCTGATTCCAGTGATTTTGAAACCCGTCCTTGGTTATGCCAGTGGTCCTTCTGATTCCAGTGATTTTGAAACCCGTCCTTGATTATGCCAGTGGTCCTTCTGATTCCAGTCTCACACTTGTAGAGATTAAATAAGAATACGAGATAAAATAAAAACACTAAATGAAATAAAAATACAAAATAAAATAAAAACTATGAAATAAAATCAAAATACAAAATAAAATAAAAGTACGAATGCGTCAATTGTCTTTCCTGTCAGAGGAATCCTGGGAGATTTTTATGTTTATTTTATTTCGTACTTTTATTTGATTTTGTATTTTTATTTTATTTAGTGTTTTTTATTTTATTTATTATTTTTATTTAATCTCTACACACTTTCCATCATCTGTTAGAACTCTTCCCGAGTATTTAAATTTCTGCACCTGCTTGATTTTAGAATCCCTGACTCATAGTTGGTCTTTTTGGATTTCTTTTCGCTGATGATCATCGATTCAGTTTTCTTGAAGAGGTTAAACATTCAGTCAGTTAACTGTCATACGTGATACATGAGACATGATTGACTGGGCAGAAGATTATCCCGCAGTAGTCTATCATTACTTAAACTGGTTGCCGAGTAAGGCTAAAGAACCCAATCTCTCCTGTTATTTAACCCATAACTGGAGGGAACAGACGAATTAATACATTTTCCAAGGGAATTTGCGCGTAAGTGAATGCAAGAAATTCAACTGGAATTTGAACTCAGTTCCCCGTTTTCTCGTTCCGATCCGATATCCACTACACCACAACGCACATCTTAGTTAAACATTAAGGAAGTATAAAAAATACATTTTTATATTAGATACACCAACAATAAATTTTTAATAGTATCAAAAAAGTATTCTAGCAATATACTTTATGCCTAAAACAAAAAACAAAAAAAAATAGCAAAGAAAATTAAACTTTGGTACGAAATGACCCATAAGGAGTTGATATGCCGTTAAACAACAAATCCAAATCAAACAACGACTTTTAATTAACTCGATAAACATTGCTATCCCCTTCATTTTAAAATATTATTGATTTAGCTGAACTCTTCCTAATTTTATCAACCAAACGGGAACTTAATGTATTTAAACTGTCAGTCAGTCAAGGGTCATACGTGATAAACGCTTCGGCTATCATGTCTCTTTCTTGACATTACTGACTGGGCAAAAGATTTTCCCGTAGTAGGTTGCCATTACTTTCTGCAGGAGACTGGTTGTCAACCAAGAGTATAGAACACAATCTGTCCTGTTATTTGACCTATAGCAGGAGTGAAGAGACTGATTAATACCTTTCTGAAGGCTATTTGCACGTAAGTGAATGTAACGAATATCAACTAGAATTCGAACTCAGCTCACCGACTTCTCATTCCGAGCCGATATCCACTGCACCACAAAGATAGTTAATATTACCAAGTAGGAGCTTATCATGACTTACAAGAGACTATAAATCTGTTTTCCATAAAGTTAATCAGATATTCACAACCTCTCAACGTTATATATATATATATATATATATTTTAAGGTTTTAAGGTTGAGGTTACTTCCAATCTCAAAATTGTAAACTATCTAGATATCACCCTTAACTTAAATGATGGTTCCTACCAACCCTTTCTCAAAGAAAATAGTTCTCCCACCTATATAAATAGTTTATCCAACCACCCCAAGAATATTATAAGACAAATACCCAAGATAGTAAATAATAGGGTTAACCAATTATCATCCAATATAAAAAATTTTCAACGCAAGTAAAGAAATTTACGATAAGGCCCTTCAGAAAAGCGGTTTTGTTAATAAGTTAACGTATGATAAACCTGCTATAAACTTAGAATCATCAAAAACTAAAAACACCCGAAAATGTAGAAAAAGGAAGATAATTTGGTTTAACCCTCCTTATTGTCAGCTAACTAATATAAATATTGGTAAGTATTTTCTCAGATTAATCGATAAATATTTTAATAATAATAACAATCCCTTAAATAAAATTTTTAATAGGTTCACCCTAAAAATTAGTTATTCTTGCACCTCAAATATTGATAATATAATTAATTCCCACAATAGACAAATTTTAATGAACCTAAATAGTACCGAAGTTAAATCCGGAATTGTCGATAAATGTAATTGTAATTCTGTGGATGCCTGCCTGGTGCAAGGCAAATGTAAATCTACCCATGTAATTTATGAAGCCCGTATTTCTCCATCTAATAACAAAGACAATTACCGGACCTATATTGGCATGTCCGCGGGCCCTTTCAAACAGAGGCTTTATAATCACAAGTACTTGTTTTCGAACCCTAAACAAAGATCCCAGACGGCACTATCACGTAAGTTCTGGGAAATGAAGGAGAAAGGGCAGGACCCTATAATCAGCTGGAAATTAATAGGCTCAGTTTGTACTCCTAAAAATTTTCGTGATAGGTGTCGTCTATGTTTATTGGAGAAGATTCTGATTTTGAAGTATCCTCATCAGGACTTACTTTTGAACCTTAGGAGGGAATTTATCAATAAGTGCCGCCATAGGGCCGATTTTAAAATTTAACTTTTAATTGTAAATTTAAATTTTAAATTTTTCTATAATTTTTTTAATTTTTTAAATTTTAATTTTTTTAATTTTTAATTTTTTAATTTTTTAATTTTTAATTTTTAATTTTTAATTTTTCTTTTTATTATTTTTTTATGTATATGTGTATGTTTGTGTGTGGATGTGCATATTTGTATATATATGTATATATATGTATATATGTATTTATGTATGTGGGCTATATGTAATTTTGAAAAAAAATTTTTTAGCTATTTAAATGCTCCTTTTCATAATATTCATTAATTTTTTATATTTTTATATGTATGCGTGTGAGTGCATATGGAATATGTGTGTGTGTGTGTGTGTGTGTGTGTGTGTGTGTGTGTGTGTGTGTGTGTGTGTGCATGTATGTGTACACATGTATATTGGGTGTATATGAATTTTTTGTATTTAGGTGTGTACACACATATATATATGTGTGTATGCGCATGTATATGTATATAAGGGTGTATGAAATTGAATGTATGTGTGTGTATGTGTATGTATATATGTATTTTTAATCGTAGAATTGTATGTGTATTTGTATGTATGTTTGTGTGTACTTCTATAGGTATGTATAATTGTAAATGAATTTTTTTTTTTTTTTACCTAGTGTTGTCTTTATTTAGTTTAATTCAAATGACCTAATTTTTTAAAAATAAATTTATTTTAAATCCTATATCTTTTTATTCCCTTTTATGAATAATTATGCCTTTTTAAGTAAAGGCCTTTTTCTAATACTTCAACTTTTTTGGGAAATTAGGTTTTTGAATTTGTCCAGCGTCTGTAATATTTTGAAAAAAAATTTTTCTTTCTTTTCTTTTCTTTTTCCCTCCCTTCCTTCTTTTATCTCTCTTACCACCTTTTTTCCGTGTTACTTAAACTTACGTCGATTTAACACGGCTGTCTGTTAATTTTTAGTTACAATTCTCTTTCTTTTTTTGCGAACCCAGACGATGTCATTTTTTTCTTTTCTTATTTATTTTATTTTATTTTATTTTATCTTTTTCTTTTTCTTTTCCTTTATTTTTCCTTTTTATTTTTATTTTATTTTCTTTTTTCATTTCTTTGTAATCTATTTAAAAAGGAAAAGTAGACTAATTTTTCTCCAGTTTCTGAAAGGATTTTTCTGTTGCTGAGGTGATGTGTTATCCTCCGTGGGGATCTTCATATCGAAATGGCCATTCAACGTCTTTGAATTAATCATTTGTTAATATATATATATATATATATATTAATGCAGGTTTCATTGAATAATATAGACAAGTTTTGTCTATTAATTTTGTGTAGGATCCGTTCATACCGTCTGATAATGTGTCAAGATTTTCTTTCGCTATTTCAATTTGCCTTTTCACAAGGCTCCATTTATATTTCAAGGTGGTGATGGTGTGTTGGGCTGCTGGATCATGTAATTTAAATTGTGTCTATATTATTCAATGAAACCTGCATTAATGAAAAAATGCTGCCAAAATATACACAATTTAAATTACATGATCCAGCAGCCCAACACACCATCACCACCTTGAAATATAAATGGAGCCTTGTGAAAAGGCAAATTGAAATAGCGAAAGAAAATCTTGACACATTATCAGACGGTATGAACGGATCCTACACAAAATTAATAGACAAAACTTGTCTATATTATTCAATGAAACCTGCATTAATGAAAAAATGCTGCCAAAATATACACAATTTAAATTACATGATCCAGCAGCCCAACACACCATCACCACCTTGAAATATAAATGGAGCCTTGTGAAAAGGCAAATTGAAATAGCGAAAGAAAATCTTGACACATTATCAGACGGTATGAACGGATCCTACACAAAATTAATAGACAAAACTTGTCTATATTATTCAATGAAACCTGCATTAATGAAAAAATGCTGCCAAAATATACACAATTTAAATTACATGATCCAGCAGCCCAACACACCATCACCACCTTGAAATATAAATGGAGCCTTGTGAAAAGGCAAATTGAAATAGCGAAAGAAAATCTTGACACATTATCAGACGGTATGAACGGATCCTACACAAAATTAATAGACAAAACTTGTCTATATTATTCAATGAAACCTGCATTAATGAAAAAATGCTGCCAAAATATACACAATATATATATATATATATATATAGAGAGAGAGAGAGAGAGAGAGAGATTTTATGTAAAATCTTTTCTTAAATAAAGACGGAAGCTGATGATGGTTCGCCTGAAATAGGCCCATACCTTCGATTCACCATGAGATAACGTGTCTGCCTTAATTTTTCTTATATTTGCTCTATATGTATTTATATACATATATATTTAGAGCTCTCTTAGAGAGTTATCCTACCACTGTATGTACAGGATGCTCCTTTGGATTCTTCTATATCCACACTGCATGCTGATATATATATATATATATATATATATATATACACACACAGTATATATATATATATATATTGTGTGTGTGTGTGTGTGTGTGTGTGTGTGTGTGTGTGTGTGTGTGTGTGTGTGTGTGTGTGTAAAAAATGGCCTTTTCTTTTTAACAAGCTCCTAGTATATTTGATCGGGCGAGAGGTGGAGACAGTAAGGTCGATAAAGAAATAAGAAACCGGACTGGGAGTTAATGACTATGTATTTTTTCCAGACAAACAAACGAGGAAATAATTTTGCGAAATCGCGGAAACAGAAAAAAGTTGTCATTATCTACCGACTGATCGCCAACATGTTCGAAACACATGATTCTACTTGCTGTCTATTAATTCTCACTTAAAAATTGAAACAAACCAGAAATAAAGCATTAGAAGGAACGACTGTACGAACGCGCTTATTATTCCCTCCCCTTTTGGGAATTATCAATTCATTTCTGCTTTCCGTCTAATCTTATAAATCTTTCGGCGTTGTGATAACAGGACGTCAATGAAATATTTACTTTGTAAAAGTCTGTGTAATTTTTTTGAATACCTATTAATCATAGTTTTGTACGACTTAAGTTCAAATGGGAACAGAAAAATGAGTATTCGACCAGACTTACAAGTGATGAAAGTTCACCTATTTGTTTACCTTGAAAAACAGCAATACTAATTCCAGCATTTTATCTGGGCTCGAACACCAACTTTTTTTTTTTTAATCACATCACCACAAGCAAGGCGGTAAGGCCACTGGTGTGCAGGGGGCTACGTAAGAGTGAATAGATTAGAAAAGAGAAAGCCGGAAACCACATCCTAGACAGGGAACAAGGGATGAGCCTCTACACCTGTTCAATAGACGTGGAAGACTGATGTGACTATTTGTCCTATAAATTAGTCGACGTTTAATTGGGTTTTGGCGTTCATTAAACTTACTACGACACACGGATGAATTTGGAAAATGACAGAAACATTGTGTTATGTGAGTACTTATTGTCGGTTAAACAAGCCTTAAGAAACCAGTACTTGAAACTGTCTTTTTTTTCCCTATGCAGCAGCCCTGATTAACTCCCTCCTCGAAAATACCCAGATATCTAGGCTTAAATTACTTTCTCACCATCGTAACGTAGTTTCCACGTGCCTTTAATATAAATATTTTCATAGTAATTGTTCTGGTCAATTTTCATCTATTGTACATAGACTTTATGAATTTTTTAAGCACAATACTACAACTTTTCCATGTCAAATTAACCTTTCGCCGTGCACCTTGAGGATGTGTAATGGTTAGCAAGCTTGTTTTGCTAAAACCTATTAAAACTGATTAGTGAGTTTGATCCCCACTGGGTACCCCGCACTTTCGACCTTGTGTCATATCTAAGCTACGCTTAGAAAATTAATCCCCACTGGGCACCTCGAGGTGGTGTAATGGTTAGGAAGCTTGTCTCGCTGAAATCATTATAATTGAGTAGTGAGTTTGATCCTCACTGGGTGTCCCATACTTTCGACCTTGTGCCACATCTAATCTGCGTTTAGAAAATGACCAAATTAACCAGTGTGTTAAAGAAGATGTCCCCAACTGACAGTGACTTAACAGTTGAATTTTCATTGTATGTGTGCGTGTATATATGTGTGTGTGTAAGATATTGTTTTAACTGACAAGGATTCGTTAGGCAGCTAAAATCTCACTTAGGATGTGTGCGGGTGTGAGAGAGAATTTCGTGCGCTGCCGACTACTACCTGCAGTCGGGTGCGGGTGTGTATGAGTGAGAATTATAACATGTCCCCAACTGCCTCTGCAGCTGAGGTCTCACTGAAGATGACCGGTCTTGATTTATTGTTTGTTAGGGACACTCTCTTCACAAGGAACCTAGCGAGCAAAACGGTTTAGTCGTCACTGACACAACTACACGACAAATAGTACTGGGTTAAGTAGTGACAATAGTACTTGCAGTGCGGCCTGATCAAAGCTAGACTTAAAGTTGAGGGTCATCGGCTGAAGGAGGACGGACTCCTCCAGCTCTACCTGCCCAAGACGTTCTACTCTCAATTAATGTATGTCCGGCTTTCAAACCAGCTATGTATATTCAGTTGTTCACGTACACTGCTGCGCTCATAGGACTGATGGAGATTTAGAATATGCGATGAACAAGGTTTTATTACACATTACATTTCTCGAAATCTTAAGTGGTTATATTTCATAAAATCGTTTTTGAAGTGTCTCTGAAGTGTATTAAATAAACAAGAGATAATGTGACACAAAAATCTAATAGTGTATTTATTTTAGAGTAGCAAGCGCTCCTTCACAACTCTAACTGATGAACTGGCTCATAGCCTGAAAGAATCTACGAGTATCGATTTAAAGGTTGGTTTTTAATAAGTTGCGCCAAGCAGATTAACATTCGGACCGATTTACTTCGTCGGCTATTCATCATGTAGACCCTCCTCTGTTTTTCTCGTAAATTTTGTCTTGTTAATTATTGTTTTGTATTTTTTGTACATATCTGTTAGCACCGGATACTGTGCTGAATAAATATATTAAGCACTCATTTTTCTCTGTGTATCATTCACCTCGACAATACAACAATATTGGAAGAGAGAAAGATGCCTTCGAAAACCTATGCAATTCATTAAGAGAGAGGGAAATACCTTTAAACAAAGATGATCATGTAATATAAATACTCTTATATGACAGTTAATACTGGATAATTTCTTCACGGATGAATGACAGAAGCAAAACATATGTTCTACAGAAGCATACTGAGAATAGTATGGACTGAACATTATATCAACGAGAAAATTTTATGTAAAATACTTATGCAAAATAGAACTAAAACAAAGAGCGTCTGTGTTTAGAATCTGAAAGCGACAGTTGAAATTTATGGGACACAATGAGGAAAGAGTACTTAGAGAATCTGACACTCACGGGAGATTGTTGGAAAGAGAGACACAGAAAAACAATGATTAATCTACCTCACAAACTTCTGCAACTGGAGGCAAAATATACACTGAGACTAACGAAACATAAGGTAGGAAGTGGTGGAGAACCGCGATCGGACATGAACTGAAGAAAAAACGCAGAAAGAAGAAAAGGATGAATATAATTGTGAAACAGTTTTTTCCCAGATTTCTTTTTATATACATACAGAACATTAAGAACACATTTTCTTCATCTCGGGTTGAAGTTCAAAATAAAGTGTTAACTGGTTTCATTTCTCTGGAGACATCTAAAAATGTAAATGTTTTCAGCGCAAAATTAAATAAAGATGATCTGATTAACTTTAAAAAAAAACACAAGATTTTCTTCATAAATCAATTCATTCATAAATGGACAGACAGCGAAGATTTATTTATTTATTATTGAAATCCAATCGTAAGCAGATCTAGAGTATATGTTTTAAGAATCTGGATGTGTTTTCACGTAAAACTTTTCCCATGGAAATTATTACCTCACACTGTTTTATCGAGTTTAAACAACTTTTCAAAAACTAATATATCCGGTTCTATGAAATGGACACAGATAATATTTTTATCAGAATTTTCTCCATGCTTTCTCATTACGAATGTCACAAAGATTACGACGTTAAAATTAACTTTATTTACATTACTTACCATCCAAGTATTACCCTCATTTTTGTTATTATCACAGCGTTTCGGCCGTTGTACATTCCGGCCTTCTTCTGGTGCTAGTCCGGCAAACTTACAGAGTTTCCAACTTCTACAGAAGGATGCTGCGGACATCATGAACCGAGCATGTGAGCAATGATGAGGTGTTGGAAAGAATGGCAACAAAAAGAAAATTAATAGTGAGCATCAGGAAGAGACAACTGAAGTTCCTGGGACATGAAATGAGGAAGGAGGGCTTGGAGAACCTGATACTGACAGGCCAGATAGAGGGAAAAAGAGACAGAGGAAGGCAGCGGATAACATATTTGAAAGGCCTGGGCAGGTGGGTGACGAAACGGGGGTTGCGTGGTGTAACAGGAGAAAACGTACTAAGAGCCACCAGGGATAGGGAGACGTGGAAAACTATGATCGCCTACGTCATGAAAGGACAGGGCACATAGAAGAAGAAGAAGAAGAAGAAGAAGAAGAAGAAGAAGAAGAAGAAGAAGAATGATTTAAACTTTCTCTCGTTCTGCTGTCTATCTTTGCCAAAATCTCATCTTTTTAGTTCGTCAGTTAAGTACCATACGTGATAGACGCTTAGGCGATTATGCTTATTTCAATTCAAGACTGACTAGACAGAAGATATTCCCGCAGTAGGTTGCCGATCAGTTTGCCAATCAAGCCTATAGAACGAATTCTGTCTTGCTGTTTAACCCATAGTTGGTGGATGGAAAAGAGATGAATTCATGCCTTTCCCAAGCGTGTTTACGCGTAAGTGAATGTAACGTATCCGAGTGAAATTCCAATTTCTCATTCCGATATTCATAAAAACACAACGTACATCATTTTCAGCTCTGTGCAGTTATCCCTAGGCACGGTTGCGTTGATTCTACACTACCCGGGCTGGGGATTGTACTCATAATTGTTATGTCATCAAATTCAAGAATAGAGGCTACTCTGCACTGACAAAAATGGTTATATGTGTGCGTGGGTGTGACTGTGTTTGGATGCTGAAAGATGATTAGCCCGATGAAGAGACTTATCAAAAGAGGGCACAAAAGAAAAGAGATAGTAAAAAGATTTTTAAAAACAGATTTTGAACATAGGTCTACACTATATTTTTAGTAATCCTTCCTGTTTATGCATGCATGTATGTATGTATGTATGTATGTATGTATAAATATCAGTCTATCAGTTAAGTGCCTAACGTAATATACGCTTAAGCGATCATATCTTAAAAGAAACCTAACTGGGCAAAAGATTTTCCCGCAGTAGGTTGCCATTACTTTATCTTGTAGATTGATTGCCAACCAAGACTATAGAACCCAATCTTTCCTGCTATTTAACCTATAGTTGGGAGGAGTTATATCAGTCAGTTAAGTGCCATATCAGATACACGCTTGGGCAATCATGTCTTCAAAGAAGCATGACTGACTGACTGACTGACTAGGTAGAAATTTTCTAGCGGTAGGTTGCCATTACTTTTTGCAGTAGACTGGTTGCAATCTAAGGCTATATAACCTATCCTTCCTGCTATTTAATCCATAATTGTAAGAAGAAGAAGAGATGGATTAATACCTTTCCAAGGGGTAGTTTCGCGTAAGTGAATGCAACGAATTCAATTGGAATTCGAATTCGACTCTCCGATCGCTCGTTCCGGGTCGATACCCACTGCACCACAATGCATATCCTCATGTATAAATATATGATGAGTGAAAGCAGAAAATTGATAAAAAACAAAACCTCAACTGATCTTCCTGGCGCTAAGTATAAGTTAGCTTTTCGTTTGCATCCTCTACAAAACCATGTCGTTGGTCACATATTCGGTCCAAGATATTCTCATCATCATTCTACACAAACGCATTTTGGTTGCTTCGAGTCTCTCCTTCATCTTTGAGGAGATTGTCCAACATTATATATAGGAGGACAGATATCACATAACAGCCTAGTACTCTTTTCTTTGTTAGCACCGATATTTTCCTCTATTTTAATACTTTGCTTGACCATTGGAATGCATTCTTGGCCATCCCAGTATACACTTTCCGTTCGCTATTAGAACATTTCCCAGGCATTTAAATCTCTTCACCTGCTTGATTTTAGTATACCTGACCTGTAATTGGCATTTTCGGCTCCTCTTTTTGCTGAGACCCATGCATTCAATTTTCTTGTAATTTATATTTAGTCCTTTGTTTTCACTTTACTTTTTTTAACCAGACATGTAGTTTACATTTCCTAAATAAGGTAACCAAGCCTTGCTTTACTGCGATAACTTTACGTAGCTTAATGATAAATCACACTTTTCCAGATTCCCCATTTGTGTTCTGTTGAGTGGGTGAGCACACTTTCTTTTGTGGGCATTAATTTCACTGTTTAAAGAAAAGAATAGCAATATCTACTCAAATCCGTCTTCCCACTAAACATAATGTTAACAGTAACAAGAAAAATATTAGAAAAAATAAAAGTAGAAATATCTTAAAAATTTCCAGATTGCATATGTTACCGATTTACAGCATTGTTCCACGCTTAGCAATTCATCAAAATAGGGAAACCGTTTTTGATAAGGTTCCCGAGGTTTATTATTTCCATTTATTTTAAAGAAATGCAACAGCGCACAAAGATAGCTTAAATGTTGTAATAAATAAAAGGAATGAGATTATTTTGAAATATGGACGTGCTGACGTATTCCTTTTAAAAATCGTATGAAATAAATACTTTTAAACACCAATAAGAAACACTTACATATTTTTAAAAGTTGTTAAGCGTGAAACAGTGCTACAATTATCCGGCGTGATGTGGCTTTCCTGTGTCTCTTCTACAAATACTTTCACGACTTCTGCTCCGATGAACTTAGATAACTGGTGCCCCCTAAGTATGAATTTGCACGAGATACTAGATTAGCAACTAGGTTCCACTCTTTTACAGTGAAAGGGATAAAATGTAACCGCAATTTCTACTCTTATAGCTTCTTTTCTCGCACTTTCCGCCTGTGAAATTTCCTTCCATATACTTACTTCCCCGACAGCTACAATCTCCAGGAATTTAAATCTAAAGTCAATAGACACCACTTATCTCACTAACTCGCATCCATTCTCTCAAACACTCTTCCCATCTACCCAACCCTCATCCTCGGTATCCTCATCCGTCTATCACCCTCCTTCTAACATTTCCTATAACTAACCACTTTTTCTCATCACTTTCCCCTATGTAACCCCCTGTGCAATAGTGGTGGTGGAATGCATTGCTTGAAGTGAAATGATTTTAGAACAAAAGTTTTGTTTAATGTATGTGGTGATTGAAAAGTAACTCCCTGTTTTATATATGAGTAGCCAGCTAAGAGTCCTGATTTAACAGCATTTGACATTTTTTGTTTAGGGTTAGTTAAAAGAGCAAATCCAAAGACGAGGGAAGAACTTGATAGGAAAATACAAGAAGTTATGTCTTTCATACTACAAAAGTTTTTGGTGAAATCAGTTTACGTGCTTCCTGGGCAGCTTCAGAAGATAGTAGCGAAATCTGGTAGCCATATCAAAGTTTAAATAAAACCTCACAATAAACGCTTTCCCCTCATCCATTACTTGTAAAAATTAGAGTTAATAAATAAATTATATTTTAAAATGAGGAGTTCCTATTCAATAACCCTGTATATTAAAATTGTTGTCAAATTAATTTAAATAAAGAACATTCATACATGCGTAATAAATGGAATATACGACGATCATTCAATAAATAAGGTAAATTTTTCGGTATAATGACTTGAAAACAAACTTTGAGAGTTTTGGAGATTAACAAAGATGGCCGACCAAGAAGCATGCCCCAAGATTTAAAAAAAGTCAGTTATCAAATTTTTGGTTGTTGAAGGGTGCAAACCAGTTGAAATTCATAGGAGAATGTCAACTGTGCATGGTGCCACATGTTTCAGCCAAAAAATGTCTACAAGTGGGCTAAATTGTTTAAAAAAGGATGGAGCAGTGTTGAAGATGAAGACAGGCCTTGGAGGCCTAGAGAAGTGAGGTCTCCTGAGGTGATCGAATCAGTCAATGACCTCATTCAGTCTGACAGAAGGGTGACAGTGGATGAAATCGCAAGGATTTTGAGCCTATCTGTTGAACAAACGCAGGGGTCATCAGCCACATGAAGTCGTCTTGCATCAAGACAACGCAAAGCCTCACACAGCAGTCCAAACGGTGCAAACCATCAACGAGCTGGGCTGGGAACTGCTCCCTCATCCCCCTTACAACCCAGACCTTGCCTCTTCAGATTTTCACCTGTTTGGTCCCTTGAAAGCGTTCACGAGAGGCACAAAGTTTGAAAGTGACGATGAAGTCAAAAGTGCTGTGAGCGATTGGCTGAGATATCAGTCGAAAGATTTTTACGCTGAGATAATACGGAAGCTTGTGGACAGATGGAAAAGTCTGTGACACTGCTAGGAGACTACGTTGAAAAAAAATGTAAGCTTCTCTCTGTATTAGAAGTTCTTATAATGAAAAAATCACCTTATTTATTGAATCACCCTCGTACAAGTCATATATAAACCCATGTGAGAATTATTTGAAACAACTGCTTCAGTTTCTTTTCTTTTACCACACGGTCAATTTTAGACCCACTAGAATGACAGGATGTAATAGATTTCTATTTTTTCATCAGATAAGGTTATTTGCAGTGGTTTGCAGCAATATGAATTCATTTTCAGGATGTATTTGTTTGGCCATGAAAAATATTGTGTTATTCGTGATTGCATCAGATTTTTATCATGGCCAAATACTATCACTTCGACTGTCGATTACAAGTCCTACGGCCATTGTCTACGATGGACGTTACTCCAAGGAAGCGTACGAAAATTGTAACGCTGCGTGAACACACTGTCAAGCCTTACAGAGAAATTTCAGATATTGTTGGTGTCAGTCTTTCAAAAGCCAGTTATGTCATCAAGTCGAAGGAACAAACTGGATACATCAGTCCAAAATATAAAAGAAAAATGCGGTCAGAATAGAAAAACAACGCCAAGTGACGACATATAGGGAATCGAGGAAAATGTGAAAGATCCTAGGAAGACATTTTTCGTTTAGTTTCAATTAATTTGCACAAGGGTGCAATCAGCATCTGATGAAAAAAAATAGAAATCGATTACATCATGCTTAATCATATTCGTTAGCAAGTTCATCAGACGTAACATTCCCTCGAAGAGAATTTATTTCCTGGGTGTTCTATTCCGATGTTTGATAAAGCTATAAATTATGGACATAACTTTTATAAAGAAACTCATATTCTAAGATTTGTTCAACCTACTCTGCTCTTTCTTTGAATAGTTTATTATGTACTAGCAGTATAACCCGGCGTTGCTCGGGTGTAATGAAAGCTTTAAAACTAATCCATTGTCCTGGATCTCAGACTCTTTGGACGTTGGCACGAAAGATTAAAAAGCAATAGTTGGTTCCAGTTAAAGCGAAACCGTAGACTGAAAGAAAAATGAATGGATGTAAGTCAAATTTTGATTTCCTGGTATCGATATCTTTTTCGTCGTAAACTGAATTTTGAAAGCTAAATAAGTCCTCTGAGTAAATAGTATCATGGGTGAGACTAAGAACTACAATTATACCCACTTAGAGCCAAACCCGAAGCAAAACTAAAATAAAATGGCTGAAAAAAAATACAGACATACAGGCAGATAAACAGACACGTCTGTATTACGTATGACACAACGGACTCATCATGGAATATGTACTACCTGACATATATTCGGGTCATCGGCAAATAAACTAGTTCCCTCGACAGTCCTTTCTGATCAGGAAATGAAATTGACACTGAGCCGGATTGGAATTAAGACCTATCAAACATTAAATCATCAATCTAGAATAGTGTTTCCCAACGTGGGCAATCGCGCCCCTTTATGGGCTCTGTTACGTTGAAAGGGTGCACTAGGGGTTTTTATTTCATTTGACGGGGGCAGTGAACATACACGGGGGCGGTAGACATTTATTCAATTTATTCTTGCATTTTAAAAAATTATCCAATATTAGACACAAAAGAACATTTCTGAAAGGTCTCTAAAGCAGCGGGATGCTTTTCTTCATTACTTTTCTCAATTTACTATATGGCTGAATATTCTATACATGGCAGAATCGTAGACTTCCTGTTTTCTTTAGAACATTTTCATTGTTCACATGTACATGTTATTGCATTCTCACCATCCATCTGTAGAGCCATAACTCTGTTACTTTGAGTGTATTCTTTGTTTGTATAGAAATTGTCCAGTTTCTCACCTGTTCCGTCCATGACATTCTAAGTATCAGTTTGTAGAACTACATTTCTGCAGCTTCGAGTCTCGTTTCCTATGAAGAAATTATCTATTATTGACTGGCATATAGGATATCAAAATTCAGTTCATCTCAGGTATGACGATAAACTACATCCGGCAGCAAGGCCTCTGATCGAAAGATTTTCATGAGAGTGAAACCACATCTTAATGACGGTTGTTTCGAAATCCACCCTGATTCGAGGTGATAGCACCTGCAAGGGTCCAATCTATGGGCAGGTAGTGAACCCCACAAACTGAGCTCAATACACTACGAAATTATAAAATAGATTTTCATAGTAAAAATTCTACAGATAGAGTTTGATTGTAAAAAAAATAAAGCAATAGATTTTAATAGTAAAAATAACTTTTCGAAATAGATTATAATATTAAAAATGACCAAAACTCCCAAGAAAATATAATTTCGGTATTAAATGATACATAAGTTGTTATTATATCGTTAACCAAAACAAATTAGTATTCAGCACGATTTCTGAAACTGCATAAAATACAATTAGCTCTTTATGAATGTCACCTCTTATAAAGAAATCTTATTATTTTAAAATTTGTACTGCTTTCTGCGTTGTGGCGGAGTGGATATCGGTTCGGAACGAGAAATCGGGGAACCGAGGTTGAATTCCTTTCATTCACTTACGCGCAAATACCCTTGGGAAAGGTATTACTCCGTCTCTTCCCTCCATTTATGGGTTAAATAATAGGACAGACTGGGTTCTATAGCCTTGGTCGGCAACCAGTCTACCGCAGAAAGCAATGGCAACCTACTGCGGGATAATCTTCTGCCCAGTCAGTCATGTCTGTTTCGAGACATGATCGCCCAAGCGTTTTATCACGTATAGTACTTAACTGACTGACTGACTGCTTTCATATTTATTGTAAATTGCTGCATCTACTACAGGGAGAACTGGGTCACTGTGTCGTGCCAAAAGATTTTTCTAGTCAAAATCCATCTTGCAAATGTATACATCTACCATTACATTAAATAGTGCTGCTATATCTAGTCTGATACACCTCGAGATTCTTGAAAAAATCCAAAGAAGGGTCTGTAATGTAATCTATTCTGACCAGGCATCTCGACTTCATTCACTTTCTCACTGATATGACGTGGTTTCCCTTTGGCTTTTCAACAAATATTTTCATGGGAATTGCTCTTTTTACGCTAGTACAGTGACTACATAAATTTAGGCGTGCTTCTAAATTGACAACTAGGCCCCACCGATGAATCATCTAGATGCAATCTGGTCCTAGGTACGACGCTAAACTGCATCCGGCAGTAAGGCCTCTGATTGGAAGGTTGTGAGGAGCATGAAACCACCTCTTAATTGCAGTTGTTCCCAGATCCACCCTGATCCGGAGTAGTAGCAGTTTTTATGGTCCCAGCTATGGGCAAATAGTTAATACCCAAAATGGGGACAAAACAATTTGAAAATATAAAAATAAACTTTTATAGAAATATATACTTGAAAATAGACTTTATAGAAAAATATACTCTTTTGAAGGAAAACAAAATTTATTCCCATGATACATTTTTGAAGGAAAAATTTTATTACCAGCATTTCATTTTTTAATACAAAACTAGAAGATATCTCCAGTTTTCTAAAATACAAAAAAAATAAAAATAAAAATATCATTTTTTAATGAAAATCTGATTAATTCAACCTTCTCACTATAATAGAGATTTAAAAATACTTTAAAACCCCACCTTTTTGGGCGTTAAATAACCCACAGTGTTGATATGTCATTATACAAAACTTAAACTCAAACTCTATAAATGTGTTCTTCGTGGTCAAGCGTACGAACGAACCTTGGTCTTCCTCGATCCACAGTTTGTGGTGACACGGATCCTGTCTCAGCAACGCGCTGATAAATAGCAGCAAAAGTTGAATGACTTTGCAGCTATCGATCTGGAAACAGCCGTATAGTGTCGCATCTAGTACCATTAATGACAGCACAACACCGTCTACCGTAAACTAAATAACCCACAGAGGTTGATATGTCATTAAACAAAGCTTAAACTCAAACAAACTAGATGCAACCGCCACTTCTACTCAAACAGTTTCTTTTCTTGCACTTCCGCACCTGTGGAACTTCCTTCTGATTTCTTTCTTTTATTAAAAAAAATTTAAATTGCCATCTTTTGTCATATTGAACCGTTTTTTTTTGTTGTTCTTTGTTTTTGTTTTTGTGGTGGGGTCCTTTCCTTAAACCTCTTCGTTCTAAATCTTCTCATTGTCTTTCACTTTTACTATCTGTAAACCCTTTCGTTCTAGTGGCATTATCGCCTTGCTTGGTAAAGGAAACGTATTAAAAGAAATACAGGGACTGTAAAATGTCACCCAGTCTACGATTCATGCTTCCCTTGCGTGTATTTAAGTGTGTGCAAGCGAGTTCCTGGCTTAAAACCGTATCCTTCTTTCCAGTGTAAGAAGCTGTGGCCCTTTAGGAAATGCTGCTAAACTGAATGCCAGTAATTAACATTAAGGCCTTAGGATATCATGAAAGGCATTCCTACGAATGAGCCAAGCAAAATACGCGCGTCTTGGAATGCATTTTCCATTATGCTTCCATTAAGCTGACAGCACAAGCATAGCAAAAATCCCATTTGGGCTCGCCGTCCATCTCCCCCGGCCTGCATTCAATACCACAGCGTTCGGGCGCATTCCTCACATAAGTAATAATGAAGCTACTATTTATCCAATTTGCTATGGCGCTTATATATTCAACGCAAACATGATTATGGCGTTGAACCACTTGCCTCTCTAAATGCAAACTCATAAAAATAAACTATTTATCTGAAATGACACAAGAATTTCGGAAATGTTTTTCTTTTCGAGGAAAAATCTTTGGTTTTTATTAAGTCAAGGGACTTGTAAACACCAAGAGTACTTCTTAATTCCTGAAAAGTACGTGAGGCATATTTAGCGAACGTATTTTTTCCGGAATCTATTTTTAATAGACATATTTATTTTAAAGCTCTATTAGGTTTTTCAGAAAGTTATGATACTTATTTGGAAGTGAAAGATATATAGTGTTCAGTTGTGATAGTGTTTAGCACCAAGGTTTTGTTCAGTGGTTTTACTGATAAAATGTATTTCAGCAAGTAGATTTTTTAGCATATATATATATATAGTGACGTAAATAAATAAATATAGATACAACAGTGGTGTACATATGTATAGTATTATTATTTAGGTGTTAATAAAACAGTGCACAATGTATGAACGGAGCTGTATTATATATATATATATATATATATATATATATATATATATATATATATATATACAGATTCACCTAAGTCCATGCCACAACTCGGAGTTTCATGCGTTATACATTCATCAGTTTGAAATATGCACCTGATGATTGCATGACGCATGAAACTCCGAGTCGCGACATAAACGTCCAATTCGGTCGAGTTTCAATCCTGGGTAAAAAGTAATCGGCTGTCTAACCGTACTGATGAGCTGTGATACAGCGAAACAGATCTGTCTGCGGGTGACTATTTACGCTCTCACACCTTGATTGAGCATTCTGAAAGAATGGTAGACTTTGAAAAACAGTAGCTACTCCGGCATCTACGCATCGTTCATTCAGAGCGCCCGTAGATCAGAGGTAGAATCGCCGACTGACGCTAATTCGGTCGGGTTCCAATCCTGGGTAAAAAGCAATTGGCTGTCTATCCGTAGTGATGAGCTGTGATACAGCGAAACAGATCTGTCCGCGGTTGAGTATATATATATATATATATATATATATATATATATATATAGTATATGTGGAGAGGTTTGCGGCTTAACGGAGCAAACTGATGTGGACTCCAAAACTTTGTGAAAGTACCATTATGACGTCCTTATTCTTCAGGGCGTTTTTCTTTTTCAGTACTGAAAAAAACCAGGGGAGTAAGGAATTGTCGATAAACTGGGCACAGATTTTGTTCGTGTTAATTTTGTTTGAAGAACTTTTTGAAGGAAATCATTTTTAAAAACCAATATCTGCATAGTGGGCAGATTATTATTATTATTATTATTATTATTATTATTATTATTATTATTATTACGTCATTTTTCATCATATTTATATTTCTGCTTTGGTCTCACTACCAACCAAGTCTGCGGGGAGACCTAAGGCAGGTCGTGACGTGTTGTTATGACTCCATTTCATGTTTTTCTATCTTCCCTATCATCCCTAGCATTACATAGATAAAGTTTTCCTTAGTGTGTGGGCTGTACTTAATAAGACAATTTTTTTTGTAAGCTGGGGTTTCCAGGGATTCTTTCAATGTGTCGTTTTGTTTCATTTTTTATCATTCCAAATGCACCTACTTTCACTGGCACAACTCTTGTTTTCAATTTCCACATTTTTTTTTATTTCAATTTCCAGGTCTTTATATTTTGACAGTTTTTCAAATTCCTTGATTGCTATGTTACAATCCGCTAGACAAGCCATATCAATTAATAGACAAGTTTTCTCCTCTGGTTTTTAACAATAATGTCTGGCCTGTTTGCTTCAATTTTTCTGTCTGTGTAGATGGTGTAATCCCATAGAATAGTTACATCTTCTATTTCTGTAACCGGTGCTGGGTGATGTTCATACCAGTGTTTGTTTACAGATTTTCCATAATGTTTGCACATTGCCCGATGTAAATATTGCCCAACTCTATCGTGGCGATTTTTATATTCATTTGGAGCAAGCACAGAACAGCCTGAGATTAGGTGGTCTATTGTTTCTTGGTGTTTATCACAAAACCTGCATTTTGGATCCATATTATTATGCATAATATTTGCCTGGAAGTTTCTCGTGAAAAGACTTTGGTCTTGTGCTGCAAGAATAAAGCCTTCAGTTTCAAACTTTAATCCAGATGCACGTAACCATCGATGAGTATTAACTTTGTCAACATTGGATTTATTGGCACGTTCTGGATATTGGCCATGCAGATATTTTGTCTTGCCAGCGCTGTTTCATCTCTCCAAGAGCTTTATCTTTGGCTTTCATTTTCCTATTTTTTGCCACAACAGTTGGTTCTTGGCGTCTGTTTTGCTTTTCTACAGAATCTGTAAATCTTGTTTGTATTTACTGCCTTCTTTTATTATTGAATATTTTTTCTTTCTTTCTTCATGTTGCCTTACTAATTGTATCATCCAATCCTTTGTTGTTTCTATGTATGTTAGTAAGCCAATAGTTGTTGTCTTGTATGACAATTCCAGCTGAATAAGACCTCTTCCACCTTCTTTACGGGGTATGTATAGACGGTCTACATCAGCCTTTGGATGATGCATCTTATGCTTAGAAAGAAGCTTTCTTGTTTTAGAATCCATTCGCCTGATGTCGTTTAGAGTCCAGTTTAAGATGTTGAAGCTATATTGGACAACTGGGATTGCAAGGCTATTAATGGCCATAACTCTGTTCTGTGAATTCAATTCAGTTTTTAATATCATTCGTAGCCTTCTATAGTACTCTTTACGCACTATTTCTTTCATTTTTTATGGTGAATGTTTTCACTCTGATTTACACCTAGGTATTTATAAGCTTCTTCTGGTTTCAATTCTTTTATTGTTACAGCAGGGTCTAAGCTAATTGAGGATGTTTCTTGTATTGATCCACGTAAAACTGTAGCTTTAGCACATTTATTCAAATTGAATTTCATTCCAATGTCTTCGCTGAAGCATTTTACAGTTTGCAGAAGACCTTCCAGCTCATTATCATTCTTAGCATATAACTTTAAGTCATCCATGTAAAATAGATGGCTTATTTTCTTTTGGCCTATTTTATAACCACATTCTGTCTTATTAAGTTGACTGGTTAGTGCTATTAATGATATGCAGAATAGTAAGGGAGACAAAGAATCACCTTGAAATATACCTCTTTTGATGTTTATTTCATCAGACTTATTGGTTCCATTTATATGATTGAGGTAAAGGGTTGTTTTCCATATAGACATGCACTGTTTGATGAAACTGATGATGACGGGCGATATCTTGTATATATTTAAAGTCTTTAAAATCCAGGGATGTGGCACACTATCGAATGCCCTTCGATAATCTATCCAGGCAGTACTAAGATTTTTCTTTGTACTGTAGCAGTTTTCCAGGATCATTTTGTTAATTAGCAATTGGTCTTTACAACCATAACAGCCACGTTTGCACCCTTTTTGTTCAAGCGGTATCATGTCATTTCTTTCTAAGAATAAATATGTCTGTTTTGTTAAAATAGATGTTAATAGTTTATATGTTGTCGGAAGACATGTAATTGGTCTGTAGTTTTTCGGGTTGTTTGTGTCACCATTCTTGGGTAGAAGAAATGTAATTCCTTTGGTCATCCATACAGGAATTTTAGTGGGATCGTCAACTATTTCTTGAAGTTCTTTGGCTAGTTTTTTATGTGCTGCATTTAAATAATATAGCCAAAAGTTAGGAATTTTATCTATACCTTATATTTTATCTATATATTATTATTATTATTATTATTCTGGAAAGCTGAAGCTTTGAAATAGTCTACGTTGACGTCATGCATAATGTTTCTTGGGAACAAAGTCGCACCAAAAAGAACGTATATATATATATATATATATATATATATATATAGGTAAGTAGCTAACTTAGAGAGCTAACGAACCTACCAAGGTTTCACCAAATTGAATCTTCACCGAAAGTTGGCTCTTCCATGAAGATCGAATTTGGTGAAACCTTGGTAGGTTCGTTGGCTCTCTAGGTGAGCTACTTACTTGTTTGCTTTAGTTGTGTATTGAGCGCTTTACGTCTTAGGTTACTCGTCTCGGGTTTTTTTCTTTCGACTAGTACTTTGACTGATGTTCAAGTGCTTAGTTCGTTTCTTTTTTTGTTTCAATTTTTTTCCTCTCCGCGTTTATACTCGGTGGGGTTTTCGAGACTTGCTCAACGACAAATTTACAGTTATATATATATATATATATATATATATATATATATATATATATGTGTGCGTGTGTGTGTGTGTGTGTGTGTGTATATATATATATATATATATATATATATATATATATATGAAAATAAGTTGGATGTTTTTATAAATCCATTGGTAATAGATTATTTCGCGGTGCTCTTACAGACCGCTCTTCAGACCAAATTCCTCACGACAATGAATGGGTTAGATTTATCCAGACTAAAAGAATCATGGGAGGACAGGAACAAACAAGCTGGGCGTGGCGGTTAGATTTACAGTGTTAGTTATTACGGGAGGCTGTAATTTTATCCCAAGAGATAAGATAACCTCTGCTCGAACATTTAGTTGGCCATTTTTGTAGGTACCGCCAAAAAATCGCTGAAAAAACAGCATACTATGAAGGAAAAGGCCCCAAACTAAATAAAAACAAAGTTATGTTAGAAAATCTTTTATTCTCTCGTCAGTGAGAGGGATAAATTGACGCGAGAGGTTATTACGTCAAAACGTAATATTACGCGAAGGCATTTTTTGACATTGAAAGACACATTAATTTGGAAATCCCTGCAAAAATCAAATAATCGTCTGACTTTTATGAAAATTTCAGAACTTATTCATAATTGACTGAAATCAATTTTGAAATAATTAATTTTAGAAATTTAATTTCTATTTATTCAGAAAGCAAATTCAAGCGTCCGGCCATAAAGCTAAATGAAAATTCTTTAAAACATTATGTAATTGATGGAAATATTATGTCATGGTTTACTATGCAGTCAAAAAGCAAAAAAACATTTTTTAGATACATAAAAATTTGGTACATCCGTCGCCATACTTGGGTTATTGACAGACAGAAGCTGTCATAATAAATCAATCGTCACCTCGTATTACGCTGATAACAGGACTGCTGTATTTAAGATAAGCTTCTGTCGTAAATTTCATACAGTAAGGAAGTACTATTGTTTGAAATCAGATTAAGTTAAGTTTCAATTTAAACAATTGACTTAAAAAACGTTTCTGCGAGGTATATTTTATTTTTGCAAGATGTTTTAAACAGAAAGTTAGCTACTGTTTACGAATTATTTTCTTTTCGAAAAATCTTATTTCAATCAATATAATTTCGGTTTAAAATACACCAGTGTATTTTGGTTACTGGAATTACTAACTTTAATCCCTTGGCTTTCAAATAGACCTAGTTTTAAAGCTTGAAGATAATTTATTTATTTTAAAATTTTCAATTGAAATTTAGGTATCGAAAAATTGATTGGAGGTGGCTACATGACAGTAAATTTATTTTTATTATAATACTCTGATAAATTCTAACATTGAGTTCTCATCGGATTTAAATCCCCTGTGAAATTAACATTACAAAGTACCAAGGATACTACTTTATGGTAATATTTTTATTATATGTTTACAATAAAAACATAGTTTTCTGCAACACAAGAGCTATTGTGTTTCGGTACTATCTTATTAGCACCTCATCAGGCAGTGAATTTTTTTTTATTTGTTAGTAACCATTATATATAGAAGCTTAAAAACCACACAATTTTTACCAAATTCAAACAATTAAGGTGGAGGCGATTTTCAAAGGGTTTGTCTCAGTGAACCAATAGAAAATCAGATCATGATGTATTGGAGAAATCTGATTGTAAGAGTAAAACTTCTATATATAATTGTAAGTCTCTCTCTCTCTCTCTCTCTCTCTCTCTATATATATATATATATATATATATATATATATATATATATATATAGCAAGAGAAAGAGAGAGAGGGTAAGATTGATTTCTCTTGTTTAATAGTGTCTAATAAATAAATCAGTCTTTCTTTTATGGCGATAAGTATTTCATTCTGTCTTCGAGTTAATAATTTGTCTTTTCTTTTTGTATTTTATTACTATTTCAATTAGGATCTCTATCAGGTTTTTTTTTTTAGATAAACAGAGCATACTCGTTTCGTTTTCTATGCCATACAACATCTTATTATATATGGTAATATTTTTATTATAAGTTTATAATAAAAGCATAGTTTATTGCAACACAAGAGCTGTTGTGTTTTGGTACTATCTTATTTGCACCTCATCAGGAAGTGAAATACTTTTTTCTGTTAGGAATCATTATATATAAAAGCTTAAAAACAACAATTTTAATTCTTGAAGCAGCGGAAATGTGGTTCTACAGAAGGATGCTACGGATATCGTGGACTGAGCATGCAAGCAACGATGAAGTGTTGGAAAGAATGGCAACAAAAAGGAAATTGATACTGAGCATCAGGAAGAGACAACTCAAGTTCGTGGGACATGCAATGAGGAGGGAGAGCCTGGAGAACCTGATACTGACTGGTCAGATAGAAGGAAAGAGAGACAGAGGAAGGCAGCGGATAACATATTTGCAGGGTATGATCAGGTGGATGACGGAACGTGGGTTGCCAGGAGCAACAGGAACAAACATACTAAGAGCCACAAGGGATAGGGAGACATGGAGAACCAAGATCGCCTATGTCCTGAAGTGACAGGGCACATAGAAGATGAAGAAGAAGAATAGATGAATCGGTCTTTCTTTTATGGCGACAAGTATTTCATTCTGTCTTCGAGTTAATAATTAGTCTTTTCTTTTTGTATTTTATGACTATTTCAATTAGAATGTCTATCAGTTTTTTTTTCTGGAGATACACAGACCATACTCGTGTCCTATGCCATATCACATCTTAATGGTCGAATTTATTTAGCTGATTTTATGTCAATGTTTATCCCTTGTTAATTATTAGACGTAATGCTGACTGAAAATTATCTTAATCACGTTTCGATCATAATTTATTTTTTTTGTATTTTAGAAAATTGAAGATAGACTAAACTATCGCCCGGTTCACACTCCACCCACGTTTATTGAACAGGTGTAGAGGCTCATCCCTTGTTCCCTGTTTAGGATGTGGTTTCCGGCTTTCTCTTTCCCAATCTTTTTACTCTTTTCTTTTTTTTTTTAAATTGGAGTAGATAGACTAAACTATCGCCCAGTTCACACTCCACCCACGTCTATTGAACAGGTTAAGAGGCTCATCCCTTGTTCCCTGTTTAGGATGTGGTTTCCGGCTTTCTCTTTCCCAATCTTTTTACTCTTTTCTTTTTTTTTTAAATTGGAGTAGATAGACTAAACTATCGCCCAGTTCACACTCCACCCACGTCTAGTGAACAGGTTAAGAGGCTCATCCCTTGTTCCCTGTTTAGGATGTGGTTTCCGGCTTTCTCTTTCCCAATCTTTTTACTCTTTTCTTTTTTTTTTTAAATTGGAGTAGATAGACTAAACTATCGCCCGGTTCACACTCCACCCATGTCTATTGAACAGGTTAAGAGGCTCATCCCTTGTTCCCTGTTTAGGATGTGGTTTCCGGCTTTCTCTTTCCCAATCTTTTTACTCTTTTCTTTTTTTTTTTTAAATTGGAGTAGATAGACTAAACTATCGCCCGGTTCACACTCCACCCACGTCTATTGAACAGGTTAAGAGGCTCATCCCTTGTTCCCTGTTTAGGATGTGGTTTTCCGGCTTTCTCTTTTCCAATCTTTTCACTATTACGTAGCCCCCTGCACATCAGTGGCGTTACCGCCTTGCTCGGGGTGATACGATTAAAAAAAAAATCAAAATCTTTCGAATTTTAATGAGGTTTTCAGGATTTATTAACGAATAAAATTATTTTTTAAATAATGTTTTTAGAAAATCTTGATAAAAATATTTTTACATCTGTTAGCCCTACTTAATTTATAACATTTCGAGAAATTAAAATTAAATCATTAATTTGTTTTTGTTAAGCAGAGACCACATTTGCCAAAAATCACCTCCTAATCGTAAAATAAATAAAAATGCAATAAAACTATGACATATTTAATTAGAAAAGCGTTTAATTATTTTTACAAATGAGATATATGAAATAAATTATTGTTTTAAGAATAATCTTTTTCGATGAATAACGAATTTTTATAAGAATTCTTTTTAATTTTGGAAAAAATTAATTAAAAAGATTAAATTTTCGATCTTTAAAAATTCTGTATTAATTTCAGCCTTTTAGATAATATTGCTATTAGGTGAAAACTATACTTATTAATTATGAATAGAAAAGCTTAATACAAATCAGGTCTCCATATTTTAAAAATAAATTCTTTTTTTTTTTTTTTGCATGTGTATAAACGTGACGATTTTTGTAAGTATGGAGGACCATACTTGACCTTACCAAAAATAAGCGCGATGACTATAGCAAATTTAAAGCAGAAAATTCTAAAATTCAATAAAACATGAGATTACTTAGTATATTTTAATACATTTTTAAGAATAATGAGTACTTTAAAATTAAATTAAAAAAGGCACTCACTTCATTTTCTTCATTTCTGATTTACTGATGAAGTTTCCATAACACAACATTAGATCTGTCATCACGTGACCAAACGTCAACCCAGCTTCTGTTGAGTTACAGATATCAGTTACGTTACGCTGGTTACGGTCTAATTTTTTGTAGCGTTTGTCGGGTGATATTTCATATTAATACAAACTACATTACAGAAGAAATCGCACGCATAAAAATACTATTCTTAAGATTATATTAAACCTGGAAAATAACAGAACAAGTTATTAAACTTGGAAAAAAAAATAGGAGAAGATATTCTAGTAAAGTAAAAAAGAAAAAAATTTCTTACTTAAAATATTGCATTCAAATTTTATTTTTAGCTGCAATATTTTAAGACATTTAATTTTTTACTTTACGACAATATTTTGTCCTTTACTTTTCCAGGTTTAATAACTGTCCTGTTCTTTTCCAAGTTTAGTATAATCTTAAGAATATTACTTTTCATGCGCGCATTTCTCCATGTAATCCATGATTTTTCCAGGCATTACTATTAAGTAAATATAAATTTAATGCTGAAAACCGCGTTTAAAAATATTAAAAAGAAAATTAATTGTATTCAACTGACAATTAACCATCATAGACAATCGCACCTACCTCCCATTAGCATGGACCAGGCTTGCCTCCCAGAGGGTAAAACACTACGCCTCCTTGGTCTCACACTTTCAGCGGACCTCAAATGGAAAATGTAATGTCTATATCGAATCCATTGCTAAATCCGCTGCTATGAAAGTCGGTTCTCTGTGCAGGGCCCGGAAGTTTTTTTTCCGTCTGGATCTATCTTGCACATTTATAAATCTACCATCCGCCCATGCATTGAATACTGCTGCCATATCTGGTCGGGTGCTCCTGCTATTCTCCTCGGGATTCTCGACAAGGTACAGCGGAGGGTCTGTAATGTGATCGATACCAACTTGGCAGACCGCCTGCAGTCTCTTTCTCACCGGCGCCACGTAGCTTCCTTGTGTCTCTTCTATAAATACTTTCACGGCTTCTGCACCAATGAACTTGGATCGCTGCTGGCCCCTAGATACGAATTTGCACGAGAAACTAGATTAGCAACTAGATCCCACCCTTTTACAGTGAAACCGATAAAATGCAACCTCAACTTCTACTCCAACAGTTTCTTTTCTCGCACTTCCCGACTGTGGAATTTCCTTCCACATGATTGCTTCCCCGACGGCTACACTCTCCAGGAGTTTAAATGTAAGGTCAATAGACACCTCCTAACACACTAACTCGCTCCCATTCTTTCAAACACTCTTCCCATCTGCCCATTCCTCATCCTCGGTATCCTTACCCATCTATCACCTTCCTTCTGACATTTCCTACATCTAACCACTCCTCCTCTTTACCTTCCCCTATGTATACCCCATGCGCAATAGTGGCAATGGAATGCCTTGCTTGGGGTGAAGTGATTAAAAAATTTAAAAAAAAAAAAACAGTAGAAAAATTAAATATTTTTAATTAATTTTGATAATTAATTCTTATAAAATAATAAGTGATAAGCAAAGTTTGATTGACAAAAACGATAAAAGATATCATTAGAAATTAACTGTTGAAAACTGCATGCAAACATATTAAACAGAAAAAGTTATAAAGAATAAGATTTATTATTAGAAGCGATAATCACTCACTAACTTATGTACTTATGTAGTTAGTCACCCTTTTCGTACTTCACATTTTTTGATGGGACTTTTTTCTAGTGAACGAAAATTTAAAAGTTTTCTTTTTTCAAAATGTAGCTGAGGAGGTGTTCTATCTAAATCTGTAAACTGTTTGAATTTTGGTTAAGTATTGAATTAGTGGTAAAGCTTGAAAGCTGCCTAGATTGCCTCAATGTCGGACTTAAGAATATATTCAACTACTGCCGTGGTTGAATAATACGAGTAGAAAATATCTTTTATTACGAAGTTATCTAAATAAGTGAACATAACCTGTTTAATTAGATTTTTTCATAAAACTGTACTGAAATATTTAAACAATTGAAGAAAAAAATGACGGCTATTCAACTAGTCATATTAAATTAACGAACAGAAATAACGAAAATATTCTGTTACATAAAGTTTGTCTCCACTTACTACAACAGCAATTTTGTGTATAATATTTATAAATGGTTTTGTGGATAAAGTACAGCGAGCCGGAAGAAATTTCAACGAGCAAATTAATTTCCGTATAATTAGATATAAACAAACATTCAAGAAATTTTATTGTTATAATACATTTTTAAAGGAAAAAAAATATTACCAGCATTATGGAGTACTGTTTCCATTTATGGTCAGGCGCCCCTGTCGTTCTCCTCAGTGTTCTCGACAGGCTCCAAAGGAGAGTCTGTAATGTGACAGGTACTGATCTGGCGGCTCGACTGCAGCCACTTCCCCACCGTCGAAATGTGGCCTCCCTTTGTCTGTTCTATAAATACTTTCATGGCTTCTGCTCGGACGAACTTAAGTCACTGGTGCCTCCTCAACAGGTGTTTACTCGTGCAACCAGACTGGCAACTGGGTCCCACCCATTCACAGTCAGGTTAGCCAAATGAAAACGACAATTCTACTCCTGCAGCTTCTTCTCTCGCACTTTCCTCCTGTGGAACTCTCTCCCATATTCTTGATTTCCTAACGGCTACAACCTCCAGAAATTTAAATGCAATGCCAATACTCATCTATTAACCACTGGATTCTAGCTCTCTCCCCACCCCCGTATAACCTTCCCTTTCTCTCCACCTATGTATCTGTCATCGCACCTGCATTCTCAGCTTTTTATTGCTCCTTTCTAACTAGTTTGTACTCCTCACTCTTTTCTAATTAATCATTTTACAGTCATGCCCCGCTCATCAGTGGCATTTCTGCCTTGCTCGGGGCGAAATGATTAAAAAAAAATTACATTTTTTAATACAAAACTAGAAGATATATATATTTTTTTTAATCATATCACCCCGAGCAAGGCGGTAACGCCACTGATGTGCAGGGGGCTACGTAAGAGTGAAAGATTAGAAAAGATTAGAAGAGAGAAAGCCGGAAACCACATCCTAAACAGGGAACAAGGGATGAGCCTCTTCACCTGTTCAATAGACGTGGGTGGAGTGTGAACTGGGCGATAGATAGATCTATCTACTCCAATTGTAAAAAAAAGAAAAGATCTATTTACTTCAATTATTTTTGCAAGAATTTACAAAACAACGCGTTTTTACTGCAAAACAACGCTAATTTTCCCATACTAACTTTTGGTAGACCCCCTGACGCAAGAAAAACAAATATCGAAGATCTGAAAATGGATTAAAAAAATTTAATAACATAATCAAAAAATACCTTCGTCTTTCATCTTATTAAACATATAAATGTTTTAACGATAAAACTTTGTTTTTATCAAGTTTTGAGCCTTTTATTTGATACTAAGCTCTTCTTTTTATAACATTTTTGGAGGTATTCAGATTAAACAAATTTGACAATCAAGTCGAAAGACTTTCACGTATGAAATTTCGACGGCTTCTTTCTTTCTTTCTTTTTTTTTTTTAATCATTTCACCCCGAGCAAGGCGGAAACGCCACTGATGTGCAGGGGGTTACATAAATGTAAAACGATTAATTAGAAAAGAGTGAGGAGTACAAAGTAGTTAGAATGGAACAATAGAAAGCTGAGAAAGTAGGTGCGATGACAGATACATAGGTGGAGAGAAAGGGAAGGTTATACAGGGGAGGGGAGAGAGCTAGAGTCCAGTGGTTAGTAGATGAGTATTGACTTTGCATTTACATTTCTGGAGGTTGTAGCCGTCAGGAAAGCAAGAATACGGGAGTGAGTTCCACAGGCGGGAAGTGCGAGAGAGGAAGCTGCAGGAGTAGAATTGTCGTCTGCATTTGGCTAACCTGACTGTGAATGGGTGGGACCCAGTTGCCAGTCTGGTTGCACGAGTAAACACCTGTTGAGGAGGCATAAGTGGCTTAAGCTCATCCGATCAGAAGCCATGAAAGTATTTATAGAAGAGACAGAGGGAGCTTTTTTTTCAAATTGACATCCTAAATCCTCTACAGGGGAATACGAATGAGTTGCCCCGTTGTTTCTTTCCGCTCATTCAATGTAGTTTTGTAAAATAGTAAAAGATTAACTTATTTTAACCTTAATTGTTTTCTTCATTCTGTACTCCGCAGAACACGAAGATCATAGACTTGAAATTCTTTCCCTATACTAATAATAAATAGTAAAGAGGCATTTTGCTTTACAATCAGTACGCTTAAATATTTTAAGGCGACAAGATAAGCTAATGATCTAAAGATAAAAAAAGAAACATTGTCAAAAAAAATCATTTAAATTACAAATGCAAGAACTCGTGAAAAAAGAAAAAGAAGCTAAGTTATCATTTTTTTTTTAAGAAAAGACACCTCTGTGGCTTCGAGCGACAAGTTAGTCTCTTTTAAAACCATTTAATTAACTGGTGTAAAGATTGCAATTTTCGACAATTTTCAAGTCGGTTAATCAAGAACCCAGTAAAACCGCCAAAGCGTGATATCTTTTTCGTTAAAATAGTTAATTATCCTTTTGTATAAAAACATGATTTATGAAAGACTTTTCTTTTTTTACTTAAAGGCAAATATCTTGTTTGAAATTGAAGAATGCTCTGTTGAAGAATTCAGTGTTTACAAAAATCAATTCAAAGATTACGTACACGTTTCTGATGCTAATTGTCTCGAACCGTTACCTTTGATTAGAACATCGCTAAAAGACAATATCGAATTCAAAATAGGAACATATTAATAAAAAATGAAGAAAAAAACACCTTTCCTCACCTCATACTTAACAGAAAGTCAAATTGTTTCGACATCTGTGGTATGACGATAAACTACATCTGACAGCAAGTTGTATGATCCCGAGTTTTTGACAAAAACACATCTTCAATGCTGTTGTTCCCAGGTGTATGATGAGCCACACTCGTAGGACCTGTTAGGGTCTCAACTATAGGCATATAATTAACCTCAAACTGCGGTCAAACACTCAGTTAAGTGCAATACGTGATACACGCTTGGGCAATCATGTCTAGAAAGAGGCGTGAATTGACTGGGTAGATGATTTTTACGTTGCTATTACTTGCTGCGGTAGACTGGTTGCCAACCAATGCTATAAAACAATCCGTTTTGTTATCTTACAAATAGCTAGAGGGAGAAGAGACGAATGCAACGAATTCGACATCGGTTCTCCGATTTCACGTTCCGAGCCGATATCCAATGCACCACCGCCCATTTCTCATTCTATGTGCCTTGTCCCTTCAGGAAATAGGCGATCATGGCTTTCCAAGTATTCCTATCCCTGGTGGCTCCCATCCTGGCTTTTCCCTGTTACACCGTGCAACCTCCGTACTGCCACCCACCCGCACAAGCCAGTCAAGTACGTTACACGCTGTTTTCCCCTGTCTCTCATTCCCTCTATCTGGCATGTTAGTAAAAGGTTTTCCAAGCCCTCCTTTCTCACTGCATGTCCCAGAAACTTCAGCTGTCTCTTCCTGATGCTCAGTATTAATTTTCATTTCGTTTCCATCCTTTCCAAAACCTCATCATTGCTCACATGCTCGAAAAAGAAGATTTTTATAGCAAAAATACCAGCAACACATTTTTGAAAAAAAATGTAGCCAGCAAAATATTAGACTCTCGAAAAAACGCCTCTTACAAAAATATTTCAATGAACCTGATTTATAAACTGGTTTCTTCTATAGATATATATTTTATTCACACAAATATATCCTAAAAATCATGTCGGCATTGAGATTGATGAAATAAGCCAAACCAAGACTTGATCGTTGCGACAAAATCTAATTGACAGCTGATTTCAGAAATGATCTACTTACTTTTATTAAGGGTAAGGAATTGCTTGTTAATCTTAACACATCCAAAACGAAAGTACTCCATGTTAATCGAGCGAGAAAAACCTTTATACCTTCCATCAGCATGGCTGATGCTAACCACCACAAGAGTGACTCGTTGCATCTTTTCGAGTTTACGGTTTTCGCGAACATTAAGTGAAATATATATTGAATCAATTGCTAGGAAAATTAGTTCTCTGTGTCGTGTTAGACAACTTTTCACGTCCGAATCTATCTTACACATTTATAAGTCTACCATTCGTCCATGTTTAGAATATTGCTCTCACATATACTCTATTTAGAGAGCTTTGATATGATCAAAAGAAGAATCTGCAATGTTATTGGTCTTGACTTGGCATCTCAGCTTCAGTCACTTTTCCACCACTGTAATGTAGCTTCCCTTCACCTTTTCTATAGGGTTTTCCATTAAGACGGATTAAAGTTACCTGTAAATAAAACAGTGTTATTGGTAAAATTTTATTGATTTCACTATTCGATCATGTTATTTGTGTCATAGCAATTATGTGAAAAAAATAATATTGCCCAAATGTTTCCCAAGGTTTCAGCAGCACACCTCCACTCAATGGTCGAAAATTTTGATGACGTCTCTGTATAGTTGTTCCCTATTTCCCCAATATGCCATTTTATCTCGTCTTTCAGCTGTTGAAGTGTTGTTAGCTTGTTAGCATAGACCTTAGAGATGACCCCCAAAGGAAGAAATCTAAAGGAGTCAAGTTGCACGATTGTGGTGTCCAATTGACATCACTGTTTTCGAGATATGATGTGACCTGGGAACTTCTCATTAAGTAATTCCATTGTTGCAGTGGCTGAGTGGCATGTGACAAATCTTCGACATCCATAGCATTTAATTCAAGTCCCAATTGCCATGATTAAATAACATGATCCATTAGTGAAATCAATAAAATTTTACCAACATCACTGTTTTATTTAAGGCTAACTTCGGTCTGTCTGAATGGAACACCCTGTATAAATAATTTTTTTTGATAATTCTTCTGATGATCATTCTTCTGTATGGAAGATAGACTTTATAAATTCAAGCACTGTATTAGATTGGTTGCAAGGTCTCATCATTTTACAGTTTAAATGTTTAAATATGACGATAAAAGCAGTGGTTCGCGGGAAGAAACTCCCCGAGTAGAACTTATTTCTCACCAGTGGAACCCGGACGGAATGGGGATGATTCCCTACAATAACTAAGTCTTTTGTCAATGTCATCTGTAATACTGCTAGTTAAAATTCTGAGATCTAAGTCTCTTCACAAACATTATGCTACTATCTTAAAAGAAATGTGCGTATCTTTCCATTCATTAGTACGCACAAATATTTCAGCCTCATATATAATGGACTGTTCCGTTTTGATCACGTGGAAAGACACATCAAAGCCACTACTCGGTTTCATCGAAAAAAAGAAAGACAGAAAGAAAGAAAGAAAGAAAGAACAGAAGTATTTAATTCTGCAATTAAAAAACAACAAATAACAGGCTATTTCATTTTGATAGCATGACAAAAAAGAGAAAAAATTAAAGATGGTATTTGGTTCAGTGAAAAAAATCAAAGAAAGAACGAAGGATAAAAGTGTTCAACGGCTGTTTCAGTGAAATGTGAAAGTTACCAGTTTTAAATCTTTCCATTTGTATCCCCTTACTTCTTCGAATAAATCCCAGCATTCGTATTTATAATGTATATAGCATCATTATGTTAAAGTTAGAACTCGCCATGAGCTTTTTCAATCCTTAACTAATAAAATTAATAAAATTAATCAGAAATGTCAAATAACATATCAGCTTCAGCTTCACTTAATTTCGCACCACCTTAACGTAGCATTCCTGTGCCTTTTCTATAAATAGTTTTACGGTAATTGTTCTGATGAGATTTCCTTTATGGTACTGAGACTTTATTAAATTAAGTGCAGTACTAGATTGGCTGGATGTATCCACAGAGCAGATCTTACTCTCCAGCCTTGATAGAATCTAAAAGATTGTTGGCGAGAAATTATTTCCCCCCTCGAACCTCTCTCTCGCAATTAGCACATGGCAAGTCTCTCACTGCTCTATCCCTACTTCCACGGAAAGTGCTCAGAAGAACTACATTTCTTGATTCCACTAGTTCTAGTACACACACACACACACACACACACACACACACACACACACATATATATATATATATATATATATATATATATATATATATATATATATTCTTTCAAGCTAATGGAGAGAGAGACAATAGCGAGTCATCGTTGGTTCGGTTCATTAATTATTACCAGCTGTCAAAGCTCTGGTCGCAGGTTCGCTCTTTAACGGTGCATTTTATTTTACTTTTTCCAATAATTATGTAGTCGAGTAGTGAAGAATATATATATATGTATATATATATATATATGTGTGTGTGTGTGTGTGTGTGTGTGTGTGTGTGTGTGTGCACTTGGAAATATATATATATATATATATACAGGCTGCAATAAAATTGATAACTTTATTTGTATTTGCGATAGATATAATCTGCAAAAAATGTTATAAAGTTTAATGTACCTAGTTTTAAGTATAGTTTAAGAATAATTTTTAAGTTTAAGAATAATTTTTTACGAGAAAATTGGCAACAATGTTTAGATAAGTAAACAGATGAATCGGAAGGGGTGGACCATTTTGAATCCATCAGTTTTTTTTGTTATTTTTTTATTTTTTATTTTTTATTTTTTGTGAAAACAATTATGTATGCAACCAAACGTAGTTCATTAGAAGATTTGAAAGCTAAAATAACTAATGTGATTTCAGGCATTACTGTAAACCAATTGGCAAATGTTTACTGTGAACTGCAAAATCGTATTACTCTTTGTATTGCTAATGATGGAAGACATGTGGAAACTTGAATAAAATTTCAATAAAACCTTAAAAGATATAGATTTACTTCTTTCTAATCCTTTTTACAAATTATTTCTGCTGCAAATACAAATAAAGTTATAAATTTTTAAAGTGCACACGGACTTTATAAAAAACGTTATATATACCCCTTCGGTCAGGCACAGAGGGGAGTTTTTTTCTTATATCTTAATGTAAGATACTCAATACTAGGTACATCAATATATATATTGCCGTCATTTAAGACGGCATATCGATATAAATATATTACCGTCATTTTTGACGGCACGAACTCATTTGTTTAAAATACTGATAGTAGATTGAAGTTTTCTTAAATTTCCGAGAATGCTCCTGGAAGGAAAAACAAAATACTGACTGAACATTGAAACATATTAAAGCTGAATCGTTGAAGCCTTTTGAAAGAAACTAAATAAATATATAAGAAAGAGCGATGGTGTATTGAGTCATTCATTAGCTTGAATTAAGTAAATAGTTCTGAAAGAATAACAATGAAAATATTGACTGTATAATAAGAAGTTCTGGAAGTTGAATAAAGTGAAAGTTTATGAAGGAAAGAAATCAAAACACTGATTGTAACATTGAGACTTGAGGCTGCGTTCTGTGAAATATTCTAAATGAGAAACAATTAAAACTATTGATGATACACGGAAACATCCTAGAATTTGGAATCCCTGAAGCTATTGGAGAAAAAACTGAAATGTTGACGATACATTGAGGCTATATTTACGTTAGATTCTTTGAAGGATTTTTAAAGAAAAAACAATTTAAAAGATTTAATGTCGTTTTCAGATATAATTTAGAAAGGGTTTCTGTTAGAAAGCTTCTGAAGAAGAAAAAATAATTAAACTATTCATGGTATGTGAGCCTCATTTCCAAGTCATATATAAGAGAGTTATTCAGAAAGAAATGATTTCTATTTTTGTGAGATTTGTTGGAATGCCGATAAAAAATTAACCTTTCCACGAATAACGAATACAGGTATGCATCACCTTACGCCGGAAATTGGTTCCATGAGAATTTTACTTGTCTCGGAATTTACTTGTCACTAGGTTAAACCACTAATAACAATTCCAAAACCTGTATTTTATTTATAAATGCATTTTTCATAATATATGGTCAATGTAACCGTAAATTCTACTCCAACAGCTTCTTTTCTCGCGCTTCCCGAGTGTGGAACTCCCTTCCACAACTCTGCTTTCCCGACAGTTACAATCGCCAGGTGTTTAAATGTAGGGTCAATAGACACCTCCTATCACACTAACTCCCAATTATTCTCAGAACACTCTCATCTACCCAACCCTTTCTCGGTATCCTTACCCGCCTATCACCCAACCTCTGACATTTCCTATATTTAATCATCCTTTCTCCACTCTACGTAGCCCCCTGCGCAGTAGTGGCAGTGACATGCCTTGCTCGGGGTGAAACGCTTATAAAAAAAAAAAAAAATAAAAATAAGGATCTATTGTAAGCTTACAAATAAGTTTTAGTTTTTAATATAGTACAGAAAAAAGTAATCTAAATTTACGAACACATGTACGTACATACGGCAGATGTTTACAATTCTGCGATCTTTACAGTACATCGCAGACTCATTATTTGTGAATATGTTTTGCTCTAAAACATTATAAAATAAAATGGTTTTGTAAGGTTAAATAACACATAGTTATTAAAATTATGTTGTGATAGTAGAAAACAAACTAATTTATGCTAAAGTTACCAAAATTCACATTTAATTTGCATATTTACAGCGTGGATGTAAATGGCTGTGCGTGATCATACTTTCGTATTTGAGGCGAAAAGACGGACGTAAAATGAAATAACTTAAACTTAATTTTTATTTTTCCACATATTTTCGACCAACGGCGTATAACCAAGAGTGACGTAATTCTAAACGACGTAACCCGAGGTATACCTGTAGTTGCTTTTGCTTTGTTATAAACCATAGTTGTGATTAAAAATCTTTACCAGCATTACCTTTCGTTTTACTTTGCTCATATTTCCTATTTAGTTTCGGCAAATGTTTAGCAAGTGTCTTTTCTATAAATATAAATATTCATGAGCTCTACACTATGTTACTTTGATTTTTAAATGTAAGTGCAATAAGACTGGTGTCGAAATCTTCTCAAATTACAGTTGCGCTTGCTAATTATCGCCGTAATTTCTATGCTAACAGTTTTTTATCTCTTGCACTTCTTGCTCGTGGTACTCCCTTCCGACCCCATGCTTTCCAGTCAAATTCAATCTGGAAAAAATTAATAGTAATGCCAATCGCTATCTACTGTCGTCATGAGTACACTTTTCTTGCTCATTATACATGTTTATGTTCTTAATTTTCCACCCCTTGTATCTTTATGAGTTTTCTGCCTTCAGAAGTTGCTGAAATCAATAGCACGGATTGACGCAAACTTTGTTTATTGCAACTTGGTAGAAGCCGTCATTGTTTGCGCCAACATGAAGTTCCATTTCCAGTATTTACATTATTCGGACTATTGTCATCTTTGTTACGATTCGTACGACGTTTCGACCGTTGTACACTCCGGCCTTCTTCAGGATCTAGGAATTTCGAATCGAACCCTTTATTACAATCACATAGGAATCAGCACATACGCTTGGCTTCAAAAATCTCCTAAGCCGACCAAGCATAGAGATGAACACAATATGAGACCCAGTAATACGGAGTACCAGAGAAAATCATTAGTGTCAAAAATTGCAATATGAGCTCTGGTAAAAAATAGTAGAGAAAACGATTAACATCAAAAATTGCAATATTAACTCTATTAAAAAAAAGGATTACTGGTTTATCAGTACCAAAATTTCAGTTGTTCTTGTCCTTAAGTGTCCCAGTAAATATAGACGTTGATTAGTTCCTGCGACTTGACCCAAAGAGTTTTGAGTTCAATACCAGGGAACAGCAGTGGTTAACAAGTAACTTGCGGGGTTAGAGGGAGATAACTCATGTCTTCCAATCGGAGCTTTACGCAAGGAATGAGGATGATATACCCCAGTGATTGTAATAAAGCGTTCGGTTCAAAATTCCTAGTCCCTAAAGAGGACCGGAGCGTACAACAGCCGAAACGTATTACAAATGGCAACAAAGATGAGGACAATAGTCCGAATAATGTAAATACTGTAAATACTACCTCATCTCAGAAATATAGACAAATAAAGTCATATATCTTCACTTACTATTCAGAAAAACGTTCTTTAGATACAAAAATAAATTAATAAATAAAAATATGAAGTGCCTAATAAAAATCCTTTTATATTAAAGAACGTTATATATATATATATATATATATATATATATATATATATATATATATATAATAATGATAATAATAATAATGATAATAACAATAATAATAATGCTAATACTAATAATTGTTATAATATATTTCAGTTCGTCTCGAAAAACCCACCGAGAACAAACTCGGAGGGGAAAAAAGGGGAAGTAAAAAAAAGAAACAAACTAAGTACTTGAACATACGTCAAAATACTCGTAGGAAAGAAAAACAAAACCCCGAGACGAGAACCCTAACACTAAAGCGCTCAATACAATAGTAGAGCAACAAAGAAAGAATAAATCTAAGTAAGAGCCAACAGACCTACCTAGGTCTCACCCTACGGCTCGTCAGGGTAAGTTACCCTGACTAGCCATAGGGTGAAACCTAAGTAGGTCTGTTGGCTCTTACTGAGATTTATTCTATCTTTATATATATATATATATATATATATATATATATATATATTCCCTTGTGTAACGCTCATGGAAAATAAGAGACAAAAGCTGAGTTCATTAAAGACAATACCGAGGCAGTGTCGGAGCAGTTCTTTCTTTACTACTAGTTATTAAACTTTACTACCAGTTATGAAAGCTCTTTACCAGTAGATTATTATTTTAATTTTTTGCTGTAAATATGTCGTCGAATACTGAAAAACATGTATGTATATCGTCTCTTTTATAATAAACACTGTTGTATATTAATTTGTATATATATATATATATATATATATATACAAGCCTGTTTTGCTCTATCACAGCTCATCAGTTTGGCTAAACATCCGCTTGCCTTCGAACGGCATCGAAACTGGATCGATTTAGTGTCAGTCGGAGTCGCTAACCCCTAAGCCATAGGGCACATGGTATGAGAGAAGGTAAATTTTAGAGTGTTATATATAAGCGGCGTCCTGTCACGCTCGGGGATCGTGATTTTTTTTTCTTCTCATGCCTTAATGTAAGATACTCAATAGTAGGTACATCAATATATATGTTGCCAACATTTTAGACGCTATATTTTAGATAAACATTTTTGACGGCACGGGCTCACTCGTATATTTATTTTGGGCTGATAAATTTGAACGTATTGCCATAAAAAACAAATGATTCTTTCAATACAATTGTTTGCAAGTTTAGTGCAACCTAATAATGTTAATGAATTTTACACCACATTTTTGTGTAGACATCATATATGTATTTCTCTTGTTTCATGTAAGTAAATATACCGACGTACAGAGAGTGAGACGAAGAGAAAAGAAAAAAAAGTAAAGGCGCCCTTGTGTATGCGTAGGCGCATGCGTATATCTAATTCAACATGCGAACAACTTCCGGTCGTCCTTACTTCCGAGTTACATACGCGCGCAGACTGTTGTCTCGACACATACGATTATATCTGTCAGTCTCGAATCTTTTTTTATTACATTTTATACGTGCTGATGTTCAATTAAGGAATTTATGGCCAAAATAATTGTGGTCCCGTTGGCCGACAGGAAGCGCGTGCCATCGCTTTTGAAAGCTGGCCATATGTGTCTTGGCAACATCCGCTTTCACACACAACACACACACACACACAAACACACACACACACACAAACACACACAGACATACATACACACACACAAAAAATGTATTTCTTTTTTTGCGTGCGTTTATATATATATATATATATATATATATATATATATATATATATGAATGAACTAGCCCGCCTAAACTTCTCGGTTGTTGACAACGAAGATTAGACATTATTTCATGCTCTTTAAATTTTTACCAGTATCTTCTCATTATTTCCCTATTTTGTCCAATCATTGTCGTTAGCTCATCATATGATCTCAATGTTACGCAATATTACTTTCATATGTGGAAAAGTAATAAAGAAAATACAAGTATTTTCTAACGGCATCTTCTCTCTTATTTTTCTTTGGCGCTAAATCTCCATAAAAATTAATGGATGACAATTTTGAGACTTTCCTATCCCCTTGTCGATTTTTCATCGTTCGCACGTTGCCTCCTGGTATCTTGCCAGCACGCCTTTCACACCTTCATTCATTGTCACATCTTTCTTTTCCCATATAATATATGAGTGTGTGTTTGTAATATTTGTAGGGTTTGATACATTCACACCCACACACAACCCTATTTTTCCCGCGCTAACGGCATGCCGATATATGCCGGGAGCGTCACGTGGGTTAGTTAGGGGTTTCGTCCCGGGCGAGAGCAAACATGTTTATTACCTAACTCACACATACACACGCGCACTAATTGCGGGTAGCAAATTTTTATTTGCTATTTTATTTGCATGCACATACAACGCTAAAAAAACTCCAATTGGAAACAAACATTAACAGTATGTACATTAACTTTATTCAAACTGAACTTGATTCAATTTAATCTTCTATCGAACATTTACGTTTGTCTCCAGACAAAGGGAAAGAACTTTTCTTTCCTCATTTGATTTGCATGCTTTCAACTCTATGTAACATTTGTTAATATATTGTTGTTCTGGTTACTTTCGCTTTTTCGTGTTTCCTTATTTCCTGTGTTATTTCATGACGCAAGTTACGCCGAGTCGACTCGTAAATATAAATGAGTAGTGGACGCTAAGTCTTCTACATATCTATACATAGATAGATACAGACATACATAAATACATACATGCATACATGCATACATATGTGTGTGTGTGTGTGTGTGTGTGTGTGTGTGTGTGTGTGTGCGTTATTAAAAACGACCAACAAAGAAGATTTTATCAATTTTTTATTTAATTTTTTCGCTATTTTTCCTTTTTTTTGCTGGGGATAAATAATGTGAAATGTTCCGTAATTTTTGACTTTCCAAAAACTTTTAGTAAGTTCACTGGCCATTTTCAAGGATGTTATTTTTCCGATTGTGTTATTTTAACTTCATGTTTTGACAGTAACGTAATTTTTATGTTTTGAAAAGGAGCTTTCATTAAAGGCTATTACGTGAAGGACACATGTAAAAATACTAGAAACATGAATAAATAATTAGTAAAATATTTCTTATTGGTCGTTTTTAATGAAATATGTGTAAAAAATGATAACTGCTCATATTCATATATATATATATATATATATATATATATATATATATATATATATATATATATGAGCGGTAAATAGAAAGAAACTGTCGTACTATCGACTTAAGATTATATATATATATTAATTAACACTGACAACAATAAATTTACTATCTCACCGTATCAAAAGCCCACTAATAAAAATCCCTCCACACTCAATTATATTAGTGAATGCCCCCACTATTACAAAATAGCCATCATAAAAAATCTATTATATCGTGCAAAAGTCAATTCATCTACAAATCAGATCTTCTACAGTGAACTAAAAAACATAAAACAGACACTCATCAATAATAATTTTCCCAACTACATAGTTGATGAACAAATACATTATTTTCTTAAAAAGCTTAACATGGAAAAAACAACACATGATACTAACCCAACCAATCCTAAACATATCACTCTCTTATACCGTAGCCAGATGCACTCCAACTACCAACTAGATGAAAACATCCTAAAAACTCATAAATACTAATATTTCTCCGACAGACTCTAACAAAAGAATTAAGTTCATTATATATTACACTAAATCCACTACATCTAATTCATTTGTCTGCAACGACTCTTCCCCCACCGTTAGTGATTTGCAAAAAACCAATGTAATATATAAATTCATATGTCCATTTAGAGAATGTATCTCTAACAACCTCAATAATATCTACATCGGCCACACCACAAATTCGCTCTCACGGCGTCTGACGTTGCACTTAAATAAAAATTCAAATATATTCCGTCATTTAGAACAACACGGTTATCAACGCACACTTTTGAGAAAAACGCTTGTTGATAACACGTACATACTCAAACAAGAAAATAATAAGCAGAAACTAAAAATCCTCGAAGCACTCTACATTAAACAATTTAAACCTGGTTTGAATACAATCAATTTCGATATTTCCAATAACGTACTCAAATGTCTGTAATCAGACCAGGGACCACAGCACCACTATTTTGTCACTGTTTTCGGCCATCCGCCACGGTAGGGATGGACTTATATTTTCAATTCAATTATCTTTATTGTTAATAGCTTAAATGTTCTATGTTTACTGTGTGTTAATATTTACTCTTTGATAATGGCTTATGTGAGCCGAAAGCTTAGACCCGATAAAAAATTCAACAAATACTGTGATTTTTTGTTGTCTTTCAACGACATCACCATCAAGTATATCAGACGGTATGAACGGATCCTACACAAAATTAATAGACAAAACTTGTCTATATTATTCAATGAAACCTGCATTAATATATATATATATATATATATATATATATATATATATATATATATAGGTTCTTTCTGCTGCTACACCAAGACAAATTTGATTTAAGTATAAGGATATTTCCGTTTATTAGTAAAATAAATACAAATGTATCTCGATTAAAAAAAAGTGGGGGGGGGAGATTTTAGGTGCCTTTTAGCCGACACTTCGTCAAAGATTAATCGTCGGCAGAATAAAAAGAAAGAATTTGACAGGAAAAGTTATTATCAATGACCGATGTTAAAAACTAAAACAAAATTAGATTAGCCCCCTTGTAACAGTGCATGCGGAAGTTGCAGTCTGTGTGCAAAATATTATTTAAATAGTATTTAAATAGTATTCAGGCTTTTAGGTACTTTTTCTTCGTTTTATTTTTATTTATTTATTTATTTATTTTTGTTGTTGTTGTTTTGTTTTCTCTGTTAGGTTTTGAATGACATATACCGTAGAAAATGTCAGATTTCTGTGTTCAAACATAATACAGTTGAAATTAAGAAATTTACATGTACGAGGTTGAACTCGAAAAGCGGCACGCATGGTGTTAATCAAAGGTCATTTACCCAATATCAATTTGTAAAACAGGGCGCGGTTACCGCCTATGATCGTGTGGTCGTACATCGAGATGTTTATTGGTATGATACAACGCAGAGAAAAACGAACTTTTGAAACATTACATTTATTTCTTCTCACATGAGTGTTCTTAAAAACAAAAAAGAAAAAGAAAAAAAACGAATTTTTGAAACATTAGAGAACTTTCTTTTAACGTGTGTGTTCTTAAAAGCATAAAGAAAATAACAAAAATAAATAATAAAAACAGAGAAAGGTAGGAGCTCTTTCACTTTTTTCTTCCATTGCATTGTACGGTACTTTTCTTTGAAAAAAAAATTTATGGTATCTCAGAGGAGTTGGTCGATACCGCAAAGTCGATAACGAACTCGCTAAAATAGCGAAGGTTATCTGAAGCAAATCAGATCTTTAGTTGGCAGAAGTCATTGTCAGTATGAAGCCCAGAGTGGATTGAGTTAGCGCTCGAATGAACGAATAAATAAATGAAAAAAAAAATAAAGATAGCATAAAAGTACAAAAAGGAACAATAAAATCAGAGTTAATGTTTAACTGAAAAAGTACAATATCGCAGAGACAAAATACGCTACAAATCAGTTATGGGTATGATTAGAATCTGAGACATGCAGAAAACTTTGGAAGTTGATAAAAATGCGCACGAAATAAATTCTCTTGTGATAATAAATTATATAATCAAGCGTCTCAGAATGGTGACTTTCTTAATGTGGCTTAGCTATGACATAAGGCCGAAATTGTGAAGCACTTAGTGTAGATCAGGCTCACTACTCATTAGCAATTGTTCTATCACTATCCATTACCCAGCGTCGGGATGCCCAGTGCGTCTCAGATGTGTAGCCGGATGACATACGCAGTGGAAGTTAAAAACGTTTTTCATGCTAATCGCGTTTGGGCCTAAATCATTAATATGCCTTACATAAGAAACTTAGAGTTTTCATTGGAGAAAGTGTCTCTTTGCATGGAACTAATAAGGGAGAAACAGACGCACAATTGCAGAAAGTAGAGAGATCGGGAGAGCATCACCTTTCATACTGATAATTTTGTATTACTTTTGTTGCGTGTATTGTTCTGTATTATTGCTTAATTTTATGTGCTGCCGCAGTGTCGCAGCCAGAAAGAGACAGATGCAATGAATATATTTTTAAAAAATTTTAAAAAACAAAAAAATATTTTTTTACAAGCTATTATTTGTATATATTTTTGTACAATTGCCTCAGTTGTGTTCAAGTATTATAGGTAGAGGAGAGATGCACTTAAAATGTTCAGATGCAAACATTTAAAACAAAAAGGTGGCGAGAAGCAAAAATCTGATCCACATCAAAGGCAGAAAACACAAAGCGACAACAAAGGCTTGAAAGGCAAACGCTGACAAAGATATGATTGATTTCGATTGATCGAAAGCCCGAAGGGGCAGGGGCAGTTATATAAGTTTGGGGTTTCTGACAGAACTCAGAACACACACACACACACACACACACAGAGAGAGAGAGAGAGACAAAGAGAGAGAGAGAACAGAGAACTTCCGCTGGTTAATGATTCCCTAACAGCTCCTTCGTGTGTGCGATCTCTCTCCGGCTGCCCTCTTGCTTCACACAACTGTCACTGACAAAGAATAAAGATATAAGTTTATATTTTTATATATGCGTGTAGTTGTTCGTCGTTATATTTTAAGACAATTATTGTTCGTCGATATCCAGAACCAAGTTATATAACGAGAGTATCCGCGAGACAGAACAACAGTATTCAATGTATGGATGAATAGTAGATTTATAAATGTGCAAAATGGACTCTGACTAATATAGTAAGAATAACTCTGATTTTTTTTCCAATAATCATTTATCTATTTATTACCATCTTTCAATAGATGCAGATAGGTTCGTCCATTAACCGGCTCACAATCCTCTCGGGTATTTTGAACAGGAATAGAAGTTTACGCTTGTTTCTTGTTGGGGTACAGGTTCCTTCTGGTGTCTACTCCCACATTATGATTGTAATATTTCTGACTGCCGTCTCTTCCCTCCAGTTATGGGTTAAATAACAGGACAGATTTTGTTCTATAGCCTTGGCTGGCAACCAGTCTACCACAGAAAGTAATGGCTACCTACTACGGGATAATCTTCTGCCCAGTCGGTCATGTCTCGAAATAGACATGATCGCCCAAGCGTGTATCACGTATGGCATTTAACTGACTGATTGATTCACTCATGAAATCTTGACTTCTTCAAGTCTAGAGCTAGGTATTTATTCTCTTTCCTGCATTTACCCAAGAACTTCTTGTCCTTTATTACATTAATACAACACAACAAAGTAACATTCTCTTTTGAGAGGTTCTTGGGCCTTGTATTGGGTGAATATTAATGAATAATCACGATGGAATACTCTGGGATGAGACAGAGGAAATAAGCAAATAGCCAATCAAATTTTGTGAAGATGATTGTCAAAACAGGGAGTAGAAATGTTGGCAAAAGAAAAATTTTCTTCAGTGTGCCTTGTCAATTCAGAACGTGGGCAATAATGGCATTCCACATTTACCTGTTCTTTGTAGCTCTAGCTATTAGTTGTGTTTTTGCTGTCTCTCCTAGTCCCTAATTTGCTTCATCTTGAGTGCATACTAGACAAAGAAAAATACGAAAACTATGTCAAGAATAAATGCACATTTTTCAAGTCTATTAATAAAAGTTTATTACTGCGTATTATGAGTGTATGCATACATATTTTCACCTTATATATTTTTGGTATACGTCTTTTTTCTTGGCAAACGTGGAAAAACGTTGAAACAATGTTAGATATGCGTCTATCAAAAGCGAATAACAATATCCCGCGGCTATGCACCTGCGTTTCATTCAATTTTTTATTCCTTTAAATAAGGTTATTTGAGACCTTTGAAAGCAGTATTTAAATATGCCCTCTTGCCACAGTTTTAAGTTATAAAAAAAAAGTAAGGGTGTGTTTCTTTTTATTTAAACCACCAATCAGATTGTTTAAAATAATCTCCATATTTGCCAAAGCCAACTATTTACAGATATTTGTAGGAAAGGAAAGAAAAATTCTCTTTGATATTTGTGCCATTAGACAAATCGGAAGTTTTCTGGGCACTTCAAATATTACTTATGCAGCGTTAACTGTTCTTTCATTCTCTTCTTTTTTTAAGAGTCTGTATGAATATAAATAAAATTTTATAGCCAACCTAATACTGTCAGCTTACGATGTCATCTGGAGGACAAAAATGACTCATGAAAACGTGAAGTGCATAACTGTAAGGCTCAAGTGAACAAGAATGATATCACATATGTCGGTTGAAAAAATCTACCGTAAGATATTTGCATATATCTACAGACTATCTCCAAAAAATGTACACATTTTGAAGTAATTCAAGTAACTATTAACTATCAGCCAGTCAGTGAAGTGTTCTACGTGATATATGCTTTAGTGGTCATGACTCTTTCGATCCATGACTGACTAGGCAGAAGATTTTCCCGCAGTAGTTTGCCATTTATTTCTACTGTAGATTGGTTGCCAACGAAGAACTCAATCTGTCCTGCTATTCATCCTGTAGCTGGAAAGAGAGAAGAGATGGATTCATACCTTTCTCAAGGAATTTGCGCCTAAGCGAATGCAAACAAACTCAACTGGAATTTGAACTCGGCTCTATGATTTCATTTTTCGAGCTAATATCCACTGTACATCATTTCTGGACATAAAGTGTGTAAATATTGCCCGAATGTTTTCTATGTTCAAGCACTTAACTTTTAATCAAGCTTTTCTTTTCGGCAAATATCATTTCTTAAAAGATGAATTTTGTAAATCTCATATATATATATATATATATATTACGGAAATTAACGAAGATTAACGAAACTTGGTTATAAACAACCGACAATTTGAAATGAATTGTTTGAACATTATTTTTTATCTATACTCGTATTTAAGTAGATATTCTGTTTTTAATTAAACAGTATTATATATTTATATTCACTGGCTTGATTATTTACGATAATTTTCTTTTTTATTACGAAAATATATGTCATTTGGCAGGATAGGGGTTGCAGTTTCGAATCCTGCCGAATAACACACATTTTCGTAATAAAAAAAGATATCGTAAATAATCAGGCCAGTAGACATAAATATATCATACTGTTTAATTAAAAACAGAATATCTACTTAAATACGAGTATCGATAAAAAATAATGTTCAAAACAAATCATTTCATATATATATATATATATATATATATATATATATATATTTCAATAATATATATATATATATATATATATATATATATATATATGTATATATATATATTCAGAAATTATAACATGAATATGTTAAAATATCCCTACAAAAGTAGTTACTTTGTTTCGACACTTCTTGCGTTTTACCAAGTGTCGAAACAAAATAGTTACTTTTGTAGTGATATTATAACATATTCATTTTATATTTTCTGAATAAATATTATTAACTCTACACGTTCAAAATTTCATTTGGAATTTCTTATTTTGTTTTCTGTGAGCGATTCCGGCCATGTTTACGTAATGTTACTACTAAAGAAAACATAATATTACGCAAGTTGCTTAATGGCGTTGAAAGATATATTAATTTGAAAATTCTTGCAAAAATCAACTAATTGTTTTATTTTAAGAAACTTTCAGGACTTATTCACCAATTAATGTAATTATTTATGCAATTTTTATTTTTAGAAAATCTTAGTATAAAATATTTTTGTACATCTGTTACTCTTCCTCCAATTAATTGTATAAAACTTCTATAAATACATTATCTATACCAGTTTTATATTATTAAAATGTAGAACTCATTGGGGAATGTTAATCATGTTAATTGTTTTTATTTACGATACCATTTTTCCGAAAATCTGGTATGAATAGTAAAATAAAAAATGCAAAAAAACGACGCCATTTTTAATTGAGATAAACTTTTAATGATGTTAAAAATAATATAATTTAAAGATTTCATATCTAAAAAGAAAAAATTAGATGAATAATGAATTTTTCTTTTTGGCTAATTAAAGTTTCAAACATTTTTTAAATTTCTTCCAGTTACTCTGTGTATTCGCTTATTAATTTATTAAATAAAGACATTATTTTCAAATCGAAATTTCAAAATACAAATAATTTAGAATTAAGATTTTTAAAAAAATTTTTAAATGTTTATTTAATTTATGTTAAGCTGCACATTTTCTTTAACTATAAAACAAAGTTTTATCATGAAACTTATAAGAGACTTATCATTTAAAGGTTACATGTTTCAAGAGCTGTTCCTCTTATGAAATGTTATATTGGGTTAAGTCAATTTTCGGTCATCACACTTCCAGAAGTGTGAACTGATTTACGACAAGGGGTTATAATCGCCTACCTGAAAGGTCAACGAGTCAGATCTTTCTGATTAAGAAATACTTTTATTCTAAAGTTCATGCCATAAACAAGTAATATTGTTTCAAATCAGATTTATTTAACTTTTAAATTTGCTAATTTTCTAAAAACATAACGAGTGACCGACGTATATTTTATTTTTGCAAGAGTTTTTAAACCGAGAATTAATTTTTGTTTACAAATGTATTGATCGCTCAAAAAATAGGCGAAAAATAGAACATTTAAATTTAATCGTTTAGCTTTCAATTAAGCTAAAATTAAAGTTTCAAGAAAAACGATTTTTATTTCTAAAAATTCAATTGAAAACGTCAGTATCGAAAATGAGTGGGGGTACCTACGTTAGAGTACACAGTTGTTTATTAAAAAAAGAAAAAAAACTGGGTATATATTGATTGTTTTCTTTTTTAAATAAACGTTATTTTGCGAGTTTAAAATTTTTCGAATTATCCACTAAGAATTATTATTTAAATTTTTACGAATATTCCACTAAGAATTATTATTTAAATTTTTACGAATACTAAATATGTTTTCACTAAGTACTATTATATTATTATGAACAATTAGTACATTGTATTTACTAAATTATACATTGGTAGGAATAATTGTAATATAATTATATTTTAACGTAACATTTTTGCAAAAGAAGACGTATTTTTCGTGTCGAATCGTTGCATTTGTTTCGTGTAGTTCATTCTTGTCTGTATTTTATAGGCGATTTTCTCCAATTATTCATCATTTAATGTGCGTTGTGGTGCAATGGTATCGGCTCGCAACGAAAAATCGGGGAGACGAGTTCGAATTCTTTGCATTCACTTATGGACAAATCCCCTTGGGAAAGATATTAATCTGTCTCTTTCCTCCAGTTATGAGTTAAATAATAGGACAGATTAGGTTCTATATCCTTGGTCGGCAACCAGTCTACCGCAGAAAGCAATGCCAACCTACTGCGGGATAATCTTCTGCCCAGTCAGTCATGTCTCTTTCGAGACATGATCGCCCAAGCGTGTATCACGTATGGCACTTAACAGACTGACCGTGAAATGCAGTAAAGCCAGAAAAGCACAAAGGGACAACAGGGTATGGAAGAATTAAGTACATAAACATTCATAATAATCGGAAAGGCAAAAGTGTAATTAGAACAATAGATAGCAAATATTGCATTTAAATTTTATGCAATTTAAAGTTGGCTGGAAGGCATGGATCCCGAAGAGGTTTCCACAAGCGACAAGTGAGAAAAAAGAAATTGTTAGAATGAATTAGACGGTAAAATATAGCCAACTCAACTATGAATTGATGAGATCTTGAAGCCAATCTAGTACTGCGCTAGGTACCACAGCGAAGAGCTAATCCGAACAATTACCATGGAAGTTTTTGTAGAAAAGACATAGAGAGTCCACCATACAGCGGTAGGAAAGCGACTGTAGACCAGCAGCCAGATCAGGACCAATAATCTGATTCTTGTTTGGTTTATCAAGGAGTTTAAGGTAAATATCATGGGTGAGTTCGAATTTCTAGTAGAATTATTTACATTCAATTATGGACAAATACCCTTGGGAAAGGTATTAATCCGTATCTTCCCTCCAGTTAAGGGTTAAATAATAAGACAGATTGGTTTCTATAGCCTTGGTTGGCAACCACTCTACCGCAGAAAGCAATGGCAAACTACTGCGGGATAATCTTCTACCCAGTCAGTCATATCTCATTCGAGACATGATCAGCCAAGCGTGTATCACGTATGGCACTTAACTTAACTATTTGCGCGTAAGTGAATACAATGGATTCAACTGGAATTCGAACTCGGTTCCGCGATTTCTCGTTCTGAGCCGAAATCCGCTGCGCCACAACGCACAACCAGTTTAATTAATCTGATTGGATAACGTATTACTTACTTCATGTTCAAATTTTCGCAAAATTGTAGCTGTTTATTTTAAATGTTGACATTTTAAATGACAGGTAGGAGTTTATCTAATTTTTGTCTGTAACGTTTACTTGAGTTATACAACGTGAGTATTATATATGTAATTTTTAACAATCTAGCATATTTAGGAAAATATTCTCCGTAATTTAATGCTATATTGAATTTTAAGTACCAAGGTTTTGAATTCGCGATAGTTATCCCATATTTTCTGATAATGTTGTACATGGACTAGTGTATTTACAAAAACCAGCACTTATCTTTTCCTTTTTTTTTCTTTTTCATTTTTTTTTTTTTCTCAATTGGAGTAGATAGACTAAACTATCGCCTGGCTCACACTCCACCCACGTCTATTGTACAGTTGTAGAGGCTCACCCCTTGTTCCCTGTTTAGGATGTTGTTTCCGGATTTCTCTTTTCCAATCTTTTCACTCTTGCGTAGCCCCCTGCACATCAGTGGCGTTACCGCCTTGCTCGGGGTGATATGATTAAAAAACAAAAAATAAAAATAAAAATTCTTTTTAAAATATTGGTATTCGATTGTAGTATTGTAATAAGCTTTTGCATTTATGATTAACAAATATAGTCTATACTTAACAATATCACCTAACAGACACAATTAATAAAGAATTTTAAAAGATTTAAAATTTTATGAATTATTTTAATTACTTTTTTTTTAAATAGTAAAAATTCATTATCCATCGAAATAAATTTTTTATTGGGACAATAGTGTCCATAATCAATCTTATTCATAAACGTTTTTATAATTAAATAATATCTTCTTTTTATTGTATTTTGTATTTTACGATTCGGAGCAGATCTTCGCTAACTGGTGTTACAGTTTTATAAAAATAAATTGAGGATTTAAATCCTGCAAGGAATTCTGCTTTTAATCAATGTAAAGACAAAGTGTTTAAAAATTTAATTTCTCGAAATTTCATAACCTAAATAAGTATAAACAAGATTAACAGATGTAAAACATGGTATTAATAAGACCACAAAGGACATTGTTTTGAACTTTATCTAACGGTAAGTTCTCCGTCGTCGAGCGGTCTAAGACACGTCAGATCAATTGACGGTTTCCCTATATTTGAATCCTGCCGAAGGACGCATATTTTCCTAACAAGATTTCTCGATTATTCAGGCCAGTAGATGTAAATAAATATACTGTTTAATTATAAAAAAAGAAAAGAAAACAATCTACTCAGACACGAGTATCCAATAATGTTTAAACAAATAAATTATATATATATATATATATATATATATATATATATATATATATATATATATAAATTATAAGAAAGTGAAAGAACAGGCATTTACTTTTATAAAGAGTGCTCGATACAAAGTAGAGCTTAATATTGTAATTTTTTTATTACCATGTTTTATAAAAGCATTATATCACTATACAAAAAGTTTCATGTTTCAGAACAATATTGTTCTTCTTCAGGTGATATTTTAAAATAAATTGTAAAAAGATTTATTTAGAAAATATAAGATGAATTCATGGTTATTTAGAAACTGAAGGGCTAGTTGGAGCCTTTTAGTTTCTAAATAACCATGAATTCATCTTATATTTTTTAAATCATTTTCACAATTTGTTTTAAAATATCACCTGAAGAAGAACAGCATCGTTCTGAAACATGAAATTTTTTGTATAGTGATATAATGCTTTTATAATTCATTGTAATAAAAAAATGCAATATATATATATATAGTTTCGTTAATATTTTATATGTCATACATGCTAAGATTAGAATATTAATGAAATTGTTGAAATCCTTCATTACGCATTGTTTCCCATGTCTCGCCGTTCATAGTAAATATCACTGAAAACCCTTCCATCAGGAAATAAAGGCCTAATTGAATACATCGTAATCACTGAACCACAAATTGTGGGCAGTAAAAACTTAGGCGTGGCACCGGTCTATGGAGAGAGAAAAAAAGAAGCTATCTTCCGGCAACATCCCTAAAATTTCGTTCTCTTTCTTTTCAACCAGGAAAGCAATAAAACGGATGGGTGGGGAGACGAAAGGCACCAGAAACGTTCACCCATTAGCACCTTCACCTGATGTCTGCGTCCGTATAAAGACGGATGTCAGAATGAGTAAGCAAAGCACGTGAAGCCAGATAGATTTCTCAAGTGAAGGAATGAAAGGAGCATTTGTTAAACTGACTCATTCACCATACAAAATAGAGTTTGTTTTTAATTTGAACATTACGCACACATACACACGCGTACGCGAGCGGATACGTATGAATATAAGCACGGATATACTAACATCTGTATAGGCATGAGTAATCACATATACACACTTTGTTAAAAGCAGCCGATAAGATCTGTCAGGTAAATTCAACAAAACATGTTTAAATTGCCTGAGTATAACTTATTTAGGAATAGCAGTAAATCGCTGATAACCCCAGAAGAGGGGATAGACAGGTCCGCTTACGAAACCCTGAAGTTGGAATGCGGAAGGTGACATCAGTCAACTAAGTGACAATCTTTTACTTATATTCATCTATTAATCCTCTTTCTCTCACTCTCTCTCTCTCTCTCTCTCTCTATATATATATATATATATATATATATATATGTAGACTTGTCGTTATACTCGTTTCGAACCCCCCCCCCCCGAGCACATACGCGGAAGAAAAAAATGGCGATAAAAAAGAGCGAGCTAAGCACTTGAACATCAGTCAAAGTACGTAGCCCAAAGAAAAAAAAAACAAAAAAACTCCGAGACGAGTAACCTAAAACAAAAAGCGCTCAATACGAAGGTAGAGCAAACAAAGTAAATAACTAACCTAGAGAGCCAACGAACCTACCAAGGTTTCACCAAAATATTTGGTGAAACCTTGGTACGTTCGTTGGCTCTCTAGGTTAGTTATTTACTATATATATATATATAGTAACACCGAGTGGTGACATTTTTTCCTCACAAGATTTCACGATTATTCAGGCCAGTAGATATAAATAAATATACTGTTTAATTATAAAAAACAGAGCATCTACTCAAATACGAGTATCCGTTAAAAAGAAACTTTAAACATATAAATGAAAAATATGAGCCATCTTCAGAGAGATTACAGAGACGTTAACATAAAAACATCCACCATCAAAGACAATTTTATCTTGTGTTGACATAAATGTTTGATATACACCGTATTACAAATTTACGAACTGCGTTTGCTATTTTGTAATTGTTATCGTTGCTTATCAAATTTTTATTTCAACACAAGATAAAATCGTTTTCGATGGTGGATATTTTATGTTAACGTCTCCGTAATCTCTCTGAAGATGGCTCATGTGAGCCGAAAGCTTAGAACCAACTTAAAAAATTATCCAAATGTTGGAGAATTTTTGTCTTTATTTTCATCTGAAATTAAAGTCCAAATACGATGTTTAGAACGGCTCATGATTAAACATAACAGACATTCATTGTCTCTTATATTAAGAGAATATGTTTAGAAAAAAAATATATATATATAATATTGTAAACTTTAAACTCATTTGGTATTAGGGAAACGAAAAGTGGTTGACAGTATTGTAAAAAACAAGGTTATTATTATTATTATTATTATTATTATTATTATTTTCTTCTTCTATGTGTGTGTGTGTGTGTGTGTGTGTGTGTGTGTGTGTGTGTGTGCTTTTTTTCTTTTAGATCTACGCCAAGGTTTTTTTCCAACCTCCCCTTTTTTAATAGAACCAACACTATTCCACGCGAACGCACACAACAAACATATAAAAATAAAAAAAAAACGGTTAATTTCAATCATTTTAACATCTCATAATATTATATTATACTGCACGTGAAAAATTATCCTCAAATATGAAGTATAACTTTTTAAAATATTTAATAATTTCTGTTAATCTTATGAATAGTTTATGAGCGTTCTTTTTTTCTAATAAATAACTGTCTTGTTGAAATAAACTATAATTAAAATAAAATTCATTTCACCACTTTGCCTTGATAAATTCTGCTCAAATAAGTGACAATGTTTTTCATGTTAATTCTATTAACGCTCCTTATTTCGATATCGAACACTCTGAATTCTATCTGAATTTTTACACACACACACACACACACACACACACACACACACACACACACACACACATATATATATATATATATATATATATATATATAAATCATCTACACCACTAACAGAGACATTGCCTGATGATGAGAATCTATCTCGAAACATAGAAATTTGAGTGTCGCAATGTACAATTAATTCATAACTATATAATTATATTAAGCTTTATAATACTCGTTATATTGAGCACTGTTCATAATAAAATAAATGCCAGAGTACTCAAAATAAAAAATATCTTGAGTTCTCTTCACCTGGAATTATATATATATATATATATATATATATATATATATATATATATATATATATATATATCACTTGAAGAGTTATTTTTAGTGGATACCCATATTTCATTGGAGGCTCTGTTTATTTATTAAACAGTATATTCAATTATGTTTGTATATCGCCATGAATATTTGAGAAATCTTATTAGAGAAAAATATGCGCTCCCCCACAGGATTCGAACCCGCATCATCCGAGGGGAAACCGTCGTTAGATTCGTCGTATATAGAACCTTTTGTTAAATGCATGTATATACAGTTCATAGTCTGCACATCTCACATTGTTTCAGTACCAATTTAGTTAGAAGAGAGTGGGAAAATGAAATCACTCGTTCGTATATGATATCATAAGATGATGTCACTTTCAATACATCTTTGTCGGAGCGAATTAAATTCGGTTTTTACTAAAATGGCGTCCGCAGTATAAAGCTGTCATTATGAATAGACATAGACTTTCAAGAATAAAGATAAAAGGAAAATTTCTTTACCGGCGAGTTTCGGCCTCTGAGAGGTTTTATCAAAGCAAATATAAGAATTGTATTTAGCAAGATATGCTTATAGGATGTGTGTTGTGGTGCAGTGGATATCGGCTTGGAACGAGACATCGGGGAGACGAGTTCGAATTCTATTTGAATTCCTTGCATCAACTTACACGTAAATAACTTTGGGAAAGGTATTAATCCGTCTCTTCCCTCCAATTATGGATTAAATAAAAGATTGGGTTCTATAGCCTTAGCTGACAACCAGTCTACCGCAGAACGTAATGGCAACCTACTTACGGGATAATCTTCTGCCCAGTCAATCATGTCTTTTGCGAGACATGATCTCCTAAGTGTGTATCACGTATGACACTTAACTGGCTGACTTATGGGTATCGTTAGAATTTTAAAATCTCTAATTTTTAGAACGCCCCAAAATATTCTTCATGGTGGCAGCGAAGTACCGTAATTTAATGTCTAATAGACGAAAGAGAGTAAATGTCATTGTTGTCCTTTTATTGAATGTAATTATTTTTATTTTAAGCTGGATAAAATTTTAATTTTAATTTAGTGCACATATACCCAGATGTGCGATGTGGTGCAGTGGATATCGGCTCCGAACGAGAAATCGGGGAGCCGAGTTCAAATTCCAGTTGAATCCATTGCATTCATTTACGCACAAATACCCTTGGAAAAGGTCTCTTCCCTTCAGTTATGGATTAAATAGCAGGACAGATTGGGTTCTATAGCCATACCTAGCAACCAGTCCACCGCAGAAAACAATGGCAGCCTACTGCGGGATAATCTTCTACCTAGTCAGTTATGTCTCTTTCGAGACATGATCGCCCAAGCGTGTTTTATGTAAGGCACTTAACTGCCTGATTGATACCCAGATGTACACGTAGTTATCTAAGATTTCTGTCAAAACTGTCAAAATTAGTTACTTGCACACTGATTTCTAGTTTATGCAATCCCCATTTTAAATACTGACTCTGTAAATCGTTACTGCTTATATAGGACACACACACACACACACACATATATATATATATATATATATATATATATATATATGAATGAAATAAATAAAGAACAAGTAGGAAAAAAGTGTCTTTAATCTAACATGTTTCACTTATAACAAGCTTCTTCAGAGATTTAATAGGGACGAATAATTTCAAAATTCGAGAGAAGTATTTTTTATATATATACTTTTTAAATTACTGTCTCTCGGATTTTTAAATTATTGATTCTTTTTAAATCTCTGAAGAAGCCTGTTATAAGTGAAACATATTAGATTAACGACACTTTTTTTTACTTGTTCTTTATTTATTTTATATATATATAATAACAATAATAATAATAACAATAATTATAATAATATTAATAATTGTTATAATATATAACCCGTCTCGAAAAACTCACCGAGTATAAACTCGTAGGGGAAATAAAAAAAGAAACAAACTAAGTACTTGAACATACGTCAAAATACTCGTTGAAAAGAAAAAAAGCATATATATATATCAAGAGACAGGTGGAATACTGTAGTTAGTCTTAGCCGACGCGTTTCCTCATCTGATGGATTTTTTTCAAGCCAATTGAAATGATTTCATTTTTCACATTGTATCGATAAATTGTTTATTTATGCCCACAAATTCTTGAAATCATCAACACAGGATTTGGAAGAAGAAGAGACTGCACTTGCATAAGGCATACATAGCGGAAAACGATCTCCATAAAACCGAACGGACTGAGATAAAATAAGACATTCGGCCAGCTGCCATAACAGTAGGCGGGTCCATGTCTTGCAGAACAAACCAGGTCCGTGGATTCGCAAAACGAATAAAGAAAGACTTCATAATTGGAACGTAACTGCCAGGGTTCAGTTAAATCGTCACAGAGACTTGAGTCTAAGATTGTGAAGAGGATGGGAAATCTTTCTCGTGTAATCTTATCCTACTTACTGGACTTGATAGTGCTCCCCCTACTTTTTTAAAAAAATTTTCGATGATGCTGTGTGACGTAATTTAATTATAAAATTTCTGTTAACCTAGTGAATATTTGTGTGTGTCTTGTAAATTAAAAACAAATTCGAGTTACTAACAACATTTTGTCTTTGTTTATAGATATATTGTGCAAAATAAAATCATGTCAATTGTCTTAGAAAAGTCCATCAGTTGACGAAATGCGTCGGCTAAGACTGAGTACAGTTTTTTCTTTTGTCTCTTTTTATTCATATTGTTTTTTCTACAGATTAATTTTGAGAATAATTACACACACACACATACAGTTTAATAATAATAATAATAATAATGATGATGGAAGAAAAAATAATTGAAAGTATCCCTGGAAACTACAGCTTAAGAGATATGCAAAAAATTGTCTTATTAAGTACATCCCACACACTAAGGAGAAGTGTGTCTACAAATCGCTAGGGATGTTAGGGAGATATGAAAAAACATTAAATGGAGCCATAACAACACACCATGACCTGCCTTAGGCCTTTCCGCAGACTTGGTAGGTAGTGCGACCATAGCAGAAATCAATTTATAATGAAATATGACATAATAATAATAATAATAATAATAATAATAATAATAATAATAATAATACTATTCTTGTTCTTCTCAAAACAGTCAACCACTTTTTGTTTCCCAAATATATATAAGGCGGTTAAATATGGTTGGTTATCAGTTTAGTGCAGTAAAAAAAGAGTTTTTTTTTTCGTACGATGCATAGATTATGAAGGCCACGGTTTTTATGAATGAACTCTCTTCTACAAATTCACTAAGTTCCTTTATTATTTATTTACTTATTTTTTTTAACAAAGAATTCCCGTCAGTTGACTATAAAAAGGAAATGCAGGCAAGCGCGTAGGAGTCAATTGACTTCTCTGTACGCGAAACTACGAACGCAAACCCCTGTACGCATCGTCTGGACGCGTTTATGTTGCGAGGACATCTTTTCCTCGCACACATTTCCGGCGTACCTACGTACGTGCGTGCGCGAGACCGCGTCTCTGTACGTGGATTTATGAATGAATAAATGCCTGATCTCAAAATAGCATGAAGATGGGAAATAAGAGATCGATTTCATTCACAAGCATCCGGCCTTTCATTCAAGTGAAATTATACTCACGTACACTCATTGAAAATTGCTTTTCTGGCTGAAAATGTCCGACTCAAATCTTTTTAGTATTTGTCTATGTTTCTGAGATGAGTTAGTATTTACATTATTCGGACTATTGTCTTCAACTTTGTTACCATTTGTACGACGTTTCGGCCGTTGTACGCTCCGGCCTTCTTCAACAAATGTGAGGACAATAGTCCAATAAATGTAAATACTGTCAAATCTTTTTTCCCGTCTGAATTTAAATTCACGAAATTATTTAGCTACTCATGATTTTATAAATATTATTATTATTATTATTATTATTATTATTATTATTATTATTATTATTCAGACGTTTAAAGCACAGCCTTTAATTTCCTATCCTTTGTAGCTCTAAGCAATATTTCTCTTTTGTACGATCTTTCTTTTCCTGATTCTGCCATTCATTTACCCAATGATTGATTGATTCGTTTTCTACGGTTTATCAACCCTTTACCGGTTATTTAAAGCCAGCAAATATTTTCAGATTGAGTTTTAAAAACTGTTTTTTTCTAATCAGTTCACCCCAATCAAGGCAGTACTGTTACTGGTGCACAGGGGGTTACAAGGGAGAAGAGCGAAAAGCGGAACAAGATACAGGGGGGTCGGAAAAAAGATAAGAGAAAGATAGAAATCAAGGAGTCAAAAATGGCTATTGACGTTGCACTTAAATTCTTGGAGATTGAAGCTATCAGAGAAACAAGTTTGCGAAAGAGAGTTTTAAAGGTGGGAAGTGCGAGAAAAGAAACTAAGTAGAAGAATCCGTGGAAACCCCACCTTAAGAGATATACACAAAATTGTTTTGTTAAGTACAGCCCACACACAGAAGAGACACTTACATTTGACTGTTTTCACTGTGAAAGGGTGGGGCCTAGTTGCCATTCTAGTAGCAAAAGTAAATTCGTGTAGAGGGGTCACCAGGCAGATAAGTTCGTAAGAGCAGAAGCTGTGAAAATCTTTGTAGAAAATACAAAGGTAAGACACATCCCGACGGTGAGAAAGTTGCTGAAGCCGAGCTGATTTGATTACATCGTAGAAGCTCCATTGAATTTTTGTAAGGGCTTTTTCTAATGAGATAATGATTTAGCGATAGAAACCTTGCTAATTAGCCCAAGAATTTTAGTGCGTAACAATATAACGGAACCAAACAGAATTGGGACTCGGCGCTTCGATTTTTAATTCCATTACACCACTTGGATGTGCGTTTTGACGCAGTGGATATCCGCTCGGAACGCCGAGTTCGAAATCTAGTTGAATTCATTGCATTCGCTTACGCGCAAATACCCTATGAAAAGGTATTAATCCGTCTCTTCCCTCCAGTTATGGGATAAATAATAGGACAGATTGGGTTTTATAGCCTTGGCTGGCAACCAGTCTACCGCAGAAAGCAACGGCAACCGACTGCGGGATAATCTTCTGCCCAGTCAGTCGTGTCTTTTTCGAGACATGATCGCCCAAGCGTGTTTCACGTATGGCACTTAACTGATTGACACCACTTACACATCTAAGATTATAGCACCTAGTATTCCCAAACGGTCACCCTTCTTGCTACTGAGCAGTCTCAACGTTGGTGATCGTGTGGGAGACGGTGTTTCGGCCATTTAGACGACTTCGTTATACAGGCTACTCGCTGTTTCTCTCTGTCCTTTCATAACGTCAGTATGTTCTGCGAGTGTCAAAGTCTTCATGCCACCTTTCCTCATTATGTGCATTAGAAATTTAAATTGTCTCTTTCCAATTCTAAATATGTGTCCTATTTGTGTTCATTTTCCTTAAAACTAATTACTTACATGTTCAGTCAATGTTATCCTCAGCAAATTCACATCTCACAATTTACTTCTTCTATGTAATGTGTCCCGGCAGAAAGTAGGCGATAACGGTTCTCCACAACTTACTGATGATTGTAGCTCTTAGTGTGTATTTTTACTACCTCTACTAATCCCAGTGTGTATTTTTACTACCTCTACTAATCCCAGTGTGTATTTTTACTACCTCTACTAATCCCAGTGTGTATTTTTACTACCTCTACTAATCCCAGTGTGTATTTTTGCTGTCTCTACTAATCCCAGTGTGTATTTTTACTACCTCTACTAATCCCAGTGTGTATTTTTACTACCTCTACTAAACCCAGTGTGTATTTTTACTACCTCTACTAATCCCAGTGTGTATTTTTACTACCTCTACTAATCCCAGTGTGTATTTTTGCTGTCTCTACTAATCCCAGTGTGTATTTTTACTACCTCTACTAATCCCAGTGTATTTTTACTACCTCTACTAATCCCAGTGTGTATTTTTACTACCTCTACTAATCCCAGTGTGTATTTTTGCTGTCTCTACTAATCCCTGTTCTACCATGCGTGTTTGTTAACTCGATTATTGATCGCTTTACTGTCCCTTTTGTCTTCAGTATATCCTGCAGGTGTTAAATTTTCTAAGCACTCTTTCTTCATTATGGGTCGTAAAAATCTAACTAGTCTCATTCTAATTTTAAGTGTAAGCGTCCTTTTTGTTTCCATTTTTCTCGAAACGTCATCGTTAAAAAAGAACTTGTTCCAAGCTCTCCAGTAAAGATGGGTACAATGATCAACATTATATTCAATGGTATTTACATTTCCCTGACAAGGTTAATATATTTCTCCCTTGTTTATCTCTAGTTTATATTTTCTCCGTGACTGACTGCAGCATTAACATCTCAGAGATGAGAGATATACTTTTTATTTGCCTAAGATGACTAGATCTACTCTCTACGACTAGATTGCAAGACAAGGTGGAACTATAAAATACCATAGAATGTCCTAATAATAGCTTATTGAATTAAGAGTGGGCCCGTGACGTCAAAAATGACAGCAAGATATTTATATCGATGTGCCGTTTAAAATGACGGCAGCATATATATATATATATATATATATAATAAATAACGTGTCTGCCTTAATTTTTCTTATATATATATATATATATATATATATATATATATAATAAATATTATATAATAAATAACGTGTCTGCCTTAATTTTTCTTATATATATATATATATATATATATATATATATATATAATAAATATATATAATAAATAACGTGTCTGCCTTAATTTTTCTTATATATATATATAAGAAAAATTAAGGCAGACACGTTATTTATTATATAATATTTATTACATATATATATATATATATATATATATATATATATATAGTGATGATCATCCACGTATACTGTCTTAATATGTATAGGAAAGAATATTAATAAAAAGTTTTGAATTTAAAAATGTACTTTTTTTAAACAGTATTTGTTTATTTTTATTATATTTTATATTTCAGACCGTCCTCGGTCCTTCATCAGAAACAAGTGATTTTTAAATTTGAATTAGAAACGTATTTCACGATAGCGTCCGGATATTTTTTGTTTACATCACGTTGTGTGTTTTAAAATTAAATACCCACAAGCTAGGGTTAAATAGGGACTTAGGTGTGTTGAATCTTTACAAATATTTCAATAGCTAAAAATTTGTTTCAGATATTCCAAGAAATTTTTATCTAAAACAAACAGACTTTCTCTACGGACGTGCTGCATGTTGTGAACAAACACACCACGTGATGTAAATATTCTTTCCTATACATATTAAGACAGTATACGTGGATGATCATCACTATATATATATATAAAATAAATATTATATAATAATTAACGTGTCTGCCTTAATTTTTCTTATATATATATATATATATATATATATATATATATATATATATATATAAGAAAAATTAAGGCAGACACGTTATTTCATGGTAAATCGGAAATATAGGCCTATTTCAGGCGAACCGTCATCAGATTCCGTCTTTATTGTACAAAGGATTTTTTGTACAATATAGACTGATTTGTGTAAAATCCTTTGTACAATAAAGACGGAAGCTGAAGATGGTTCGCCTGAAATAGGCCGATATTTCTGATTAACCATGAAATAACGTGTCTGCCTTAATTTTTCTTATATTTGCTCTTTATGTATTTATATACATATATATTTAGAGCTCTCTTAGAGGGTTATCCTACCACAGTATATACAGGATACTATTTGGATTCTTCTATACCCACACCGCATGCTGATATATATATATATTCTTCACTACTCATCGACACAATTATTGCAAAAAATAAAATTATATGGCACTGTTAAAGAGTGAACACGTGACAAGAGCTTTCATAACTAGTAGTAAAGCAAAAGTAAACTGAGCCGACGCTACCTCGTGTATTGTCTTTCTCTCTATGATCGTGATAGGAGGGATATATAAATATATATATATATATATATATACATATATATATATATATATATATATATATATATATATATATATATAATGGTTTTTATTGTAATAAAGAGGATTGAATGTTCGCACCGCTCTTCCGGTAGTCTTCCCTGTAGACGACGTGACAAGCATGTCCTCTCAACACGCCAATAATCACGTACATATTATAACCGTTTGTTGATAATGCTATACACTCTAGAATCTCAAATTTCCCTTTGCTCTGTGTGAAGGGCTTAAGACTTTGCTAACAACTTTTTCTGTAGAGCGGCAAGTCTATCCCACATAAAAATCCTACCGTCCGTGTTGATATTTGCAGGCTCGAGTAGTAACCCGATCAATGCTTACTTTTCTTTTTACTGTAGGGTATACCATCACTGGACTCAATGATCTCCTAAATCTGTCACGTCATGGGTCTAAGTTGCCATACTCCTGTAAACCATTTCAATTTAGAAATGCCATGAACCCCCCGCCAAAAAAAAATTTAATTCTCGGTAACCCAAACACTAGCACACGATCGCCACAAATGGAGAAGAATAGTAGCATTTTGTTACCGTAACGACCGCTCCCGGTTTAAAGGTGAAAGAACAAGTAAGTCGTAGTGCGTACTGGTAGGGACCAGGGATGTATATTAGGGGGATATGCATGAAAGTTAAAGCTTGTGATCAGGGAAGTATCCTCACGGGAGTGTTCCCTAATGCAACAAGAAGCTGTCTGAGTAGAACCTCCTCCTGGAGATTCTGTACGGAATATGAACGGAATATGTGTATGAATGATATATGAAGGGTATATTTTTATTTTTTATTTTTAAGCGTATCACCTCGAGCAACGCGGTAACTCCACTGATGTGCAGGGGGCTACGTAATAGTGAAAAGATTTGGAAAAGAGAAAGCCGGAAACCACATCCTAAACCGGGAACAAGGGACGAGCCTCTTAACCTGTTCAATAGACGTGGGTGGAGTGTGAACCGGGCGATAGATAGATCTATCTACTCCAATTGAAAAAAAAGAGTGAGAAGGTTGGAAAAGAGAAAGCCGGAAACCATATCCTAAACAGGGAACAAGGGATGAGCCTCTTCACCTGTTCAATAGACGTGGGTGGAGTGTAAACCGGGCGATAGATAGGTCTATCTACTCCAATTGAAGATGAATGGAATATGAAGAGAATATGGATATGAATGGAATATATATGGAATATGAAAGGAATATGGATATTAAAAGAATATATATGGAAAATGAAGGGAATATTAGTATGAATGATATATGAAGTGTATATTAATGGAGTTTTATCAATTATGCGAAGGCATTCGACAAATTACGCCACAAAGAATTGATAGAGATGCTCAGCACTCTAGACATATTTGGGAAAAACATTAGGTTAATTAAGAATATCTACTGCCAGCAAACTGCATACGGACAGGTAACAAATTCAGCAGTTTTACAAAGATAGAAAGAGGCGTAAGACAAGGATGTGTCTTTTCACTGGATCTATTTAACTTGTACAGCGAGAATATTTTGAGGACCATACAAGTTATGTCAGGATTTGTCATCGAAGATCACAATTTGAACAACATTAGATACGGAGACGATAAGGTGCTGATTTCAGACACGGAAAGGAATCTACAAGACTTTCTACAGAAGGTAGCTGAAGAGAGTGACAAGAAAGGACTACAAATAAACTTTAAGAAAACCGAATGCATGGTCATCAGCAAAAAGAGCAACCCCAAATGGAGGATACTAAAATCAAGCAGGTACAAAAATTCAAATACCTGGGAAATGTTCTAACAGAAGACGGAAACTGCGACACAGAGATCCTAATGCAAATTGACATGGAAAAGGACGCGTTCGAGAAGCCGAGTAACGTATTAAGTCGCAGGAAACTTTCACTAGAAACAAAGAAAAAGAGTACGAGATTGCTATGTGATGACAGTTCTTCAATATGGCAGTGAATGTTGGACAATATCAACAAAGATGAAGGGAAAACTCGAAGCAGCCGAAATGTGGTTCTACAGAAGGATGCTGAGGATATCATGCACCGAGCATGTGAGCAATGATGAGGTGTTGGAAAGAATGAAAACGGAAAAGAAATTAATATTGAGCATCAGGAAGAGACAACTGAAGTTTCTGGGACATGCAATGAGGAAGGAGGGCTTGGAGAAACTGATACTAACAGGCAAGATAGAAACAAAAAGAGGAAAGTAGCGGATAACATATTTGAAGAGCCTAAGCAGGTGGAAAATAGAGATGTTACAGGAGAAAGCGTACTAAGAGCCAACAGGGATAGAGAGACGTGGAAAGCCATGATCGCCTATGTCTTGAAAGGACAAGGCACATAGAAAAAGAAGAGTATGAATGGAATATGAAGAAAATATGGATATGAATGGAATATGAATGGAATATGAAGGGAATACATATATTAATGGAATATATATGGAATATGAAGGGAGTATGAATATGAATTATAAATGAAGGGTCTATGAATGGAATATGAAGGGAATATATATATTTTTTTTAATCATTTCACCCCGAGCAAGGCAGAAACGCCACTGATGTGCAGGGGGTTACATAAATGTAAAAAGATTAATTAGAAAAGAGTGAGGAGTACAAACTAGTTAGAAAGGAACAATAGAAAGCTGAGAAAGCAGGTGCGATGACAGATACATAGGTGGAGAGAAAGGGAAGGTTATACAGGGGAGGGGAGAGAGTAGAGGCCAGTGGTTAGTAGAATGGAATATATATGGAATATGAAGGGAGTATGAATATTAATTATATATGAAGGGTATTTAAATGGAATATGAAGGGAACATTGATATTAATGGAATATATATGGAATATGAAGGGAATATGAATATTAATTATATATGAAGGGTATATAAATGGAATATGAAGGGAATATTGATATTAATGGAATATATATGGAATATGAAGGGAATATGAATATTAATTATATATGAAGGGTATATAAATGGAATATGAAGGGAATATTGATATTAATGGAATATATATGGAATATGAAGGGAGTAGAATATGAATTATATATGAAGGGTATATGAATGGATTATGAAGGGAATATGGATATTAATGGAATATGTAGTGAATGTACATTGTGGTACAGTGGATATCGACTCAGAACAAGAAATCGGGTTCGAAATCCTGTTGAATTCATTGCATTTGCTTACACACAAATACTCTTGGGAAAGATATTAATCTGTCCCTTTCCTCCAGTTATGTGTTAAATAACAGGACAGATTGGGTTCTATAGCTTTGTTCGGCAACCAGTCTATCGCAGAAATCAATGGCAACCTACTGCGAGATAATCTTCTGCCCAGTCAGTCATGTTTCTTTCGAGACATGATCGCCCAAATCGTGTATTACGTATGGCACATTTCTGACTGATGTAGTGAATAAGTGTGTGTTTATTCAGTGTTCGGGGTATGACGGGTCCTTGCTGTGAAGATGGAGAGATGGAACTAATGTAGTTTGTCCGGACATCTGTCTTGCTAATAGCGAGAGGGTTGTGTTAGCCTGACAACGTTTCAATCGTTTGTGATAAAGAAAGAGTTATGAAGTGGAAAACAATGCATCAACCACAAAGGCTGTGCAAAGGCTTTTGAACTTGTTCGAGACTGGAAATTGATGGTTGGGCAGCTCCATTCCTAGATATGACAGCAATATTTCATTTGTCTCATCTGGCACTTGTAAAAGTTGAGCAAGTTACGAGGTATCAACCACTTTCTGGAACGGTGCAAGTAACCAACCATTTTTCCAGCGTCTTTAATCCCTACTGATGCGTTGTGGTGCAGCGGACATTGGCTCAGAATAAGAAATCAGAGAATCGAGTTCGAATTCCAATTGAATTTGTTGCATTCATTTACCAAATAATAATGTTAGTAAAAATATGAATTCATTTATTCTCCCTCCGGCTGTGGGTTAAATAGAAGAATACATTGGGTTCAATAGCTTTGACAACCAGTCTACCGCAGACTTGCTTCTGCTACTGTTGACACTGTCAGCACTCTGCCTTCGGTAGAGGGCGCTCTCTGCTTCCGAGCAGAGAGCACAAACCCAGTCGTGGTTCCGCCGGAGGGTAGAACCACGACTCGGTAAAAATAGACTGACATATTTTTGGCCCGGCTATATGGCCGGGAACTCCCACTTTAAAATGACCATGTGTCACATCCGGCCTTTTGTGGGGAGGCTAGTGAATATAGTCTACCGCAGAAATAAATGGCAACATATTGCAAGAAAATCTGCCTAGTCTGTCACGGATCGAAAGTGGCATAACCGCCCAAGCGTGTATCACATATGGTACTTAACTGACTTATCCAACAATAGTTGACGTGTTATTAAATTGACTATGGAAATAATCTCTTCATCAAAATTATCTCCGGTTTTTCCAATCTTTTTATTTTATTGATGATTCACATTTTTTATTGTTATTGTTTTTGTTCAGCATTTCAATTTCTCTCAATTTGCTGATAGATTTTCTATTTACGGTAACTAACACTGGAATTCCGATGGGATTTATTTGAACCAATTTACTCTCCTCTCCGCTCTTCTGAACAGGAGTAGAATTTTATCTATTGTTTCCTGATTAGGATTGGCTTTCAGGAACCTTCTAAAGTCAACTTCAACTCTCTACTTTTAACATCTCCGTCCTAACTATGAAAATGCTTACAATTTTTCCTCAATAGGAGTAGATAGGTTTGCCTATCATCCGGTTCACACTCTCCTAGGTTTTGTGAACAGTTTTTTTCTGTTTAGGATTGGCTTTCCAGTTTCTAAAGTCATTTCATTCTCTTAAACTCCGGTAGCGTCTTAGTGGCATAATTGCCTTGCTTTAGGTGAATTTATTAGAAAAAATGAATTTCCTGAGGAATTTCAGCTACTGTTTCTCGAAATTAATTTCTGGAATGAGTATATCTAAACTTATTTATAAATGGAACTTTGTCTGTGTGTGTGTGTGTGTGTGTGTGTGTGTGTGTGTGTGTGTGTGTGTGTGTCTGTGCGTGTGTGTGTCTGTGGGTCTGTGTGTGTTTGTGTGTGTCCATTGCGTATAGATTCCGAAACGACTGAACCCATTTTCTTGAAAATTTACACAGTTGTACTATAAGCGTCTGCAAGTGTTCTTAGCTAGGTTTTGTGTCTAGGTACCCCCGATAAATATCGAAAATCGATGATCGAAAAAATCGGGTTATAGAAGGAGTGGTCCGATTTTAATCAAATTTGATACGCTCATAGACAAAGACATAAGAAACGATATTCAGAAGTTTCAAGGATTCAGTTCTTACAATAGTGCAGAAAATCGATAATATATATATATATATATATATATATATATAAAACAAGATGTTTGTGTGTGTGTGTGTGTGTCTGTTTATTTGCCTGTATGTCAGTATTTTTTCAGCCCTTTTATTTTAGTTTTTGCTTCGGGTTTGGATCTAAGTAGGTATAATTTTAGTTCTTAGTCTCAGTCATGATGCCATTTATTCAGAGGACTTATTTAGCCTTCAAATTCAGTTTACGGCGAAAAAACTTATTTGATATCGATACCAGGAAATCAAAATTTGACTTACATCCATTCATTTTTCTTTCAGTCTACGGTTTCGCTTTAATTGGAAACAACCATTGCTTTTTAGTCTTTCGTGCCAACGTCCAAAGAATCTGAGCTCCAGGGCCAAGGTTTAGTTTTAAAGCTTTCATTACACCCGAGCAACGCTGGGTTATACTGCTAGTAATATCCATTTGTATGGCAAAATCCTAATAGATTTCACATTTTTCAGTGGTTCACCCTCCTTACCCAATTATTGTTTTCGGAACCATCTTATTGCATCCACTTTTCATATATCTAACTCATCTCAATCTTCACACTGTCTACATTTTTGATATTATTATTTTACACTAGACGTCTGAGAGTTATTGTCAGAACTAAGTGACAACAAGTCTATTGAAATTAGTATTCTCTCAGGCTCTAGCAATGCTGTGGCATGGACAGCTTCAATATATCCCATGAAAATTAATTTTCTCCATTTTAGCCTCTAGTAATTTAAACTGTTTCGAGTGCGTCCCTTGTTAGAGTCAGAACTCTAATATTAATGCTATATGCCTTTTAAGTTAAAAGCCATTGTTGTGGTATTTGTCTTTAGTCATTGCTCTATAGCAAGATGCCACAACAACATATACGATGAGATATATTTATGTTGTCATTTTTTATCATATTTTGATTTCTGCTTTGGACGCACTACCTACCAAGTCTGTGTGTTGTCATGGCTCCATTTCATATTTTTTCTATCTCCCCTAACATCCCTAGCGTTACACAGACAAAGTTCTTTTTAGTGTGTGGGATATACAATTTTTTGTATATCACTTAAGCTGGGGTTTCCAGGGATTCTTTCAATGTGTTGTTTTGCTCCATTTTTTTATCATTCCAAGTGCACCTACTATCACTCGTACGATTCTTGTTTCAGTTTCAACATTTTTTCTATTTCAATTTCCAGGTTCTTATACTTTGACAGTTTTTGAACTATGCTATGTTACAATCCGCTGGACAAGCCATATCAATTAATAGGCATTTTTTTCTGGTTTTAGCAATAATGTCCGGCCTATTTGCTTCAGTTTTTCTGTCTGTGTCGATAGTGTAATCCCATAGAATGGTGACATCTTTTATTTCTGTAACCGGTGCTTGGTGATTTATTATTATTATTATTATTATTATTATTATTATTATTATATAACTTAATACAGTAACCGGTATTATTGCTGATGGTATTGTAACTGTTTCTTTTGACATAATATTGAGCTTATGGTATCAAAGTAATTTTGAAATTTCATCTGTTTTTCGGATTTTGTATTCTAAGCAACTTTTTTTAAAAATTGATTTTTAGCCCAAGCAAGGGATTAAAGCCAGTAAAACACAAGTGGTTTTTAGGCGTGAAACAATTAAAAAAACCGAAACATTATTAATGAACGAGAACAATAATAGAAGCGTGATCGGGAGAAGAGCAGGTAGTGATTGACACTGCATATAAACCTTTGAAGATCGGAAGAGAGTTCTACAAGCGAGAAATGCAAGAGAAGAAACTGTTAGCATAGAATTTATGGTTACATCTATCCGATTCATCTGTAATTAATGAGACCTTATTGCCAATCTAGTACTGCACTTAAATGCATAAAGTCTAGAGAAGAGTCCATTAGCACGAAACTAGTTATAGAAAAGACACAGGGAAACAACTTAACGGCGGTGGGAAATTGACTGAAGCCGAGACACCAGATCAAGACCAATAATATTGCATAGTCTTCAGATTTTATCAAGAATCTCTAAATTAGGTCAGTCAGTCAGTTAATTGCCATACGTGAAACACGGTTGGGCGATCATGTCTCGAAACAGACATGACTGACTGGGCAGAAGATTATCCCGCAGTAGGTTGTCATTGCTTTCTGTGGTAGATTGGTTACCAACCAAGGCTATAGAACCCAATCTGTTCTGCTATTTAACTGGAAGGAAGAGACGGATTAATACCTTTCCCAAGGGTATTTGCGCGTAAGTGAATGCAATGAATTCAACTGGAATTTGAACTCGGCTCCTCGATTTCTCGTTCCAAGCCGATATCCACTGCACCACAACGCACATCCTAACACTAAATTGCTAAAAAATAGCATAGTATGAATAAAAATTATTCAACAACCTTTTTCCATCAAAATGTTTATATTGTTATTAAGAGGAAAGATCAAAGTAATTTTTACTCATTAAAAAAAAAAATTCCTTCTAACATTTTCGAAATTTTGTCTGAAAATCTTTTGATTTCAGTTAGCCGGTAACAAAAACGTTACGACTGTTTACAATGGAAAACGTAATGATTACATCACCCACTTTTTATCGGTGACAAACACATTCATTTTGAAATTCTCACAAAAATCAAATAATTGTCGGATTTTAATGAAACTTTCAGTAATCATTCACAAATAAATGAAATTATTTTTTAAATTATTACTTTTTAAAAATCTTGGGAAAAACATTTTTACCTCTGGTACCCCCTCCACGTTAATCGATGAAACTTTAATAAATTTTAATTGGCTGCAAACCATAATTTTATTAGTTAAACGCAGGACTCATTGGGGAATATAAATCATCTAATTTTTTATTTTAAATTTTACAATACTATCCGAAAATCTGCTTCGAAGTGTAAAATAAAAAATGCAATAAAACTCTGATATAATTTAATTTGATAAACTTTTAATTGCTGGAATAAATAATAAAATCTAAAGATATTATAGTCTGAAGAAAATAAAATTCGATTACTAATAAAATTTTAGAAGAATTGTTTTCATTTTTTTGTTATAATAGTTTATAAAGTTTTTAAAATATTTTTAAAATCTTTCAAAAAACTGTTGCGCTTAGATTTTCTTAGTTAAAAATTGATGATTATATATTCTTATCGAAAATTGAAAAGTTTAATAAAAATTGTTTTGCACCCATATTTTTAAAATATTTAAAACATGTTTTTTGTGCATTTGATATTTTTCTTTTGTATTGTAATTTCTATGTGCAAATTAAAAGGTCAGAGTTTTCTCCCTTACCCGAAAGAAAATGAGTACAATTTTGTCCCATATGAACGCCATACATTTTTATCTCTAATCAAAAAGCTGTCAACACAATCTTGATTTACGACGCATATCGACCAAAAAGTTCAAATTTGTGATTAAGAAATAGTTTCATTCTAAATTTAAAGCTATAAATAAGTAATATTTGTGTAAATCAGATTAATTTAACATAAAATTTGCTAATTTTCTAAAAATAATGAGTCACACATTCATATTTTGTTTTTGCAAGATTTTTAAAACCGAGACTTAACTTTTGTTTACAAAAAAGTGTCGATCACTCAAAAATGGCAGCAAATTCAAAAATTGAAAAAAAAAATCTCAAACTTTACTTCCAATCAATATAATTTCTGTTTGAAATAAACCAGAGTATTTTGCTTACTGGAAATAGTAAATTTAATCATTTAGCTTTCAATTAAAACTCAAAAAAGTTTCAAGAAAACTTTTTATTTTTAAAAATTTAATTTAAAAGTTAGTTATCGAAAATGAGTGGAGGTACCTACTATAAATATATAGTTCCGGATTATAGGAGGCAGCAGTATTCTAAGCACGGACGAATATTAGAATAGATTATGAAGAGAATAATTTTCTAGTTCGGTACAGTGAACAAAATCTCCTAGCAGCAAAACTAGTAATTGATTAAATACAGTCTTTCTACTTCATGTCAGCTGAGAATATTAGTTCGAGATGGCGCAATGAGTCATTCTTCTGGAGGATAGCATCGGCAATGATAATCGAAAACAGGGAAAGTTTCATCAAATTATTAATAAAGAGCAGTTTTGAGAGGCGTTAACATTAACAATCCAATCTTCACCCAATTAACGATAGGCTTGTGTATTTTTGAGATTAGCCGCCAATTTGGTTTTATTGAACTAATCAGATTCACTATTCACTATTGAGTCAGGCTTAAATGGATGTGACTCCTTCAAATTCTTCATCCATTTCCACACGTCACATTAAACAGGAAACGTTGAAATATTAGAATGTTCTAGAATCCATATAAAAGACTCAGGATAACTTTCAGTAACCACCCATTAACTCCTTAGATGCCTTCAAGTTACATCATAGCAAACACAGTCGCCAGACATTGTTAATGTTTGAATGTTTTATATATATATATATATATATATATATATATATATATATATATATATATATATATTATGGACTCTCTCGTCGATTTCGATGTATGAATGTCTAACTCAGTTAGACTGCCACACAGAGAATTGTTTTAAGTGGAACTACTGGTAACAAACAATCGGTGCAGAAGTTTGCCATAGATCGCATGAATAGCAGACCTCAGTTATTTAACCCATAACTGGAGGGAAGGGGCGGATTAATACCTTTCCCAAAGGGTACCAGTGCGCAAGTGAACGCAGAGTGTTCAACTGGAATTGGAACTCGGCACACCGATTTCCCCTTCATGCTGGAAAGGGTTAAAAAAATATTATATATATATATATATATATATATATATGATATTTTTAACCCTAGCCAGCATGATGAAGCAATATACATACATACATACATACACACACACACACACACACACACACACACACATATATATATATATATATATATATATATATATGATATTTTTAATATTTTGGGGGGATATATTATATTTTTTTAAACCCTAGCCAACATGATGAAGTCATTTGCAAGATATTGTCTATCCGACCCAGGGATAAAAAAAAAGCGCGCGCCCTAAGGCGTAGACTTGAGAATGTTAATTTGTTTCTGTCATGAAACGTCCCAAATAAAAGTGACATCATATTTAAAATTGTAATAATTGCACGTTTATTTGCTTGCTTCGCCAACGGGCATTTTAAAAATGAACGCTATTAAGTTGTGACATTTTGTCAACCATAGGAGACATCTAGGAAAATCGAGACACATCCAAATGAAAATTAAAAAACAATACATATATATATATATATATATATATATATTCGTTCCTTATTCAACTGTAAATATATATATATATATATATATTCGTTCCTTATTCAACTGTAAATATATATATATATATATATATATATATATATATATATATATATATATATATATATATATATATATATAAACAAGATCATTCTACTTGCACAGCAAGAAAAAATTGATTTAAGTATGAGGATCATATTTCCCTTGATTATTAAAATAAATACAAAAGTATCTCGTTTAAAAAAGAGGGGATTTAAGGCGCTTTTCGGTCGATAATTCGTCAAAATTTAATCGTCAGCAGTAGTCTTGCCTACCATTCAACAAAGTTTAATTATTTACCAATATATGTCGTTGTGAGATTGACTATGTTGGCAAGACCATCGAACGGTTGGAGATGAGGATAGCCCAGCCTGTTCCGGGTAAAGTGCGTAGGCACGAACCGATTGCATTGCGTTGTTCGCAGACTCATGAGTCATTGATTGGCAAACGCCTTTAAAATTCTGTGGCGTGCAGGAAGAATTATTCTTCCGATTTCTTTTCTGTCAAACGTAGGACTAGGACAAGACTCTATTTAGATATCTTGGTATCTATTATAATTATTAATATGCAACGTCCTGCCCTGTGTAGACAAAGGGAGATGAAATTCGGGTTGGCCTTATTCGCGGAAAGTATTGCTTAACCTAGATAATATTTAGTACTCATAAGTTGTTTTTTTAGTTTTTAACATCGGTCGTTGATGAAAAATTTTCCTGTCAACTTCTTTGTTCCATACTGCCGACGATTAATTTTCTGACGAAGTATCGGCCGAAAGGCACCTTAAATCCCCGCTTTTTTAAACGAGATACTTTTGTATTCGCTTTAATAATGAAGGGAAATATAATCCTTATACTTAAATCAGTATATATATATATATATATATATATATATATATATATATATGGACATTATATATATATATCTATATATATATAGACATTATATATATATATATAGACATTATATATATAGACAGTATATATATATATATAGACATTATATATATATGTATATATATATAGACATTATATCTATATGTATATATATGACATTATATATATATATATATAGAGAGAGAGAGATTAAATATATATATATAGACATTATATATCTATATATAGACATTATATATATATAGACATTATATATATATATATATATAAACATTAAATATATATGTATATATAGTCATTATATATATATATATATAATTACATATATATATATAGACATTATATACATATATATATGTATATATATATATATATATATAGAGAGAGAGAGAGAGAGATAGAGAGAGAGACATTATATATATATATATATATATATATATATATATATATGGATGTAGATAGGTTTGCCTATTGTCTAGTTCGAACACCTCTATAGTCTTTAGAAGCGCCAAACCAAAAGCGACAAGAACATTCAATGAATCAAGTAAGTAAGGCGACTCCCGAAATGTCTTATATTGTTGGCCTATTCTTTTTGAAAAAAACTTGACCTCGTGAATTTGTGTTATTGACAATCATTCTCCAAAGCTGGTGATGTTTTTCTTGACAGAAGATATGTATCCACATTACATATCTCATCACGAGTTATCTTGGCAAAGCATGTCTTCTCTTTGTTAATCTAATGTAGCTGTAGGAGAAAATCAGTGAATGAGAGAATGGGAAAAAAATAAAAACAAAAAAACAAAAGAAACGTAATTACTCACTCTGTAGTTACACCTATTGACAACCTTGACAGAAGCAAGCAAATTTCTTGAAATTCTCCGCATTGGTTTCATGATTTCAGTTAAGGGCTTTAATTTGATGTTATGATTGTATCTCCTATCTCATTGAACCCACGCGACTTGACCCACGTGTTATTTTTTTTCTTTTTCCTTTTTGTCTTTTTTAATGTTGGAACAGCATTTTTAATCTACACTTTTCTTTCAACACATTTCAGTAATTCTTCCGACTTCGACATCCGACGTCCTCCCGGAGGTCTTCTTTCAACTCTAGCTTTTCACTCTCCCCTGCCCCAACCGTCACGTTCGTCGCAAATATCTATAACGGACAATTCATCATTGCCAGCCTAACACCAAACAAACTCGCCATTTTTTGGTTTTTGTTTTAGTTTTAAATCCTATCTTTCCAAGGTTCTAGTTTCTTTTTTCTCAGTCCATTTTTTATCGCTTTCTTCTTCTTCTTCTTCTTCTTCTTCTTCTTCTTCTCAACCTGTCAGTTTTTCTCTATCTGTTTAATCTTGTTTCAAATCTTTCTTTTTCTGACCGTCGTTTTTTTTTTTTAGTGTCAACTTTTATCCAGTTTTATCTCTTGATCTCTTCTCCCCGTTCCTTCTAAATTTCCTTGACTCATCATTTTTCATACCCAACTTCCGCTCAGTCTGATGACCTTTCCGGTGCTTAACTTACTGGAGTTCTTGACTTTAAAAAAATGTTAAGATGGATAATTTGTGAACACATCCCAGTCCGATTTAACACGAGTCGACTCAATTTATTGGATTACTAGGAAAGTGGTGTCGTATTTTTTTTTACTAGTGATAATAAAAAGCAGTTCAGATGTAATAAATGTTACATTTATTTGTATAAGACATCATTAGTAACAATAACAAAATTTCACTGTATAACGTTTTCATTTAGGTACGTCCAAAAATAAATGAAAAACGACACCTAATTTTTATATAAATTTTAAAAATGAAAAAATTACTTAAATCTTCTTATTTTAGTCTTATTTCAGGCTTATAGATTAAATTTACTATTTCCAATATGTAAAATAGATTTCTGTATTTCAAAAACTATTTTAAAACTGATTTTAATTGAGTAGATGGAGTTTTGTCGTTCTTATTTTTTTATGGTAAAATAACTATTTAGCGCGCTTTTTTATTTGTCTTTCATTGCAATGGAATGTTTTTTATTAAAAATTCTTCCAAAAATAAAATATGCTTATCTGAAAAATTATTTGAGCAATATGAACTGATATGAAGTATAATTAATCTGATTTGAGACAACTATTATTTAATTTAGAATTAGAATATTGCAGAAATACATTTTTTAACCCGACAGTAGCTGTTTATTTAAAACGTTCACAGATGTGACAGGTTGATGACAAATTGATATTGGGGGGATTCAGTCGTTAAAACATTGACTTAATTCAATCGAGCGCTTTTTATATAGTATTTTTAAGTAGTCAATAATATCTAAGAATTAAGAAAATATTCACCGTAATCTGTTTTATTGAATTTTTTTAAATTTTAAATAATTTTGACTGTAAATCTGTTTTTTATCGCTCATATTTTCTGATAATGTCGTGCATTGTCTACCGTATATAGAAAAGCGAGATGTTTAGTAAATTCGCAGTTCTTTAAAAAAAAATTGTTCCATGATTTATGCTAAGCATAGGATGAATAAATATTGTTTTCACTTAATAATATCATCTAGGAGGCTGAAATTAATGCAGAATTTTAAAAGATTTAAAACTTTATAAATTTTGCTAATTAAAATAAAAAATGAAAAGATTTCTTATAAAAATTTATTACTGATTAAAAAATGTTTTCTTTTTTCAGAACAACTGCATCATTAATATATCTTATTTATAAAACAATTAAATCTTTACTAATTAAATAATGTCTTATTTTATTGCATTTTTTATTTTGCGATTCAGATTAGATACTTGGTAGTGTTTGACAAATACCATTTGATAAGTTATCCAAAGACTCCAGATTTTAACTAATATAAAAATTAAGAGGCTGAAATATTTATTTCTCGAAATTTCATATTATATTATTATTCCGAGACTGAAATAATAATATGAAATTTCGAAAAATTAATATTTCAGCCTCTAATTAATAATATAAAATTCCGAGAAATTGATATTTTGCCTCTTAATAATAATATAAAATTTCGAGAAATTAATAAGTAAATGGTGGTAACTGATGTGAAAAAATGTTTTACGAAGATTTTCTAAAAACAAAACATTAAAAAATAATTTAATTCATTTGTGAATAAGCCCTGATAATTTAATTAAAATCCAATCATTATTTGTTGTTTTCTCTGCAAGAATTTTCAAAACAATGCGCTTTTAACACCAAAAAAAAAGAACTTTAGATCACTATACTAATCTTTGACACAACAATTGATATAAGAAAAACAAGTTTTTTAACCAAAATGTTAAATGTTCTACAAAGAATTTAAAAAAATAATAAAATAATCAAAACACTATTTGTGCTTTCCTCTTAATTACAACAAAAATATATTGAGGTTAAAATTTTGGTTTTTTATCAAGTTTGTGAACGTGTTTTTTTTTTGTTTTTTTTTTATCGGGGTATGCTCCTTTTTGTAAATCTTTGAAGGTACATACTTTTATTCTTCTTTGTGAAATTGAACTGGATTCAAATAGTACAGAGTTTCAGATAGTGTAACAGTTATCAACATGGAAAATAAACCCGCTCGAATCTGTTTTGTGCAATTCCTACTAACACACTTGAAAAAACAAAACAAAACAAACAAAATATAAAGAAACTATGGATCACTCTTCATCCAGCTACCAGTTAAATAGTTAAGAGAAACTGGTTCTCTTGTCTTGAGGTGTCAGTCTTGGAGGCAGGGTAAACTGTTTACATACGTTTGGCTTGTGGAATCCCGAGACACGTGTTCGAATTTCAGTTCATTGCGTTGTGGTGCAGTTAATATCGGCTCTGAACGAGAAATCGGAGATTCGAGTTCGAATTCAATTTGAATTCGTTGCATTCACTTACGCGCAGATACCCTTGAGAATTGTATTAATTCGTCTCTTCATCCTCCAGCTATGAATTAAATAGCAGGACAGATTGTATTCTGTAGCCTTGATTGGCAACCAGTCTACTGCTGAATGTAATGGTAACCTACTGCAGGAAAATCTTTTGCCCAATCAGTCATGTCTCTTTTGGGACATGATCGCCCAAGCCTGTATCACGTATTGCGCTTAACCGATTCTTTGCCTTCACTTACGTGCTAATACCCTTGTGAAAGTTATGAATCTATCTGTTCTTCACTTAGAAAATTTTGAAGTCAATATCATGAAGAGAAAGTATCCTGATATCATTTGAATAATGCGAAATATTTCTGCTACAGTGGTTCGCAAAGATATCATACCGTTGTGACAGCGTTGAAGCTGAGCGGTCAGTTTGGGGGTCACGAATATAGTTGTAACGTTACAATAACCTAGCCACAATATCGCATATCCGCTGTCAACACAGCCAACTTAAATGCAAAATTGTAAGAACATTCCATGTTTGCTGGGTAGAGATTGATGTTCAGAATACCATGGACAGAACATACGAACAACGTGGAAGTTTAAAGAAAATGGTAAGGTAAAAGAAAATTATACTTTACTTTAAATCAAAAAGAGAAACTTGAAATGTCTGGGACACATTACAAGTAAAGTGAGTTTGGAAAAGCTAGCATTCATAGGGTATATTGAACATACAGAAAGTTTTTAGTTAAATGGATGACATAGCAAAGACAAAGAGGGGTGATAACGTGTCAAAAGTTGCTTGGAGATGCAGAGGAGAGAAATTTGTTGAGAACTATGATCGTGTAACTTACCTAATGTGTTCATGTGAATGGATAGCACAGCGCGAACAATGTGCGGTGGTAAAATGTCAAAAATTGCTTGGAGCTACCAGAGATAGGACGTTGTGGAGAACCATGATCGTGTAACTTACCTAATGTGTTTATGTGAATGGATAGCACAGCGCGAACAATGTGCGGTGGTAAAATGTCAAAAATTGCTTGGAGCTACCAGAGATAGGACGTTGTGGAGAACCATGATCGTATAACTTACCTAATGAGTTCATGTGAATGGATGGCACAACATGGACAATGAGCGAGGGTAAAGTGTCAAACATTGCTTGGAGGTACAAGAAATAAGACGTTGTGGAGGACCATGATCGTATAATGATAATGTATTCAAGTGAATGGATGGCACAACGTGGACAATAAGCAATGGTAAAGTGTGAAACATTGCTTGTAGCTAGAAAAGATAGGATGTTGTGGAGAATCATGATCGTGTATCTTATCTAATGAGTTCATGTGAATGGATGGCACAGCGCGAACAATGAGCAATGGCAAACTGTCAAAATTGCTTGGAACTACCAGAGATAGGACGTTGTGGAGAACCATGATCGTGTAACTTACCTACTGAGCTCATATGAATGGATGACACAACGTGGACAGTGAGCGATGGCGAAGTGTCAAAAATTGCTTGAAGCTACAAGAAACAGAACATTGTGGAGAACCATGATCGTGTAATTGCCAAATGAGTTTCTTTGAATGGATGGCAGAGCACGGACAAAGAGCGATGGTAACGTGTCAAGAGTTGTTTAAAGCGACAGCAAACAGGAAGTTGTGGAGAACCATGATCTTGTAACCTAAGAAGTATGTGTGAATGGATGACTGTGCGCGAACAAAAAGTGATGATAAAGTATCAAAAGTTTTTCAGATATGCAAGTGACAGGAAATAGTGGAGGGCCATGATCTCCTATATCGTTCAGGAACACAGCACATAAATAGAAGACTAGTATATTGATGAAGAAGATAATAAATTGACACAAATAGCAAAAAGATGAACGCGAAAAGCTAATGACGGTATGAATCAGAATGAAAAGCGTAGAACCAGAAAATGTTTGAGAGGTACGTGGAAGAGGAGAAAGGTCTGTCATTAAGCAACGAATTGAATGAAGGTAGCTGAAGATAAAAATCTGTAAGGTTTGATTCTTCGATTTCCGTTTCAATTTTAACGCCACGCATGTCCGGGAAGTAAGGAAGAAGGAAATGGCGGGCGAAGAGAAAATGTGAAACGCCAGCGTCAACGAGTTCCGAAGAACAAAACAAATGCCAGTGTTAATAGTTAAGGAGGAAAAGGGAAAATAAGACCCGGTCATACAAAGAATAGTGAAAGAGACGGTTCAGATCGGACACGTGCGTCTTTGACAAGCAGATCTAATCGGCTAAACACACAGAAGACGGATGGGAATTACAAAGAGCTTTAGATGCAAAACTTGAACGAGACATGCAGAGAAGCAAAACAGAAAGTCTTTCTCGTCAGAATCCATCTTGCACATTTGTAAATCTACTATTCGTCCGTACATTGAATACTGTTACCATATCTGGTTGAACGCTCTTACTATACATCTCGAAGTTCTCGATAAAATTCAAAGAAACATTTGCAGTGTAATTGACCCTGACCTGGCATCTCGACTTCAGTTACTTTCTCACCGACATGACATCGCTTCCCTCTGTCTTTTCTACAAATATTTTCATGGAACTGCTCCGAAGATCTATTTTTTCTGGTATCACAACCATATGAATTTAAGCGTGCACCCAAGTCCCACCATGTTACCGTTAAAATACTTAAATGTAACTGTCTCTTTGTCGTGACCTGTTAGGATCAGGAAGAAAGACACGAAAACAAGAAGATACGTTGAACCATGAATAACAACATATATACAAAACCGTCAATAACAGAACATATATACAAAAAAAGAGTTATTAGTCAGCAGATAGAAATGTCCGTCCAAACAGTCAAATTACACTGCGTTTCGACGGCCTCCCAGGAAGTCTCGCAGGTTAGTATTTATAAAGGAGGAAGAGTTCATTCCAATGTAGATAGGGCACCATAATACTCTAAAGTTTTGTTTTTTTTTTTTTTTGCACTTCTGGCCTGTGGAACTCTCTACCGTTTACTTGCTTCCTTGATAGCTACAATCTCCCAAAATTAAAATGCAACGTCAATTGCCATCTTCTATCTTCTTCAATCCCGTTAATTTTTTATCTTTTCCTCAATACCCCTGTACCCAGTCTTTTCTCTCACTGTAACTCTCTGAGAACTAGTGTCGATCTCAAATTACTTAAGTGAAATGGTTAAAAACAATGTTTATAAAGAATATTATAGATGAAAATGATTTTTTTTCTTTACCAGAGTTTAATATTCTATGTGCCGTTGAATGACGTTGACTATAATGGATCTCTACAATTTTCTGTCCTTTGTAACTGTTAATAAATTTTATGATTTCGTTATCTCTCGCAAACCTAGCTGTGTCATTCATTTACTCAAGCTCTCAAGGTAGGTTATGCACTATTTTCTTTTTGTCCCACTTACCTTTAATATATGATGTGGGTGTCAAATTTAAAAGCCTTGTTTCATCATTATGTGCCCTAGAAATTTCAACTGTCTCTTAATGATGTTATGTATAAGGGTCCTTTTTGTTTTATTTTTTCTAAAACTTAGCCGTTTCTCAAATGTTCGGTCCATAGTATTCTCAGCATCCTTCAGTAGATCTACATTTGTTCTTCAAGTCTCTTCTTCAGCTATGAAGAGATTACTCTGTATTCACTGCTCTATGGGGGGAGGGCTTATATTACATAATGATTCAGTAATCTTTTCTTTGTTTCTAATTAAATATTACTCTTTCTTAATACATTGCTTAGATTTTAGAAAATGTCATTTGCTATTCCTGTGCGTGAAGCCTTCTGTCCTATTTTAAAACACACACATTTTTCTTCATGTACCCTGTTCCTTTAGGATGAAGGCGATCATGGATTTCCACTTGGCTCTGTCTCTTGTCACTCTCAATATGTTTCCTCCTAGTATCTCTCCCAAACTCTGTTCCGCCATTCATTTGCTTATGCCTATCAAATATGTCTCGTGCTGCTTTTCCCTTTCCATATCTATCTATCTATCTATCTATCTATCTATCTATCTATCTATCTATCTATCTATCTATCCTGTGAGTATTAAATTACCCTCCTTCCCAAGAACCGCATCTGTCTCTTCCTGATATCAGGTATGAAGTATCCCCTCGTTTGTATCCTCTCCAACACCTCATCATTGCTCACGAGCTCTCTCCATGGTATCTTCAACATTCTTCTATAAAACTACATTTCTGCTGTCTCAAGTCTCTCCTTTATCCTTGATGAAATTGTTCCCACATACCATGTATTTAAATTGTTGCACTTGTTTGTTTTCGTTATCTGCAGTTTGTAATTTTTAGTTTGGGATGGTTTTTTGTTAACAACCCTGTATTTTGTCTTCTTGCAATTGCTGATTAGTCCTTTCTTATCGCTTTACTTCACTTTCTTCTGAAGGAGTTCGTCTAGTTTCTTTTCTGTATCTGCTATCAACACTAGGTCATCTTATGTTGTTAATGTTGTTAATGCTGCAAATAATGAATCTTTTTAGGACTTGAAATTCTCTCACAATCGCTTCACTCTATAAATTCCTATATTTACTCAACTAATTCCCAATATCGATTTGGAATTATTCTAATATTCTTCCCAAACATATAGTTTACCTCGCATAATTCTTTTTGACGGACTTTATTATTTTATCAAACTGTTTTGCATAATTTATGGCACACAGGTGCACATCCTTCTAAATTTATATGGCTCTTTTTAATATCGCATTCTTTGTTCCAGTGTATTTAACAAAACCGAACTGATTTTGTCCTGTTTCCCGTCTGATTATGCAGTGCACTCTATTCGTCAGAATCGGATCTACTTACGTCTTCCGATATATCACCACTGTTGTATATTTCAATTATTATTTCTATAAGCTTGTCAATACCAAAATCATTTAAAGCTGCTACTATCTGAAATATGACGCCGTCTGATACTGCTGCTTTGTTTCTGTTCAATTTGACTAGTGCTGATTCTATTTCAGATTTTAATATTTCTGTTCTTTCGATATTTCTATGTATTGACGGTTGTTCTCTTCCATCGGGGAAGAGTTCTTCAGTGTATTCAATCGATCACTGAAATGTTTTTGTTTCTCTAATATCAATGTCCCTAACATGGATTTTATGCATCCTATCTTTTGTCCTGTTAGGTCTCTTGCTTTTCTAAATATATATCTGTTTTATCTCTGATAGTCATTCTTTCTATTTCTGTACATGTTTCAATGACTCATTCCTCTTTAGCCTGCATGCATTTGTTCATAATTTCTTTCTGCACAGTTCTTTATTCTGTGCCATAATTTAGCATTGTTTTTTGTCTCCTTTTCAACATATCGAGAATTTCATTTGTCATTCATTTGTTTTTTTCTTGTTTATTCTTGTTTGGGATGATCTCAATTGCTGATATTACTAATGCTTCCGTTAATGTGTCCCACTCCCACTTTGTTCATTGTCAATCAGTTAAGTGCCATACGTAATATACGCTTGGGCGATCATGTCTCGAAAGAGACATGACTGACTGGGCAGAAGATTATCCCGCAGTAGGTTGTCATTCCTTTATGCGGTAGACTGGTTGCCGACCAAGGCTATAGAACCCAATCTGTCCTGCTATTTAACCCATAACTGGAAGGAAGAGACTGGTTAATACCTTTCCCAAGGGTATTTGCGCGTAAGTGAATACAATGGATTCAACTGGAATTCGAACTCGGCTCCCCGGCTTCTCGTTCCGAGCCGATAAACACTACGCCACAACGGAATAATTCTGATGAAATCTCCTCTATGGTACCTAGACTTTATGAAATTAACCGCAGTAAAAATTGTGGTGCAGTGGATATCGGCTCGGAAAAAAATCGGAGAGCCGAGTTCTAGTTAAATTTCTTGCGTTCACTTACATACAAATATCCTTGGGAAAGGTATTAATCCGTATCTTTCCTCAAGCTATGGGTTAAATAACAGGACCGATTGGGTTCTATAGTTTTAGTTGCCAATTAGTCTACTGCAGAAATTAAGTTAAGGGTTAAATTACAGGACAGATTGGGTTCTTTAGCCTTGACTGGCAACAAGTCAACCGCAGAAATAAATGGCAACCTTCAGCAGGATAATCTTCTGCCCATTTAGTCATGTATCTTTTGAGACATGATCTCCTAAGAGTGTATCACGTATGGCACTTAACTGACTTTACGATGATGAGAAAGTGACTGAGGCGGGGATTCCAGGTCAAGACAAATAACATAGCAGATTATTTGGATTTTATCAAGATTCTCTGAATATTATATATTCATCAGCATCAGACCATATATGCCAGCAATATTCGAAGCATAGACGAATGGTAGACTTATAAATATGAAACAGAGATCCTAGAGAAAAATGTCTAGCATGTATAGCGCTACGCAGTGAACCAACTTTCTTAGAAGCCGATTTAGAAGATGATTTTGCTAATATTCTGAGATAAAAGATGTATCTTTTAAACTTAGCAAAAGGTGCTAACATTAGGGTAATCTTAACCGATTGATCTCTCAGCAGCTATAGACAAGGAGGGAAAGTAACACTAGGTAACAAAAATAGTAGTGTCTTGGAAACAACAGCAACTTGACGAACAAAACTGCCTAAGTGACCAATTTCACAAGACACCGTGTTTTACCAACTTGGTTCCGTGGGCAGTTCTGTTCCTCAAGTTCCTGTGGTTTCCGTAATGGTTGCATCATAATTATTATTATTATTATTATTATTATTATTATTATTATTATTATTATGTCATTTTTTATCATAATTTTATTTCTGCTATGGTGGCACTACCTACCAAGTCTGCGAAAAGACCTAAAGCAGGTCGTGGTGTGTTATGGCTAAATTTCATGTTCTTGCTATCTCCCATAACATCACTAGCGTTACATAGACAAAGTTATCCTTAGTGTGTGGGATGTACTTAATAAGACATTTTTTGTATATCTCTTAAGCTGGGGTTTCCAGAGATTCTTTCAATGTTTTGTTCCATTTTTTATCATTCCAAGTGCACCTACTATCGCTGACACGATTCTTGTTTTCAATTGCCACGTTTTTTCTATTTCAATTTCCAGGTCATTGTATTTTAGCAGTTTTTCGAATACCTTGGTTGTTAAGTTACAATCCGCTGGACATATCAATTAACAGGTAAGTTTCTCTTTTTAGTTTTTAACAATAATATCAGGCCTATTTGCTTCAATTTTCCTGTGTAGATGGTGTAATCCCATAGAATGATGACATCTTCTATTTCTGTAACCGGTGCTAGGTGATGTTCATACCAGTGTTTCTTTACAGATTTTCCATAGTGTTAATTATTATTATGTCATTTTTCATTATAAATTGGTTTCTGCGATGGGCGCACTACCTACCAAGTCTGCAGGAAGACCTAAGGCAGGTAGTGGTGTGTTATGACTATTTCATGTTTTTTCATATCTCCTTAACATCCCTAGCGCCACAAAGACAAAGCCCTCCACCGCCCAGCGTGTAGGCTGCACTCAACAACATTTTTCCGTATATCCCCGGTTCACACTCCACCCACGTCTATTGAACAGGTGAAGAGGCTTATCCCTTGTTTCCTGTTTAGGATGTGGTTTCCGGCGTTCTCTTTTCCAACCTTTTCACTCTTACGTAGCCCCTGCACATCAGTGGCGTTACCGCCTTGCTTGGGGTGATATGATAAAAAAAAATCTTCTAAGCTGGGCCTTTGGGGACTCCCTCAATGTGTTTCTTTGCTCCACGTTTTATCATTCCAAGTGCATCCACTATCACTGGCACGACACCTGCTTTCAATTTCCACATTTTTTCTATTTCAATTTCCAGGTCTCTACATCTCGACAGCTTCTCGAAATCCCTGGCTGCCATGTCACAATCCTCTGAACAAGCCATATCAATTAATAAGCAAGTTCCTTTTTTTGGCCCCTAACAACAATGTCTGGCCCACCTGCGTCAACTTTTCTGTCTGTATAGATGGTGCAAGCCCATAGAACAGTGACATCCCCCATTTCTGCAACCGGCTCTGGGAGATGTTCATACTAGTGTTTGTCCACACTCTACACAGTGTCTGCACACCGTTCAGTGCAAACATTGCCCCACTCTATCGTGACGACCTCCACATTCACTTGGGGCAAGCACAGAACATCCCGAGACTAGATGGTCTATCGCTTTCTGGGACCTATCACAGAATCCGAATCCCGGATCCACACTATCATGCACAATATTTGTCTGAAAGTTCATTTTTGGGTGTTGTTCTCGTTCCTCCATTGCAATATTTTGTATAATTTCTTATATGGTTCTTGATTTTCTCCTTGGCGTTTTGTGTATTGTTCTAGTTTTCCGTAAAATAATTCTGTTCAAAGTGTTTTGAACTAGTTTTATTGTCGTCTTGTAACTGACTTAGATCACACCTTTTCAACACTTCTAAACTTTCAGCATTACCTTTACAGTGATTTGTGTGTATCTCGGTTTCTACATTATGACCTGAGGCTTGTGGGGTGTTACTCCTTTTTTTTGCTGTTTCCGGTTCCTTTTCATGTTTTGTTGATTCGTCTATTCTGGTTGCAATTCTTTTTATCTTATTAATTTTGGGGTTCCGAAGCCTGGAGGGGATCGTTTGTGACCTCATAACACAGTAGCCATTCACTCCTCGGCACGATTAACACCTTGAGTTGCAGGTTGTTCTTCGGAGTTTTCCTTCTTCTAAATGGGTTGCCAAGCGACTGTTGACAGAGACGCAATTGGAATTCAAAGAGAAAGACGCTGGTTTACAAAAAAACTTGGACGTAACAGCTACTCAACGAAACAAAGCAACACTATACTAGAGTATTTTGTTTATAATATGTTGCTACCATCACTAGTCCTTGTAACAAAAATAATTGTTAATAAAAAAAAATATTAATGAAAAAGAAAAAGTTGACATACGTTTAAGTTTATTGCTGCAGTGAAATTTAAAAATAATAATTTTTTCGCCCACTGTATATTCAGTTATTTTTCATTAAAGTCGTCGAAAATAGGGTTAAAATATTAAATAAATAAATAAATACGTATTCTTTCTAAGAAAGAATATCGTAGAAATTGTATCAAACTGTTTTTCATCAGATTTGTTCCTGTTGTTTTGTTTTGTTTTTAAGAAAATTATCATAGATTTTGAAAAATTATTTCAAAATACCAACAATTATGGGAAATATAAATAATAAGAAAACTAGCTGATGAATCTAATTGGATCATTTAAAGAAGAAACAAATAAATAACATACAAAGAAAAAGTCATGTTTACGTAAAAATAGTAAAACAAAATTTCATAAAATAAAACAACAAAACGTTACGTTTTCAAGAGCTTTAGAAAAACACGTCATTCTCGTTGTAATTCCAACTGCGTTATTATTATTATTATTGGTACATAGTGTATTATTAGTAGTAGTAGTAATAGTAGTAGGAATAATGATAACAGTAGTAATAGATTCCTCTCAGAAATGTCTTGCCGACTTCTAGTCCCCGCACCCCCCGCCGCTGATTTTATTAGCATGAAACATTTTACAAAGACCCGTTTGATATACAGGCCCGTATTAAGTCATGCCAAACTGTCCGACTACTAACGGGAGGAAAAAAAAACACGAATGTAACTTGTGTTGGCAAATGGTTTCGCGTGCGATCCGAGGCCTCTTTGGCGTCTGTACTGAGACGCGTTCGCCAAAACTTCCCACTTGTACGTGGACGCAAAGCGACAAACGATTACACACTTGTAACATTAAGTAAAAACACATGCTTGAAAAATCTAAAGAGATACCTAAATATCTCCCCTTCAATACTATTTCGAGTTCATCCTGAGCACAAGATCAACTAAAGAATGTACTCTTTGCCCTCGCTTGAAATCATAGATCTTATGCTTAGTGGTCCTTATTCTATAGAGAAATCAGTGTCTGGCAAAGGAGGTATATGTTCCGATTGCTACGTCAATTGCTTAACATCTTCAATGTGTTTTTCTATCTTTGCTATTTCTTTATTGGCTTAACAGTCAGAATATCGTAAAGGTGAAACACGCTCACGCAAAAAAGGTGGATATGCTTCCAAACATTTAATAAAACTGATTCGAATATTTCGAAACAAGTTCAAATAATACTTGTTGCAAAAAGAGGGGAAAATGTGTTAGTAAAAAGCAACTGCTACAAGCGACACCAATTCTGTTTACCATGAAGCGCTGTCCGATTCACCATCTGACCAAGGCTTGCCAATTCGCCGTCGCCACACTCCCTTACAAAACATACACCCGACTCTGGCCCGTTTGGGTCGCTGAGGCAAGTCATTGCTAGAATACATAATGTAGATTACATCGCAAATACACTGAATTGTAATCAATCTAAGGAAGATACAAGAATGGGCCTTCCTCAACTGACTTAATGATTCTCAATTAAAAAGAAAAATACAGAAAGAAATTTTATACGTTTTATACCAACTCAGAGAAACGAATGCCCTTAAATGTGAAATCTAAGAGCTGGTGTTTTTGGAAGATTACACCAAAGTTTCATTCTTGCAAAATTAACACCAGATTGATTTAAAATTAACTTCAAGTGTTGAAACAAAAAGCTCCGGAGGTGGGTACTTAGCTTTCAGATAACAGATTTCTCTAGCTGATTTTCAAGGACAATAAGCAGATTTTTTCTGATTTTTTTTCCTAAATAAATGATTAGCATAGTACAAATTTCTATTTCTATCCTCATCTAGAAATACGTTGTACTAAGTTAAACCCGATTGTTCTGGTAGCGTCAGAGTCAGGGTTAGGGTAGCTTCACAGATATCGGCGGCGAAAAATGCGCAACCAAAGTCTAACTAGCAGCGTAATCTGTTTCATTCACTTTCGCACAAATGTCACACCGTTTCCTGTCTGTCCCAATTGGGTAACTCCTTTCTCAACTCTGAGTAAAATAGCAATAAAGTCAGAGAAAGATGTCGCAGAAGAAACATCACGTCAAAATTTCCTCAAATACACGCAGATATAACCGATAAATATTTACTTGTCCTCGAACCAAGTAGACGAGAGTAAATCTAAATATGGAAGACCAAAATGAATTTATTCACAAACAAAATAATGCGTATAGTCTTAAACATTAACGACTAATATTTATCTGTACTCTGAACGACGTAAATTCTAACTCAAATATATATATATATATATATATATATATATATATATATATATATATATATATATAAGGAATGGTTAATAATGGAAGTACATTTCACAGATATTTACTTTTAAAAAGTGCTCAATACAAATCTAGTGTCTAAATATATGGTAAATATTATTATTATTATTATTATTATTATTATTATAGCTATTGAATTGCAGTATGCTATTACTGAAACTCAATAGCTTTAAAGTTTCGGTGTTAAAACACGATCATCAAGCAGTATTTTTTAACAACATCATCACTTTATAAGACACAGTGTCGAAACAAAATGGCTACTTTTGCAGTGATATAACACATTTATGTTATAAATTGTAAATAAATATTATTCATTCTTTGTATTAAACACTTTTTGAAAGAATCGTAATTATTTTTTATTATACAGAGTTTTATTCCACCCATACCAACCCTATACTTATATATATATATACATACAAATTTATATATCCGCAAGTCTGGTAATAGTTGTGCAGTGGTTTTAATCATTACGGATTTGAGGATTTTTAAGATCTGACAATATATATATCAGATTTAAATATTATATATTTTGTCAGATCTTCAAAAATCTCAAAGCCGTGAGCATAAAAACCACTGCACAACTATTACCAGACTTGCGCTATAATTTACTAGAATTAACTTACAACCGCCACACAATGTAACAGTGGTACGCTCAGTAAAGTCCGAACTCATTCCAGCTCTATCTTTTGATATGACAAGCTTGCATACACCTTTTTTTTCCGAGCAAGGCGGTAACGCCACTGATGTGCAGGGGGCTACGTAATAGTGAAAACATTGGAAAAGATAAAGCCGGAAACCACATCCTAAACAGGGAACAAGGGATGAGCCTCTTAACCTGTTCAATAGACGTGGTTGGGGTGTGAGCCGGGCGATAGATCGATCTATGTACTCCAATTGAAAAAAAAATAACAAAGTGAGAAGATTAGAAAAGAGATAGCCAGAAACCACAGCCTAAACAGGGAACAAGGGATGAGCCTCTTAACCTGTTCAAGAGACGTGGGTGGAGTGTGAACCGGGCGATAGATAGATCTATTTACTCCACCTGAGCTGCTCATTCCGAATTATTAAATTACTTCGTCTTAAAATTTAAATGTAACTATGTCACTTTAGAGTTCTTCATAAAAGCAAAGGTTTTTAGTTTTTTTTGTTTTTTGTTTTTTGTTTTTTAGATATATATCATTTGAAACTTTGGTGGACAAACTTATGAGTCGAACACTTTTCTCATCAGAGTCTGATTCGATTATTTGGGCATCATCTCTGGCTGAAGATCAAATCTGACAGAAAGCGTTTGAACGCAGTGATTTCAGCAAAAGGTAAATAAAGGTGGCGGCTTTGATTCGCGCAAATAGAGCAAGTCTTGATTGTAATTTTAGTCATCTATTAAAACAACGGGCGGATTCATGACGGACCTCCATTCCTGCTTAATTTGGACACGTTTTGATCATTTAGTAAATGAGTGTAATTGTTGTTCCCGGCCTGCTCCCGGTATTTCTTTTGCTATGATATTTGTCAAGTTTCTTAACCTTCCCAGTATGTTTTATTCACTTTTTTAAAAGCATGACTGGATCAGTCTTTCCAATTCCGTAATTTATTTTTGTACCTTTCTCGCCGATAGCAACTCTTTTCTGTTGGGCAGACGGGTCCTACTAACATATATTTTTATTTATTAATTAGTTTGAATGTTTTGTTGTATTTTATTTTCGTAATTATGTTCAACCCTTTAACCTTCATTTCATGTTTTTTTAAAATATATTTTCATAAGAATAAAAAACAAGAAAGACATTTGTATATATTGAAAAAATCATGACATGGGTGTTTTTGTATGATTCAGTTTCAGTATGCGGTATTGTGGTGTATGTCGGATGAATGAAGATGAATGAATTCTTGCGGTGATTGAGTAAATTGTAATGGATGAATGGCTCGGGAATCAGATTAGATAGGTTTAGGATAGTGAGTGGTGACCAACCACATCCCACTTTGCCTTCGGTCTTGTACCAAATGTTTATTTTTATAGAAAATAAATACATATTTTGTCTATACTTCTGAGATAACGTAGTATTTACATTATTTCCATTGTTCAGACTGTTGTTCTCATCTTTATTGCCATAATCATATTCACGACGTTTCGACTGTTGTACGCGCCAGCATTCTTCAGGTGATTGGAATTTCAAATCGAGCCCTTTATTTCGATGACTAGGGTATATTGTTCTCATTCTATGAGTTATGCCACTGGATAAATCGTTGGTTGGATTCAGGGACTTGACATAAAAATTTGTGAGTTCAATACCTGGCTACAGCAGTGGTGAAGAAATAACTTAGACAGTAGAGTTTAAGGGAGATAACTAAGATACCCAGAAGTGGTATGGTTCATAGAACGGGAACAATATACACCAATGATCGAAATAAAGGATTCGGTTTGAAATTGCAATCACCTGAAGACGGCCGAGGCGTACAACAGTCAAAACATCGTGAAAATAAATACGGTAATAAAGATAAAGTCATATATATATATATATATATATATATATATAATCATTTCACTCCAAGCAAGGCATTCCACTGTCACTATTGCGCAGGGGGTTACATAGGGGAAGGGAAAGAGAAAGAGTGATTAGATATAGGAAATGTCAGAAGGAGGTGATAGACGGGTAAGGATACCGAGGATGAGACTTGGGCAGATGGGAAGAGTGCTTGAGAGAATGGATGCGAATTAGTGTGTTAGGAGGTGTCTATTGACCTTACATTTAACCTCCTGGATATTGTAGCTGTCGGGGAAGCAAGTATATGGAAGGGAATTCCACGTGCGGTAAGTGCGAGAAAAGAAGCTGTTGGAGTAGAAATTGCAGTTACATTTTATCGGTTTCACTGTAAAAGGATAGGAACTAGATGCTAATCTAGTATCTCGTGCAAATTTGTACCTAGGGGGCACCAGTGATCTAAGTTCATCGGAGCAGAAGCCGTGAAAGTATTTATAGAAGAGGCACAGGGAAGCCACGTCACGCCGGTGAGAGAGTGACGGCAGCCGGTCTGCCAAGTCGGCATCGATCACATTACAGACTCTCCGTTGTATTTTGTCAAGAACACCGAGGAGAATAGCAGGGGCATATTACTAAATTTTTATGTCAAGGGAAATTCAGTCGGATGCCTTCTATGTTGAACTGGATGTTGATGGATGAGTTCTTCCGACTGAGTCAATTGCAAGAATGAATGTATTTTTATTTGGAATATATAAACTTTTGAACTTTAGGCGTTGGCGAAGTCTCCTTAAAAAAAAAAGTAAAGAACAACTTAAATAAATATGCGTCTCCTAAGTACTGCCTAACCGTTTCATTTTAATCTTCTTGAAAAACAAACTGTGAGCAAAGTAATCAGAGAGGAAACATCACTTTCAAAATGTTAGGAGATATGAGAAGGGTTTTCCGCGTTAGGAGATCTGAAAATGATTTTACGAAAATTTGTTAGATTTTACCCTCGTGTTTAGTGAAGGCCGCAATAAAAATTCAAGGAGAGCCAGACACGTTGCCAGCCTGCAGAAGAACCGAACGAATTGCTTTTGAACTGCGTTCCACTTAATCTGCTTATATCACTGTATCGAGTTCAAAAAGATATATCTTTGTAAAAAGATCCCTGATAAATTCCGTTATCTATATCCTTTGCTCCTAGGCTACTAAGCTGTTGCAATCTCGACTCTCCTGTTCGCCTGTGAGACATGGGTACTCTACCAAAGAAACATCCGCAAACTTGAAGGACTCATTCATATGAAACTAGTTACCTCTAAAAATTATCCAAAAAAGAGCATGCCACAATAAAAAAATAACCCAAATTTGATTAAAAAAACAGTTTTATAATCAAAATACTTATTATTAAAAAGAACCACCAAAATTATTTTCTTAATGTTTTTTAATTCTCTCTAGCACGTTGAAAATTCTGGCTAAAAATCGTGATGGGCCAAAGATTACTATAGAGGACTTTAGCGTCTTTTTATGGTGTTAAACTACATTATTTTGGAAATCCTTGCAACAATCAAATAATTGTCTGATTTTAATTTATTTTACTGTTGTAATTCACAAATAAAGGTAATTATATTTCAAATGTCTTTTTCTTTTACTTTAGAAAAACTTGGTATATAATTTTCTTTTACATTTGTTATGATGATGTAAATTTTGTTTAAACCTATTATTTCTGAATAAGTTTTGAATATATTTGAAACATAAAGGCCAAAATCACACCACACTTGAATTTTAAAACCTAATTTTTAAAATATTTAGCACAAAATTAACACCCTCAAAAAATATTTTCCAAGCATTTTTTTCCTATTTTTGATAATTTGAATGTTAATTATTGATATTAATCCATAGAAAAAAATTGGAAATAAAAAATTAGAATTTTAACTTAAGAATAATTCTTTTACGCTTGGTTTAGGGTTTTTAATCCTTAAAAAATTAATTAGTAAGTAAACATTAACCAAAAAAGAGTTTTGCAAAAAAGTATTTTTATAAACAGTTTAACATTATAAATTAAATAGAAACATTAATTTTTTTTTTCATTTTTTACTATTAAAATATTTTAAAAATGTAACTGAATTACCAAATATCCTAGAATTTTTAAGTGTATCTTTTTTGAAAGGTAAAATATCTTTTTATTTCATAAAATGGTGATCTATAATATCTCTCTCCGTCAACTATTTGAATGCGAAAAAAAACTAAGAATGTTGTCTGTTTTAAAACTTAGCCTGCCTTTTAATAATTTGTCAAAGTATTAATTTGAAGAATTTACAAGAGGTGAACTGGAATGAAATGACAGAGGAACAAAATTTAGATGTTTATAAAGTTAACATTAGATGTAACTGATAATGATGTTAAGTCCTGCCTATTATATATTTAGCAGGTTATTGCTGTTAATCCGTTTAAAAAAAAATGAAATGTTATAGGTGTAAAAGTTTAGTATCGGAAGAGATGATATGCTACCTGATATAAAACAGTTATTTTCAAGGAATTAATAGAGGTTCTCTGTTATATCCAAATGATGTAACAGAAAATTTAGTAATATACAATTATATTGTTGTTAAACTTGTAAAGAATCCTTCTTTTCTTCATTCAATGAATCAAAGGAAATTGTCTTTGTACATAATATTGGATGTTTTGGCTAATGATGAACTTCTTTTTCATGTTGACTCATGTGGTGAAGGTCACAGTATTGAAAAAATAAAATAAAATGATTGTCTGGAGCTCTTCTAATGCATTAGTAAATAATTTTTGTAGCAAGGAAAATGATAATATTACTTGTAAGAAGTTAAGTAAAAAAAAGTAAACTTCAAACATTCAACTGAATTTTGAGACATAAAAAGACTAACTTAAACTTATTTAGTTTGAATTTGCTTGAATTTAAATTGTTGCATTATTTAATATTTTTAATTAATAATTTTTGCTTATTTATTGTTGCTTCTTGTTTGTGCCTAAATTCTAATGGTTGCTTGATTGCTATATTTGAGTGATTCTGATTTGAAAATTCTTGCAATTAAAACAAAAGTGATTGTGATTTTTCATAATTAAATTAAAAATATGAAAATTTAAGCAGTGTTTGTTAAATTGTTTTTAGTAGACGAATAAACGAAAAATTTTGTCTTTAAAACTGTGTTTATTTACAAACACGACCGACAGTCAGTAGTCAACAAAGATGTTTATATTTTCTTATTAGTTATTGTCTTTCTTAATTTTAATTAAAATTAATAAAACAAGTATAAATCAAAACATGTCTTTCTTTTTTTTCTTGTTACATTTTAAAACGTTTTAAAATCTTTATTAAAAAAACGACTTTGTGATTACAACGTTGTCATGAAGCGAGATACGGCTGCTACGCTGATTCATGGCTCTACTATTGTGACGTCACATTTAATCGCTCAGGCCTTGGTAATATACCGGATGTCGTGACAGAGGTCAGTTCTCAAATTTTTGGTTTCTGAATGGTGCAAACCGGTTGAACTTCATTGGAGAATGTCAACTGTGTATGGTGACACATGTTTCAGCCAAAACAATGTCTACAAGTGGTATAAATTGTTTAAAGAAAGACGGAGCAGTGTTGAGGATGAAGACAGGCCTGGGATGCCTACAGAAGTGAGGTCTCCTGAGGTGATCAAATCAGTTAATGACCTCATTCAGTCTGACAAAAGGCTGACAGTGGATGACATTGCAAAGACTTTGAGCCTATCTGTTGGAACAGCAGACAAAATTGTCCATAATGACCTTGCCTACTCGAAGGTCAGCTGTCGGTGGGTGGCAAAAATACTTACTGCAGAGCATGAACAGAAGAGGGTCGAGTTGTCCCAGCAGTGTCCCTCCCGCTACGAGAAGGATGCTCCTTCAGACCTACACCTGTTTCGTTGCTTGAAAGCGTTCACGAGAGGCACGAAGTTTGAAAGTGACGATGAAGTCAAAAATGCTGTGAGCAATTGGCTGAGACATCACTCCAAAGATTTTTAACGCTGAGGGAATACGGAAGCTTGTGCACAGATAGGAAAAGTGTGTAATACTACAGGGAGACTATGTTGAAAAAAAGTAAGTTTCTATTTGTGTTAGAAGTCCTTATACTGAAAAGTTCACTTTATTTATTGTAAGTGTACAAACGAACCGATGTTTGAAAGTAGGTGCGACCATACACCATATTATGAGAAAATAAGAGTTATAACTAGAGCATATTTAAACAAAATTTCTACAAGACAATAGAACATTAGATTACAGAGAATATTTTCTTAAATTTTTAAAAGCTTCAATGAAGATATTTAAAATTTTAAAATTAATTTTAAAATCTAGGTATATCGTTTATTGTAGATTTAGCTAAATGAAAGTGTCAAATCCTGCAGAACACGGGACAGAACCGGATCATTATCAACAAAGTTCTTTGCGAAAAGATGGAGAGGTTAGAAAAAATCTTGACTTACCACTGACTTTGATGAGCCGGATACCTTGCCCGAGTTGCAGACATCCGCCAACCGAAGCACGACAAATCCTTTTCTCTAGGTTCGCATCATTAAGCCTCACGTGGGCGATTCAAAGTTCAGCGCAAAAACATTTTGCTTAGGAAAAATCAAGCCAGTCAACTGGAAGACCGAAGCTCCAGACCAAATTAGAGAAGAGCAGTCCACGAAAAAAGAACATCTTTTGAAAACATAAGAATATAAATATAGACAAAGAGAACCCAAAGAAAAGCAAGAGCTCTTCCTCCCCTAGGATCTTTTACCCTATTATGCGGTGACCGTAGACGTCCCTTCAAATCTAATATAGGACACATTTATGAATAGAATAGCCGAAGAGAGCCCAAAGAACGGCCAGAGCTCTCCTTCCCCTAAACCCTCCTATCTTACCATGATGTGGCTGTCAATTTCCCATCAGATTTAATATAAGACACATTTACAAATAGAATAGACAATGAGAGCCCAAAGAAAAACCAGAGCTCGTCTTCCCCTGAGCCCGCCTTCCCTACCATGCGGTGGCTATTAACGTTTATTCAGATTCAACATAGAACTCATTTCAAATAGAAGGATACGTTTATGAGCATTCTGATATTCGGCAACAAGTTCTGCCAACGACAATATCCTTTGCGACAGGAGGATTATCTGACCAGATTTGACGAATGACTAAAGCCCTGGGTCTTGATAAATAGAAGATGTTTATGCAAACAGAAACATATTGGATTTATGCAAAACAGTACTAAAAATGATATTCAACCAGTAATTTAATCCTTAAACAGCGAGCATTATCAACTTATGCTTCATTGGAAGTCCGATGATATCAGCAACAAAACTGTTTTTAACGATCCGGGCGTCATTCATTCAGGATGCGATAGTAAATGAATAATTAGCAACAAAGTTAATATTTACTAGGAATTATGAGTGTAGGTCATTTCTTAAGGATTGTACTCGCTTTTAAACTGGAATAAAAAGGCCAAAGAGAGTGCGACCTCTACATACGTTCTTCTTGAAAAAAAAATGAGGCGAAAAATATTAACTTGAGGCAAAGAATACACAACTTCATTGAGAATGGGATTCAAAGATTTTCATAATGTGTAAAAATAGTTAATTTAGAAGCATTCACTTACGCGCAAATACCCTTGGGAAAGGTATTAATCCGTCTATTCTTTCCAGTTATGGGTTAAATAACAGGACAGATTGGGTTCTATAGCCTTGGTCGGCAACCAGTCTACCGCAGAAAGCGATGGCAACCTACTGCGGGATAATCTTCTGCCCAGTCAGTCATGTCTCTTTCGAGACATGATCGCCCAAGCGTGTATCACGTATCGCACTTAACTGACTGACCATATATACTCAAATATTGTGCCAACTTTTATACGCACATAATAGGGGACGCACCAAGCGCAGGTAATATTTTTGAAAATCTTAAAATCAGTAATAAACGAAAACAAAAGTATGGTATCTAAATCTTCCTACCAAATATTTTATGATTACTTTGAGGGTGACTTTGTACAAAAAGAAAGAAGGATACTTATTTAATATAAAATATCTCCGGGATGATGTCCAGTCCTGCAATATTTGTCTATGGTTGGCTCATTAGTATTACTTTGAAGCTGAGATCGCATTATACGAGTTCTGTGGACTGTAATATTCATAAAGTTGATTATACGCAAATATATACGGTAGCTTTCTTTAATTTCAAACATTTCTTAATTTTTCTTTAAATCTAAAGAGAGTTAAAATTTCATTCTTATAATTTGTGAGGATAATTAAAGCGAAAATACTTATAAAACTACACTTTAATCATGTGTTGGTTGCATTAGATTTCTGAAAATGGATAGTCCCCTGGGGCGTTTACAAAACCCAGTACAAAAATAGTTATAGTGTTACAATTATGTAAAGTATTGTTGTACTACTAAAAAAAGTAACTTAACATGCAATCTCCGTTACAATATAGATTAAATCAAAACTTGAATTGACGATATAATTATTCATTGAAATGAAAATAATAATAAATTTGTTGCATAAACATATGTTGTAAATTGTATATGAAACACACGACAAGAAAAAATAGAGAAAAGCTTTATTCATCAAAATTAGACACATTTGGAATTGAAAGATATTGCATTAGCTAAACTCATAACTACAGGGCTGAAAAATTACACACACAGACACACACACAGACACACACACAGACACATATAAAATTTATAACATAAATATGTTATATCACTACAAAAGAATCCATTTTGTCTATATATATATTACGCTCTCACACCCTGCTTGAGCACTCTGGAAGAGTGGTAGACTTTGTAAACAGTAGCTACTCCGGCATTTACGCACCGCTCATTCGATAATGAATTGGGGCACGCTAGCTATTGGGCGTCTTTATACGCGCTAAAAAGCCTGCGTTCTTCTACTGGATGCTCGTGGCCCAGGGGTAGAATCGCCGACTGACGCCAATTCGGTCGGGTTTCAATCCTGGGTTAGGAAGCGGCCGGAGTCTAAGCCGTACTGATGAGCTGTAATACAGCGAAACAGGTCTGTCTGCGGATGACTATAGTATGCATATATATATATATGCACACATTAATTTGAATAATAACAGAATATAAAAATACAAATTCCGGAAACCGTTTCAGGATGACACGCGATAATTTTTCAGACATTCAAAATTGCAACATCTCTCAATTCATTTAATCATTGGCATGGAAAATGTTTGGGCCTTAAGTCATTTTAAGTCTCTATCTCCATTTTACTCTTACAACCGCAAAAATTCACTTTCACTTACAATTGCAAAATTTCCCTTATACATCATGACCTGATTTTCTATTGGTCAGTTGAGCTATCCCCACATTCACCCACAAAAAAAAAAGGAAATTTGCACACTTTAATTGTTTGGATTTGGTAAAACCATTGTGTTGTTTTTAAGCTTCTATAAATAATAATTCCTACTAGAAAAAAAACAATTCACTACCTGATGAGGTGCTAATAAGATAGTACCGAAACACAACAGCTTTGAAACAACTCTTTGACCCATGCTATACTTTACTAATACCCGACCAGCCTTTAATTACCTATGTCTCGTGTTGACTTGATGCACCGTGTCTGGTATCTTGCTGTTATGTTTTTATTATAAACTTCTATAAAAATACTATTTCTTATATATATATATATATATATTGGTCGGACAAAAACCTATTATGCCAATAAATAAATTTAATTTAATATTTACAGACATTTTGTAAAGACGGAAAATAAAAATAAAGATCCCAATATTCATCAGGACCGTCTAGGAAATATATTTCATCCTTTTTTAAAATATTTAAAAATGAAGATGAAAAATGTAAGGGCTAAGAAAAAAAAAGGGTGCGGTTAAGCACTAGATACTGATAATATGCAGTCCAAATAGTCAATCTCTCTGTTTACCGATAGACGGCCTCCTAGATCTAATATACAATCATTCTAACGCCTGCAAGTGGAACGCTGAGTGTGAACCAGACAAAGCAGAGAACTGGTTCACACTAAAGTCAGTCATATATATATATATATATACTAGCAGTATAGCCCGGCGTTGCTCGGGTTTAATGAAAGCTTTAAACTAATCCATGGTCCTGGAGCTCAGACTCTTTGGATGTAGGCACGAAAGACTAAAAAGCAATAGTTGTTTTCAGTTAAAGCGAAACCGTAGACTGAAAGAAAAATGAATGGATGTAAATCAAACTTTGATTTCCTGGTATCGATATCAAATAAGTTTTTATTGTCGTAAACTGAATTTTGAAGGCTAAATAAGTCCTCTGAGTAAATGGTATCATGGCTGAGACTAAGAACTACACTATTACCTACTTAGAGCCAAACCCGAAGCAAAAACTAAAATAAAAGGGCTGAAAAAATACAGACATACAGGCAGATAAACAGACACACACACAAACATCTTGCGTTTTATATATATATATATATATATATATATTATCGATTTTCTGCACTATTGTAAAAACTGCAACCTTGGCACTTCTGAATATCGTTTTTTATGTCTTTGTCTATGAGTGTATCAAATTTGATTAAAATCAGACCACTCCTTCTATAACCCGATTTTTTCGATTATCGATTTTCGATATTTATCGGGGATACCTCGACATAAAACCTAGCTAATAACACTCGCAGACGCTTATAATACAACTGCGTAAATTTTCAAGAAAATCGGTTCAGCCGTTTCGGAGTCTATAGGTAACTGACACACACACACACACACACAGATAAAGTTCCATATATATATATATGAGAACGTATATTCATTGGTCACATGCGATGACAGGACTCTTCGGAGAAGAAAAAAACGACGTCTGTCTTCGACGACAGCTGAGATACAACTGTGCCTCACCTTGTACTACACACGACACTTGTACTGAATCTGGAGAGAAGTGCACTTGAAAAACTGGCATCTAGCTACTGCTAGTACGTTAAACAATGTTGTGGTAACAAAACACCACATGTCACTAATGCAGGGACAAAAATGTATTTCGTCGTCTGTCGTGCTCTTTTGTATAGGCTTTTTCCTGTCATTTAAGTATTGAAACCTAAAAAAAGAAATAAAGAAAGTAACCAGCACCACTTTTGATGCCTATACCTACAAAACGTTTCGTCTTGTCAGGATCCTTCTTCCAATGATTCATTTTTAACAATCCCTGCCGCAATACGCAGATTATGTAATCACGAGCCAAAAGTCCGGAAAGTAAATGGTAGATAACCTTGCGGTAAATGGACGTTATGGTGATGCCAGTCATTTTCTGGAAATGGTTATTTTATTGGAACACAGGTTATACTGCTCAAGGTAGAGCCAAGTGAATCATCACAGTCGAGACTAGGCATAAGAATGTATTACAGACAGATACAACTTTTTGAAATTGTGAAAACGCTTTCCGTCCCGCAATGTGCAGTTCACGTGTTTACTAGGAATATTCAGTCAGTTAAGTGCCATTCGTGATACATGCTTGGACGATCATTTTTTTTCGATCTGTGACTAACTAAACAGAAAATTTTTCCAAGGATTGTTGTCATTTTTCTGCAGAAGACTGGTTGCCAACCCAGGATATAGAATCCAATCTGTCCTGGTATTTAAACTATAGCTAGACATGAATTAACACCTTTCCCAAGGCTATTTGCGCGTAAGTGAAAGCAACAAACTTAACTGGAATTCGAACTTGGCTGTCAAATTTCTCATTACGAGCCGATATCTATTACAGTACAATGCACATCTAGGAATAGCTGATGGAAACTTCTTAATTATTCTGGCCAGAGGTGTTTGAATAAAATTGTCTGTAGTAACCGATAAGCAATGCTGGCACAAGTAACATCCTGTTGACGCCAAACCTAATAAACGTCATCGGCGAAACACCCGTCATTTCCAGAAATTCAATGCAGAATGTTACTTCAGAATTTTTTATGCTCGCTCGAATCTTAGAACAGAATAACCACCAAGTCGTTTCTGTTAACACCAAGATACCAGACAGTGCCTTGAAACATCGCTAATTAAACACTGGTCGGGGATTAGTAAAGTGTAGACCTGGTCCGAAGAGTATTTTTCAATTGTTTCAGTTTTCGGTTGTAGCGCAGACTCTCTTATACTATCGAGCGTGGATTCTATTATGTTCCCCCGACATTTACCAAATCAAGACATATAGTCGTACCTATGTGCGTTGTGGTGCAGTGGATATCGGCTTGGAACGAGAAATCAGGGAGCCGAGTTCGAATTCCAGTTGAATTCATTCTGCTCACTTACGCTCAAATACCCTTGGGAAAGGTATTAATCCGTCTCTTCCCTCCAGTTATGGGTTAAATAACAGGACAGATTGGGTTCTATAGCTTTGGTCGGCAACCAGTCTACCGCAGAAAGTAATGGCAACCAATCTTCTGCCCAGTCAGTCATGTCTCTTTCGAGACATGATCGCCCAAGCGTGTATTATGTATGGCACTTAACTGACTGAGTGGTACCTAATCCTGTGCACCTACACTTATGAGAGAGCTATGGATTGCTATTGAGGCAACGTCACTCTATAAGTCTCTTGAATCGAGTTGCTGCTTTTCACCGTGTTAGATTACATATTTTACGATATTAGTCAACTAACCAATTACTTTTGGCACGTGAATGTAGTTAGTTAATTCATCCGAAAATAAATCTACTTAAAAAAACTTGATGTTTCGTCCTAAATGTAGCGTTCATATTACACTTGAAATCTAACATCAATTAGAGAATTTATGGCGACAGGAGTTTCAACACGGACAAATGGAAGTCGTTTACTTCTAGTAAGATTACGGGCATGGCACTACTCGCCAGATGACCCTAACACCCAGTGATACTGTTGATAGACCCCTTATTCTAGAAACTGTCGTAATAATGATGAGTATAAAAGATTAATATATGGCTATGATTCATTTTGTGCAAACAGAAAATTATACTCTTGGTGTTACAATTTTCTTTTCCGCTAGTTTTGAGTTTTGTTTAACGGTATATCAACCTTTGTGGGTTGATATACCCACATATCAAATAAGTTTTTATTGTCGTAAACAATTCGTTTCATTTTCTCAGGGAATATGCCAAAATGTGGGATTTAAGGTAGTTTTTTTTATGTTTAGTTATCGTGAGAAGGTTAATTTAGTCAGATTATGATGATTTTTTTTTAATTTTAGAAAACTGAAGATGTCTTCTAATTTTGTATTCAAAAATGTATTGCAGGTAATAATTTTTTTCCTTCAAAAATGTGTATTTTTTTATAAAGGTTTTTTTTATGCATATCTTTTTATGAAAATCTATTTTTATACTTTCATAATGTTTTGACCGCAGTTTAGGGTTAACTATTTGCCCATAGCTAGGATCCTAACAGATGCTACCACTCCGGGTCAGGGCGGACCCGGGCTTTTTCATTAGTATCGACGACGCTCTTGGTGGCCAAGTCGTTTAAAATTTCTTCTGAAAAACTTGAAGCAGTTTCGACTTCTACCAGAGGATGCATTTTTCAAGAATAAAACACTGTTTAAAATATAGACAGAACGTCTTCAGATATGTTTATCCACTAAAAATAACTTTTAAAGCCATAACAGTATGTTGGATTGATAAATAAAAATCAATTATTTCTTAATATATATGTTAATTGCAACGTCTCAAAGACGGAACATATCTATTAATCATCTGAGAGACTCCTTTCTTCCTCCCATCACATGGCTGATGCTATCCTCCAAAAGAGTGATTCGTTTCATTTTCTCAGGGAATCATTTTCGGCTGATAGATCCCCTTGTCGTGCTTGAGAATCTTTCTCCCCAGAATCTATCTTACATATTTATAAGTTTACCATTCTACTTTACTGCCACATTTATTTTGGCCATTGCATGCTCTGGCCTTCTTCATGTGATGTTTGCTGAAATTCCGATCCGAAAACTTTGTTCTAATTCTACGTTCAACGATTTCGGATATCTCAGTTTTACTTAATTCACCTCGATAAGTCGTCAATTTTTTAGTTCTATCTGCTGGTGCCAGGGATTGAATTCATATCTCTTTGGATCAAGTCACTTTTAGGATCAATCAATCAACATTTTATTCAAAAGGTCATTGTGTGATGCTAGCCTTAACTCAAGTAGATCTTAACATGAGTTGTTGCTTTGTGGAACCGACTCCTAAGAGGATATTTACCCGATCGCTACAGTCTTAACCTGTTCAAGTCTAAGTTAAACCGTTATATTCTTCATATATCACCATAAAATATGCCTCTTAACTCTGGAAGCCTATACTTTGAGTGGCTCTTGTACAGAGTGAACATTATTGTAAATTTAAAAAAAAGAAGACAAATATACCCCCACCGGCAAAAAATAAAAGATTGCAGAAGCAAATACAGATCCAGATCTCCCGTGACTCGTAAGAGTCGTAGGGGCACCACATGTACTGCAGCCGGAGTAGAAGTGGTGTTTCTTTGGGCACGACAACCAGACGGAGCCCAACCCTCTCCAGGCTGGTTTTTAATTCAAAGTTTTCCTTCTCCTAGACCAGGAGTTTTCAAACTGTGGTCCATGGACCATAGGGGGTCTGCAAGGATAAGATAGGGGGTCCGTGGATTAACTCATCACGTAAAATTCAAAGTATAAATTTTCAATGTCTGGATATTTATTTTTACTTATTAATGTTATTAAATGAAAATTTTCAATTTATCAATTTAAAGTAAGCTTAAAACCAGTTTTTACTACGTTAATACGAAACTGCAAGCTATTTTTAGTAAAAATTTATGTATAAATTTCATAAGCGTTTATTCCATGTATATCTGTTTGTTTTGTTTTTTAATGTTTTTCAACTTTTTCCACATCCAGATCCAGATCTCCCGTGATTCATAAGAGTCGTAGGGGCACTACATGTACTGCAGCCGCAGTAGAAAGGGTGTTTCTTTAGGCACGACAGCCCGACGGAGCTCAACCCTCTCCAGGCTGGTTTTTAATTCAAAGTTTTCCTTCTCCTAGACCGGTTGCCACCCAAGTTCTGCTATTTATCCATAGCTGGAGTTGGAGAGAGACAGATTCACAAAGAGATTTCGTAAGAATTTAATCAATTCCACTGGAATTCGAACTCAGTTATTCGATTCCTTATTCCAAGCCGTTATTCATTATTCCACTGTGTTTCCACTAATTCGCTAAATAATAACAACTATTGGCTTACTAACACACATAGAAACAACAAAGAACTGGATGATACAATTATTAAGGCAACATGAAGAATGAAAGAAAAAATATTCAATAATAAATGAAGGCAGTAAATACAAACAAGATTTACAGTTAGTAGATTCTGTAGAAAAGCAAAACAGAAGCCAAGAACCAAATATTGCGGCAAAAAATATGAAAATGAAAGCCAAAGATAAAGCTCTTGAACAGATGAAACAACGCTGGGAAGACAAACCTCTGCATGTCCAATATCCAGAACGTGCCAATAAATTCAATGTTGATAAAGTTAATACTCATCGATGGTTACGTGTATCTGGATTAAAGTCTGAGACTGAAGACCAAAGTCTTTTCACTAGAAACTTTCAGGCAAATACTATACATAATAATGTGGATCCAAAATGCAGGTTTTGTGAAAAACACCAAGAAACAATAAACCATCTAATCTCAGGCTGTTCTGTACTTGCCCCAAATAAATATAAAATCGCCACGATAGAGTTGGGCAATATTTACATTGGACAATGTGCAAACAATATGGAAAATCTGTAAACAAACACTGGTATGAACATCACCCAGCACCGGTTACAGAAATAGAAGATATCACCATTCTATGGGATTACATCTTCTTCTTCTTCTTCTTCTATGTGCCTTGTCCCTTCAGGACGTAGGCGATCATGGATCTCCACGTCTCCCTATCCCTTGTGGCTCTTAGTATGTTTGCTCCTGTTGCTCCTGGCAACCCCCGTTCCGTCATCCACCTGATCAGGCCCTGCAAATATGTTATCCGCTGCCTTCCTCTGTCTCTCCTTCCTTCTATCTGACCAGTCAGTATCAGGTTCTCCAGGCTTTCCTTCCTCATTGCATGTCCCAGGAACTTCAGTTGTCTCTTCCTGATGCTCAGCATCAATTTCCTTTTTGTTGCCATTCTTTCTAACACTTCGTCGTTGCTTGTATGCTCAGTCCACGATATCCGTAGCATCCTTCTGTAGAACCACATTTCGGCCGCTTCCAGTTTTGTCCTCATTTTCGATGATATTGTCCAGCATTCACAGCCGTACTGAAGAACTGACATCACGTAGCAGTCTAGCACTCTTTTCTTCGTTTCTATTGAGATCTTCCTGTGTGTTAGTATTTTGCTCATCTTCTGGAACGCGTCCTTTGCCATGCCAATTCGCCTTCGGATCTCCGTGTCGCACTTTCCATCTCCTTAAAAACCAGTAGGAGAAAACTTGTCTATTAATTGATATGGCTTGTCCAGCGGATTGTAACATATCAACCACGGAATTTGAAAAACTGTAAAAATATAAAGACCTGGAAATTGAAATAGAAAAAATGTGGAAATTGAAAACAAGAGTTGTGCCAGTGATAGTGGGTGCACTTGGAGTGATAAAAAATGGAACAAAACAACACATTGAAAGAACCCCTGGAAACCCCAGCTTAAGAGATATACAAAAAATTGTCTTTTTTTCTATGTAACGCTAGGAATGATGGGGAAGATAGAAAAACATGAAATGGAGCCATAACAACACGGCACGACCTGCCTTAGATCTTCCCGTCAATTTCGTTTTGCTATTATTAAGAATAAAAAAAATATTTTTTTTATTATTAAATTATATTTTTGTAATACAGGAGGTTCGAAATATTGGTTAAAAACATATTTTTCTCCCATCAGTCGATTAGTATATGAAAATTTAGCTCCTGTTTTGAACTGAAAAACACATTGATTTGGAAATTCTTACAAAAATCAAATAACTGCTGGATTTTTAATGAAACTTTCAGGACATATTCACAAATGAATTAATTTTTTTTAAGTATTTTATTTTCAGATAAATTTAGTATAATTGCTTTTGTTCTGCATCTGTTACCCCCAGTTTTATGAAATTTCCAGAAATTAATTTTTGAGCCGTTTAATGTTTTTATTAGTTAAAAGCAGAAATCCTTGGAGAATTTAAATCACTTTTCTTTCTTTCTTTTTTTTTGTATAACAGAAAACACCAGTTACCGACCATCCGCTTTCAATCGTAAAATAAAAATGCAGTAAAACTAATACATTATCTAATTACGCAAGCTTTTAATTGCTTTTAGAAACATTATATATAAAGGACAACAGTCTTAAGAAGAAAAATTAGCGATAAATAATTAATTTTTACAACTTTTTAATTTTCTTTATTAATTTATAAGGTTTCAACTTTTAAATTTCTGCATTATTTTAACTCCGTTAGGTAACATTGTTATTCAGTAAAAACTACATTTACTGGTCATAAATAAAATTTATGTAAATATGCCGATATTTTTTATTTTTTTTTAGATACGAAAGTCCATACACGGCATTATCAGAAATGAAAACCAACAACTACAGTAAATTTAAATGGAAAGTATCTAAAATTCAACAAAACATTAGATTACGGAGAATATTTTCCTAATTTTTAAGTTTATTAAGTAGTTAAAAATTTTATGCCTTCACATTATATTCTTCAATTATTTTTACAGATATAGCCACTGTAGAAAAAAATTAGACATTCAACTGTTATTCAAGCTGTCAACACCTCAAAGAAAGAGCTACCGGTGCGTTAAAAAAAAGTACTTCTGTGATATTTTTTTATTTAAAATAAATATTTTTTAAAAATTAGATTAATTATTTTTTTAAATAAACTAATCATTTCTAAATAAATTTATAGAAAAGTATACGTTAATTTTGTTAGATTTTTTAACCAGGTATTGAACTCACAAATCTTTTGGATCAAGTCACTAGAACTAACCAACGCTTATATCTACTGGGCCATAGGACGAGAACAATCTACCCGAGTGACCAAAATAAATTCCTAGCCTCTGAAGAAGGCCAGAGCGTACAACGATTGTAACGTCGTAAACATGGCAATCAATATGAGGTCAGCAGCCCGAACAATATAATTAATTCTACATAATCTCAGATGTATAGACAAATACTAAATTTTGCCTTTTAGCTTAAAGTTAAGGCTGTAATAAAACTTCAAGAACGATTTTTAATTTTTCAAAATTCATTTTAAACCCTAGGTGTCGCGTTTTCTGCGTATGTACCTACACCCCTGTGCAAATTGACTGAAACAAAACGAATAATGTCTTCCTAGGATCTTTCACATTTCCACGTATACGTCATCTCTCGGCGATTTTTTTTTTTTTTTTTGTATTCCGACCGTGTTTTCCTTCACATTTTGGTCTGATGGATCCAGTTTATTTCTTTGCTACGATAACACGACTGATAGCTGAAAGGCTGACTCCAACAATATCCAGCAATATTTCTTTAAGGTTTGCCAGTGTGTTTGCGCAGCGTTACAGTTTTCATACACTTCCTTGGGGTAATGTCCAGCGCAGACAATTTCATTAGGAAAAATAAACGACAATCGAAACAATAGAGTCTGGGTGTAAAAAAAAAAACAAACCCTGATGTAATCACGGATGAAGCAATATATTTCAAGGCTAAAAAGATTTCATCGTATACTCCGAAAATAGTTTCATATCCCCGCACACCGCAGCAAATGACGTAATCCGAGGAAAAAATAGAAATATATTGCACACTATTATTCCATTGGCTTTAAAACTGACCGGATGACTAAAGAAAGAAAACTAAAGCGATTGTTAAAATTTATTTGCCCACGAGTGCAAACAAATATAACGCATAAATATTTACCTTCATAGCTACCAAGTAAATGATTGTCAGTTAGTTAAGTGCCATACGTGATACACGCTTGGGCGATCATATCTCGAAAGCGACATGACTGACTGGGCAGAAGATTATCCAGCAGTAGGTTGCCATTGCTTTCTGCGGTAGACTGGTTGCCGACCAAGGCTATAGAACCCAATCTGTCCTGTTATTTAACCCATAAGTGGAAGAAAGAGACCGATTAATATCTTTCCCAAGGGTATTTGCGCGTAAGTGAATACAATGGATTCAACTGGAATTCGAACTCGGCTCCCCGGTTTCTCGTTCCGAGCCGATATCCACTGTACCACAACGCACATTAAAACATGTCAGTCAGTCAGTCAGTCAGTCAGTCAGTCAGTCAGTTTAGTGCTATACGTGATACACGCTTGGGCGATCATGTCTCGAAAGAGACATAACTGACTGGACAGAAGATTATCCCGCAGTAGTTTACCATTGCTTTCTACGGTAGACTGGTTGCCGACCAAGGCTATAGAACCCAATTTGTCCTGTTATTTAACCCATAACTGGAAGGAAGAGACGGATTAATATCTTTCCCAAGGGTATTTGCGCGTAAGTGAATTGTAGATAACAATATAAAAAATACCAACATTCACTTGTTCCCTAACAAATTAATGTATATAGTCTCAAACATTAACGACTAATACTTATCCTCTGAACGAGTGCCGAATGAAATATACCTTACCATAATAAAAAGATTGTTTTCGATATTTAATAACCCGTTGAATAATCCTAAAGCGTTGGTTGATTAAACCAAACAGTAATTTGATACAAAAAGTTGTCAGTTCAATCCCTAGCCCCAGCAGAAAGAACAGAAACTTGGACAGTTATCAAGACGAATGAACTAAAACTTAGATATCCCAAGGCACGGCACGTTGAATTAGAACAATCAACCCTCGTGAACGAAGTAAATGGTTTGGTTCGAAAATTACAATAAATATCACCTGAAGAAGGCCGACAAAATTTCTCAGTAAAGATGATGACCACTATCCTAACAATAAATCTAAACTTATTTATAAATGGAACTTTGTCTGTGTGTGTGTGTGTGTGTGTGTGTGTGTGTGTGTGTGTGTGTGTCGGTTACCTAAAGACTCCGAAACGGCTGAACCGATTTTCTTGAAAATTTACACAGTTGTACTAAAAGCGTTTGCGAGTGCTTTTAGCAAGGTTTTGTGTCGAGGTACACCCGACAAATATTGAAAATCGATAATCGAAAAATCGGGTTATAGAAGGAGTGGTCCGATTTTAATTAAATTTGATACTCTCATAGACAAAGACATAAGAAACAATATTCAGAATTTTCAAGGTTGCAGTTCTTACAATAGTGCAGAAAATCGATTATATATATATATATAAAAGGCAACATGTTTGTGTGTGTGTGTCTGTTTATCTGTCTGTAGGTCCTTTATACAAATCCACAATTTTTATCCGATTCTCACCAAACTTCACACAAACATTCTTTTGGCTGAGTCTGAGCTCCAGGACTATGAATTAGTTTTAAAGTTTTCATTACACCCGAGCAACGCCGGGCTATACTGCTAGTTGTAAATAGAATATCTATATAACTATAGACTTTTTAATTGTGTTTAGATGTAATGTCTACTCTTGCAGATTACACCTTTTACTACAAGTCTGACATAAATGTGTCGCTTTTGCATCATCAAAAACATCTATCAGTTTATCTGATACAGTTCCAGAGAATTGCCATTTGTATGAATGTCATTTCTAGTAAAGCTACTTCCCAGCTTCGTTTAAGGTCAACCTATGCATCCCCAGAAAGATTTTCCAAAATTAGGCATTGCATGAATATGTTTTATGATGAAGGGCAGTGAGAAGCGGTACTCTGTGTCAAACGCACTCTCTGGACATCAAATGTAAAAATAATAAAGTTACGTTAGAAAGCCGAGCATTTAACTGCTATGAAGTATCAATCCTCCTAATACTGGACAATTTTCTTACAAACGAAAGGAAGATATAAATCAAGAAAGATAGTGTGCTACAGAAGGATGCTGAGGATTGCATTAACGGAGAGGACATGTAATCGACATAGAAAATAGTATAAAAAAACAAATTTAAAATCAGAATGAGAGTTGAAATTTCTTTTTCGCGTAATGAGAAAAGAAGACTTGGAAAAATGGACACTAAGAAGATATACTTAAGTTGAAAAGGATAAAAGTGGACAGTGAGTAACCTACATAACCAGTCTGTGCACATGGATATAGAACGGGGAAGTGAGAGATAATAAAAAGACAAACATTGCTAAAAGGATAAGAGATTGCGGAAAAACATGATTTCTCATGTCTTGTAGGGATACGTTGGGGAGCTGTGGTTAAAAAATTGGTTTATTAAAAAATAAAAAGGAATATTTGGCGACTGATCACGGAATAAAACATAGAAAAGTGTTGGTTTTTCAGTTAAATGGATTAATCATTATGCATTAATTAAAAGAGAAACCAATTTATTAAAACGAAAATGTATAGAAAGTGTTTTAATCGTTAATTCGTTTACAGTACATTTCCGTCCAGTTTCTTACAACATTTCAGCTTTCTCGACAGATTTTCTAACACAAGGGTTCACAAACTGGGGTACAGATATATATATATATTTTTTTTTTTAATCATTTCACCCTGAGCAAGGCGGAAACGCCACTGATGTGCAGGGGGTTACATAAATGTAAAAAGATTAATTAGAAAATAGTGAGGAGTACAAACTAGTTAGAAAGAAACAATAGAAAGCAGGTGCGATGACAGATACATAGGTGGAGAGAAAGGGAAGGTTATACAGGAGTGGGGAGGGAGCTAGAGTCTAGTGGTTAGTAGACTTTGCCTTTAAATTTCTGGGGGTTGTAGCCGTCAGGAAAGCAATAATACGGGAGCGAGTTCCACAGGCGGGAAGTGCGAGAGAAGAAGCTGCAGGAGTAGGAGTAGAATTGTCATATACCCCCAATGGTGCATTTGTAGTCTTCAGTGGATACAGAAATAACAGTTTGTGAGTTTATAGCTAAATTGAAAGCGTTTCTTGCAAAACTTCGACTGCATTGAAGAAATGTTCACTCTGATACTTTGTCTATGTTTCTTATTGTAACGGATGTGAATTGTGGTGCAATGGATATGAGGTTCGTAACGAGAAATCGGAGAGACGAGTTTGGGTTTTGTTTAACGGCATATCAACCTCTGTGGCTTATTTAATACAAAAAAAAGGTGAGGTTTTAAGGTATTTTTTAATGCGTGAAAAGGTTGATTTAGTTAGATTTTGACGAAAAAATTATTTTTTTAATTGTTTTTTTACTTTAGAAAACTGAAGATGTCTTCTAGTTTTGTATTAAAGAATGTAATGTTGGTAATATTGTTTTCTTCAAAAATGGTTATGGCAGTCATTTTTTTCCTTCAAAAATGTGTTCTAGTAATAATGTTTTTCTTCAAAAATGTATATTTTTCTATAAAGTCTATTTTTATGTATATATTTCTATAAAAGTCTATTTTTTACTTTTATAGTGTTTTAACCCCAGTTTGGAGGTTAACTATTCCACCATAGCTGGAACCCTAACAGGTGCTACCACTCCGGGTCAGAGTGGGCCTACGAACAACAGCAATAAAAAGGTGGTTTCATGCTCCTCACAGCCTTCCAGTTAGAGACCTTGCTGCCAGATTCAGTTTACCGTCATACATAGGACCGCAGAGTTCGAGTTCGAATTCTAATTGAGTTCGTTGCATTCAAATACTTGCAAATTCACTTGGAAAAGGTACAATTGGAGTAGATAGACTAAACTATCGCCCGGTGTACACTCCACCCACATCTATTGAACAGCTGAAGAGGCTCATCCCTTGTTTCCTGTTTAGGATGCGGTTTCCGGTTTTCTCATTTCCAATCTTCTCACTCCTATGTAGCCCCCTGCACATCAGTGGCGTTACCGCCTTGCTCGGGGTGATATGATTAAAAAAAAAAAGAAAAAAAAATTTTAAGTTTTTTCTATTCGTCTACAAGTCAAATAACAGAACAGATTGATTTCTATAGCCTTGGTTGCCAACCAGTCTATTACAAAAATAATAGTAAGCTAGGAAAATCTTCTGCCCAGTTAGTCATGGATAAAAAAAAAACATGATCGTCCAAGTGCATATCACGTATTATACTTACTCGTGCAACCAGACTGGCAACCAGGTCTCACCCATTAACAGATAGATCAACCAAATGCAGACGACAATTCTACTTCTGCAACTTCTTTTCCCGCACTTCCCGCCTATGGAGCTCGCTTCCTTATTCTTGCTTTCCTGACGGCTACAACCTACAGGAATTTAAATACAAGGTCAATACTCATCTCTTAACTACTTGACCCTACTCCCTTCCGCACTATTCTGTAGATCCTTTCCTTTCTCTCCCCCTTCGCAACTGTCATCACACGTGTATTCCCATCCTTCTCTTGCTCCTTTCTAAGTGATTCGTCCTTCTCCTCACTCTCATCTAATCCTTTTACTATTATGTAGCCCCCTGCACATCAGTGGCGTTACAGCCTTGCTCGGGGTGATATGATTAAAAAAAAAATGACTGACTGTAACAGAATTTCTAGCTCAAAATCCACAATCTATGATAAGCAATATCACAAAATTAGACAATGAACATCTTATTTATTTATTTGTTTTTTAATTATATCACCCCAAGCAAGGCGAAAACGCCACTGATGCGCAGGGGTCTACGTAAGAGTGAAAAGATTGGAAAAGAGAAAAATCGGAAACCACATCCTAAACAGGAAACAAGGGATGAGCCTCTTCACCTGTTCAATAGACGTGGGTGGAGTGTGAACCGGGCGATAGTTTAGTCTATCTACTCCAATTGAAAACAAAATAAAGAAAGAAAGAAAGAAAGAATGAAAAGATTGGAAAAGAGAAAAACCGGAAACCACATCCTAAACAGGGAACAAGGGATGAGCCTCTTCACCTGTTCACTAGACGTGGGTGGAGTGTGAACCGGGCGATAGTTTAGTCTATCTACTCCAATTGAAAACAAAATAAATAAATAAAGAAAGAAAGAATGAAAAGACTGGAAAAGAGAAAAACCGGAAACCACATCCTAAACAGGGAACAAGGGATGAGCCTCTTCACCTGTTCACTAGACGTGGGTGGAGTGTGAACCGGGCGATAGTTTAGTCTATCTACTCGCTGGAAGAAAAAATTGATAAAATTCCAAAGGGATACAAAAGAACAAAAAGATTGGGAACCCCTGTTCTGTCACTAGTGACAATGGCAGAAACAAAAAAGAAAACTAAATGAAACCATTAGACTATATACCCGTGATTTTCAACCAGTCTGCCGCGGTACTGTAGTGTGCCATGAGATGACAATACGTGTACTGAGAAAGATATTACAATAAGTAAATTATTTCCCTGAGAAGTCTAAAGCCGAATAAATGTGCATATTAAAATAAGTTGGGGCACCTCGAGGTGTTGTAATAGTTAGCCAGCTTGTCTCGCTAAAATTATTACAATTGAGTAGTGAGTTCAATCCTCACTGTGTGTGCCTTACTTTCGGCCTTGTGCCATATCTAAGCTACGCCATATTAAAATAAGTTGCCATCATTTTCTGCAGTAAACTGGTTTCTAACCATTGCTATAGAACCCAATCTATCCTGCTATTTGACAAATAGAAGAAAAGAGGGATTAATACCTTTCCCAATGATATTTACGTGTAAGTGAATGGAACGAATTTGACTGGAATTCGAACTCAGCTCTCCGATTTCTTGATCCGAGCCTATTTCCACTGCACAACAACGCCCATCAGGTCAGTAAAGAGGTCCAAATTGGCATCATATGAAATAAAAGTCAAATTCTGAAAAATTCTCGAGGAAGAAAGTAACAAGCATAAAAAGAGAACAAATTGAATAAACACACACTTTAATAAGAACCAACTGCAAAATGTGACTATAACAATCAAGATAGCGATAACAGTCTTAATTAATCAGTATATAATTATTTTCTTCTCCTCTTCCATACGATTTTTAAACTAATTGGTATCAGTCAGTTAATTGCGACTCGTGGTACATGCATGGGCGATCATGTCTCGAAAGAGACGTAACTGACAGGGTAGAAGAGTTTCCCGCAGTAGATTGCTATTATTTTCTGCGCTAGACTGGTTGCCAACCGAGGTTATAGAACCCAATCTGTTCTGCTACTCAACCCATAGTTGGAGTGATATGCGACGGAATAATAACTTTTTAAGGGTAATTGCGCGTAAGTAAATGCAACGAATCTAACTTGAATTCGAAATCGGCTCTCCGAATTCTTTCGAGCCGATAGCCACTGCATCACAACGCACATGAATCTTGTAGGTGAGAATATTTTTTTTAATCATATCACCCCGAGCAAGGCGGTAACGCCACTGAAGCGCAGGGGGCTACGTAGGAAAGAAAAGATTGGCAAAGAGAAAGCCGGAAACCACATCCTAAACAAGGAACAATGGGTGAGCCTCTTCACCTGTTCAATAGACATGGGTGGAGAGTAAACCGGGCGACAGTTTAGTCTATCTACTCCAATTGAAAAAAAAAAGAAAAGAGTGAAAAGATTGGAAAAGAGAAAGCCGGAAACCACATCCTAAATAAGGAACAATGGGTGAGCCTCTTCACCTGTTCAATAGTTTATTATTATCACTTTATTAGAGAATGTGATACGGAGAAAAAGAAGAAATACATTCTGGTATTGTTACTTTTGTATTGTCTGATTTTCAGTGGTTAGTCATGTTTCATATGCATTAAACTTGTTAAACATTAGTATAATTTATGGTGTTTTGAATTCAAGGATAGATTACGTATTCTTTTTGAAAAATTGTAAATGTAAAATTGTTTTTGTAAATAAATAATCTAATGAAATAAATGCGTGGATGTGTGTTGTAGTACAGTAGATATCGGCTCGGAATGAGAAATTGGGAACTGAGTTCAAATTTAAGTTGAATTCATTGCATTCACTTGTGTGAAAATACCCTTGGGAAAGGCATCAATTCCTTTCTTCCCTCCAGTCATAAGTTAAATAACTGGACAGACTGGGCTCCACTGCCCTGGCTGACAACCAGTCTACACAGAAAATAATGGCAAGCTACTGCAGGACAATCTCCTGCCCAGCCAGCCATGCCTTTAAAGAGACACGATCACCCAAACATGTATCATGTATGGCACTTAAATGACTGAATATAATAAATAGTGTTTAATTCTTTTGTTGTTAATTGTTGAGAAAAAGACAGAACAGAAAAAAAAATGTTCCATATGTTTGGAGTTTATTATAATTCTAAAAATGAGTTTTTAAAGCAACAGAAATTTCCAAGGAAGTATATAGCAATGGTGGTATCAAGAAAAAGAAAAAAAACATTGTTGAATATACCATTTTTTGTAGGTCAGTCAGTTAAGTGCCATACGTTATACACATTTTGGGTGATCATATCTCAAAAGAGACATGACTGACCGAGAAAAAGACCATCCTGCAGCAGGTTGCCATTACTCACTGCAGTAGACCGGCCGCCAGTCAAAGCTATAGAACTCAATCTGTCTTATCACTTAACCCATCACTGGAGGGAAGATTAATACTTTTCCCAAGGGGATTTGTGTGTAAGTGAATGCAAGGAATTCAAGTAGGTAGAAATGTTAAAATAGAGCAAGAATGAATTATTTACACGTTAGCGTGCCTTACCCTGAAAAATTTATCGTTTTTTACCAGATTTTACTAAATTATCAAATTTTATCAAATTCCGCATGTAAACACCTAATTAACCATCCAGATCTACTCATTATTTCATTTTCTTTTAGGAAATAATCCTAGCTACACTTAATAACAATTTCTTCTAGCCAGTTTAAATCTAACCTCTGCGCCAAACTCAACAGACCTCACGGCTAAAACTGCTGTCCCTTCCATCATTCCACTAAAAAATTATTTCCTTAATACTGAATGTCCACCAGCTTACAAGATATCACCTCCTTCCTGTTTTTTTTTTTTTTTTTTTTGTACAGTCAACAATGTTCCAGAAGATGAGTTGTTGACAGCTGTAATACCGGACAGGGACATTTCCAGCAATGCGTCAGCACCCCTGCGGCGCCAAGATGTCTACTGGGTCTCACTGTAAAGTTTTCGTTCTTTACTGACCACTGCCATTAGGAAGTTGAACATGATTGTAAAAGGAAAAATGCGAAAGAAAATAAAAGAGAAAATAAATAAATTGGTGAAGGTGAGATCCCCGCTTGTTTATCCGATAAGATAATTTAATTTTTCCGTCGATCTAGGAGAGGGGCCTTTTGTATACTAAAACCTCTGGCCCGTTGCCGGGGTCAAATATCATGCCACGCTTCATGGCGAGCGACACGACACTCTGTTTTCAACTCAGTCATCACTGTTAATAGAGGTAGAATGACTGTATCCTTTCGCTAACAAATTGTTCGGCTGTTTTCTTTTGTCAAATTTGCTTGTAGTAATAAAAATGTACGCTGTGATGCAGTGGATATCGCCTCGGAACGAGTAATCGGAGAACCGAGTTCGAATTCCAGTTGAATTCGTTGCATTCATTTACGCGCAAATACCCTAGGGAAAGGTATTAATCTGTCGCATTTCCCCCTAACTATGGGTTAAATAGCCGGATAAATTGGGTTCTATAGCCTTGGTTTGTATCCAGTCTATCGTAGAAAGTAACGGCAACCTACTGCGGGAAAAACTTCTCCCCAGTAGTGTTTCTTCCGAGACATGATCGCCCAAGTGTGTATCACGTATGACACTTAACTGACTGAAAAAATTAAATGACTAGAACACTGCATCTCAGCCTTTCTTTTCCGCTGAAATCTTTGGAATGGAACCCTAGAGCCATTAGACAATTATACTCAAAATAGTCCACACGGACCCGTCTGTTTGTTATTATCGGAATCTAGAATCACCAACTCGAAACCTAGCGAACCACTCGCTTACAGTTCTGTTAGTTAAATCACCTTCATCGTAAACAGCACATATCATTTTTGTTGTTTATCAGGTATTTCTGCCATTCTTCTTCTTCTTCTTCTTCTTCTTCTATGTGCCCTGTCGCTTCAGGACGTAGGCGATCATGGTTCTCCACATCTCCCTATCTTTGCGGCTCTTAGTATGTTTGCTCCTGTTACACATCGCAATCCCCGTTCCGCCATCAACCTGATCAGGCCCTGCAAATATGTTATCCGCTGCCTTCCTCTGTCTCTTTTTCCTTCTATCTGGCCTGCAAGTATCAGGTTCTCCAAGCTCTCCTTCATTATTGCATGTCCCAGGAACTTCAGTTATCTCTTCCTGATGCTCACTATCAATTTCCTTTTTGTTGCCATTCTTTCCAACACCTCATCGTTGCTTGCATGCTCAGTCCACAATATCCGCAGCATCCTTCTGTAGAACCACGTTTCCGCTGGTTCAAGGTTTGTCCTCATTTTCGATGATATTGTCCAGCATTCACTGCCATATTGAAGAACTGACATCACATAGCAATCCAGCACTCTTTTCTTTGTTTCTAGTGAAATTTTCCTGTGTGTTAGTACTTTACTCAGCTTCTGGAACGCGTCCTTTGCCATGCCAATTCGCCCTCGGATCTCTGTGTCGCACTTTTCATCTTCTGTTAGATATTTAAATTTTTGTCCTTGCTTGAACGGTATCAAGAGTTTAAAATTCACCTTATAATCTTTTATTTTTATAGGGATGCAAAATTGACCTGAATCAAGTAATTTTAAACTTTCTCGTTCAAGAGATAATTTGAAGTGGGCTCTAGTCGAAAATGTAAGCGTATTGTATCTGTCGATAAATTTTACGTATTCTAACGAGTTGGAACACGAACAACTAAAAATCGGGATGAACCTTCTGGACAACCCAATAATATGTGAAACGAAAGTGGGGAAATCTATAAAGAGCACCTGTTTTTAAGATTGTCCCCCAATTAATAAATCTTAGCAAGATTTCTTTCTGGTTCTCTTATGAATGTTTCAATGTAAATATTGAATAAATTTAGAGAAGGATGGTCCCATTTTGGAGAAGTCTTCTTGCGTGTGTCTTTTGTTGCGTAATGCTTGAAAAACTTACCATTCCGATTTTCATTTAGTATATTCATTAAGAGTTCATTTAGTTTTCTTTTCCCACTACCCTCACCACGGTGTCATCACATGTCGTTAAAGCTGTGGCCAGCAATAAATACTCGTAGAACATGGACGATCATGGCTCTCCGCAATTTCCTATCGTTTGCAATCCTTAGACTTTTACCACATACCTTTGTTTTGACATTTATTCGAACAAGACGACCATGGTTATCTTGCTTTCCGTAAATACTTGTGAATGTTCAATTCTCAAAGCCTTCTTTCCTTATTATATATATATATATATATATACTCCATCTGCGCATGATTCAGCAACAGACAAACACTTGCTCGATAGTCCAGATCGTACTAAGGCGTATGTAAATAGCTGTTTTACTGTTTTATACAGAGCTCGCTCCGCAAACCCTGTGAGTACATGAAGCTATACGTATCAGGTTACAACAACCGGACCTGTGCAAACAGAAAGAGAACTTCATTTGTTCGTTTGTTTATTTAGAGGGTTGTGGGTAGCAATTTTTACCTTTTATACTCTGATATAGCATTTATTTATTTATTTATTTATTCGTAAATTGTTTTTACTGAAAAATTGTTTTTATAGTGTTCCATTTTTTTGCTTACTCATTCTCTATTGGTTGTGTTGGTCCGAAAGGATTCCTAAAGGTTAAGAAAAAAATGTCAACTTGGTTTTTAAATAGGTATTTAAGCTCTATCATATAAAGGTTTCTTTATATATATATTAGCGTAAGATAATATATATATATATATATATATATATATATATATATATATATATAGGTTGCGAATTAATTCTTTATTATATTGAGTATAAGATTCTTTATGTTTGTATTTTCCTTAAGGCTTCCTCGTTGCTCATATGATCTGTTCATGGTATTCGAGAGGTCTTTCTCTCTGTCACCACGTATGGAATAGCATTTCACCATTTTACTATGTCTTGATATTTTGCTTTATTTCTGGAAGACATTTTTTTTCAGTTTAAATGTTATTTTTAGTGGATACTCTATATTTGAGTAGATGCTCCTTTTAATTATTAAACAGTATATTTATTTACGTCAACTGGACTGAATATTTAAGTAATCTCATTAAAGAAATATATGCGTTTCAAACCTGCGTCATCCAGGTCAGAGAGAAATCGTCATAAAATCCGACATGCTTCAACCGACTCGGCAAACGAAGAAGCTATGGTGAACAAGCAAGTGACTGAATAGTGCCTTTAAGAAAAAATCTTTCCCGTGATCAGTCAGTCAGTTAAGCGCCATTCGTGATACACGCTTCGGCGACCATGTCTCTTTCGATCAATGACTGACTAAGCAGAAGATATTTCTGCAATAGGTTGCCATTTCTTTCTGCGGTAGTCTGGTTGCCAACCAAGGCAATAGAATCCAATCTGTCCTGCTATTCAACTCATAGCTGGATGGAGGAATGATGGATTAATACCTTTCCAAGTTTTTTTTTTTTTACGTAGGTGAATGCAATGAATTCAACTGAAATTCAAACTCGTCTTTTAGATTTCTCATTCCAAACCAGAACGCACATCCTCTACTCGTGATAGATTTCTCGAAATTTGCTCAGTTTGATTCCATAAGAAGCAATGGCTCTTTGTTATTTGTTATTCTGTTTCTCTCAGAAACTATACACCCACAAATACCGAAAAGTAAGTAAAATACAATCGCACACACACACACACACACACACACACACACACAGATAAGACTTTTATGTACCATGTCACTTCGAGGAATAGGCGATTATGTCTCTCCACAACTTCTTGTTTTTTGTAGCTCGTAGCAGCGGATATTTATTTACTATCCTGCTACTTCCTGTTCTACCATTCATTTGCGCATGTCCATTAAGTCGATTTATCGCTGCTTCTCTCAGCCCATTTTGCCATCACTATGTTTTTTTTAAACATTTCACCCCGAGCAAGGCATTCCACTGCCATATTACCCAGAGGGTTACATAGGGGAATGTGATGAGAAAGAGTGGTTAGATATAGGAAATTTTAGGAGGGTGATAACCTGGTAAGGATACCGAGGATCAGAGTTGGGTAGATGGGAAGAGTGTTTGAGAGAATGGATGCGAGTTAGTGCGTTAGAAGGTGCCTATTGACCTTACATTTAAACTCCTGGAGATTGTAGCTGTCGGGAAAGCAAGCATGTGGAAGGGAATTCTACAGGTGGAAAGTACAAGAAAAGAAGTTGTTGGAGTAGAAATTGCGGTTACATTTTATTTGTTTCACTGTAAAATGGTGAAACCTACTTGCTAATCTAGTATCACGTGCAAATTCGTACCTAGGGGGCACCAGAGATCTACGTTCATCGGAGCGGAAGCCGTGAAAGTATTTATAGAAGAGGCACAGGGAAGCCACGTCCTGCCGGTGGGAGCGCGACTGCATCCGGTCTGCCAAGTCGGTATCGATCCGTTGTACTTTATCAAGAAGCCCGAGGAGAATAGCAGGGGCACTCGACCAGATGTGGCAGCAGTATTCAATAAACGGGCGGATGGTAGATTCATATATGTGCAGGATAGATTCAGACGTGAAAAACCCCCGGGACCTGCATAGAGAACCGATTTTCATAGTTGCGGATTTAGCAATGGATTCGATATAGTCATTCCACTTGAGGTCCGCTGAGAGTGTGAGGCCAAGGAAGCGTAGCTTTTTTTACTCTCTGGGAGGCAAGCCTGTTCCATGCTAATGGGAGGTAGCTGCGATTGTCTATGATGGTTAATTGATAGCAGCTTCGTTTGGAAAGCATTAAAATTTACGAGCCATTTCTTACCCTAGTCCACTACGGATTTGAGGTCTCGTGAGTGACAAATTTTCTAATCCTGTCTTCATCGTCTTATTCCATGGTATTCCCGAATTTAGAGCAATATAGGAGAAGCAGATGGAATGGGCAACACTTAGATCCTAAGGCGTATTGGAATAACCAAAGAAGCATTCCAAAAGCTAAGCAGAGCAACATGAAATAGAAAAAAATTGCAGAAAACAAAGAAAATTGTACTAAACTCCTACGTGATATCTTTCGTTTTGTATGGTAGTGAGCGCTAGACAGTCACCTCAAAGACGAAGACGAGACTTGAAGCAACATAAATGTGGTCCTACAGAAGGATGCTGAGGATACCGTGGACTGAACATGTGAGCAATGGCGAAGTTTTAAAGAAAATCGAAACAAAAAAGAAACTTATGCTTAACATAAAAACGATATTTGAACTTTCTGGGACATGTAATGAGGAAAGAGTGCCTGGAAAATATGATACTCACATGACAAATAGAAGTATAAATAAAAACGACACTTAAGAACTACAAGGGATAGGAAGTTGAGAAGAGCCATGATCGGCTACATTCTGAGGAGACATGGCACTTAAAGGAAATGTTGAATATATGTGTTTTCAATAAGATTTCTTGAATATTCAGGGCGATTGCGCGGAAGTGACTGCAGCGAATTCAACTGGGATTAGAATTCGGTTCTCCGATTTCTCACTCCGAGCCGATATCCATTGTTCCACAACGCTTATACAGCAAACTTCCAGTTTCAAATTTACCATGAGTTTTCTGAATGCTCACAACTGTCATTAATTTAGAAACTTCATTTTTCTACAACTGATTTTTCTTCTCCGCTTCAGAAAGTCTTTATTCATGCTGTTGATAAATTATATCCCAAGGGATGTGGCTTCCGTAACCCTAAGCATTTTTTCCTGTCAAATCGGATCGGAGAAATATTGGAGTCACTGATGTGGGTACAAATTTCTTCTTTTATCCATTCTTCGTATCACTCAAAAGATCTGAAATTTAATACTCAAGATGACAATCACCATAATTAAATTGGCATTCCATCTTGGTAAAATAAAATGGTACGAACGAATTCCGTGTATCCATCTGTGGACCACGTTGTGAATGCTTGAATTGAATTACAAAAACACGTTGTTGGACACTGGTCAACCTGGTTGGTCAAACATCCTATATATTCATTTCTATTAGAAATCGCTTACGATTGTACGTGTGGTAATGGAGATGAAGCTGATGAAAAGAAAAATTAAAGATCCTTAAATTTTCAAAGAAAAACGGAGCAAATTGAAATGAAGAAAGATAATGCTACAAATGTGAAGGACCTCCCACCTTGTATAATTAAAATGTAGTCTAGTTTTCTACTTGAATCTGAGCATCTAACGTTGATACAGTTGGAAATATATAACAATGTAAACAGCATGTTTTATATATCGTTTACCATTCCACTCTCTACTATATATTCTCTGATTCAAATCCATAATCATTCATACTTACTGAAAGCTATCTGGGCACCTCGAGGTGCTGTAATGGTTAGCATGCAAGAATCATTATAATTGAGTAGTGAGTTCGATAATCCCTGAGTGTCCCTTTCCGCTTTGTGCCACATCTAAGCTCGTTCATCATCATCATCATTCTGCGGCCTCGGCCAAGATTCAAAATCTTGTCATTAGCTGAATACTTGATGCTTCGCTAGAGCTACCAAGGGTGATTTTATCGTGACACCATCACTAGAGGACTTGACTACCATGGCTTAAGAGAGGCCCATTCCCCCTCATTGAGAGAAGGATATCCCGCGCCAGTTTCCCAACCTGGTATTTTTTACAACCTCGCGGTAAAATCACCATACTTACTGTAATCTATCGTGTTTTGGTTTTACAGACATTGTTTAACCATGTTCGTAAAGCCAAGTGAACGGCTATGTTTTATCCCATAGCTAGAGTAGAAGAGATGAAACGTCGCTGATCTCTCGTTCCAAGGCGTTTACAATTACATTTCTAGCATATTCAATATATATTATACTAGCAGTATAGCCCGGTGTTGCTCGGGTGTAATGAAAGCTTTAAAACGAATCCATGGTTCTGGAGCTCAGACTCTTTGGACGTTGGCACGAAAGACTAAAAAGCAATAGTTGTTTCCAGTTTAAGTGAAACCGTAGACTAAAAGAAAAATGAATAGATGTAAGTAAAATTTTGATTTCCAGTATCGATATCAAATAAGTTTTTTTCGTCGTAAACTGAATTTTGAAGGCTAAATAAGTCCTCTGAGAAAATGGTATCATGGCTGAGACTAAGAACTACAATTATACCTACTTAGAGCCAAACCAGAAGCAAAAACTAAAATAAAAAGGGCTGAAAAACTGATTTTGATCAGACCCGGTATATATTATCGATTTTTAGCACTATTGTAAGAACTGCAACCTTGAAACTTCTGCATATCGTTTCTTAAGTCTTTGTCTATGAGTGTTTCAAATTTGATTAAAATCGGACTATTGCTTCTATAACCCGATTTTTTCAATTATCGATTTTCGATATTTATCGGGGGTATCTCGACACAAAACCTAGCTAAGGACACTCGCAGACGCTTATAGTACAACTGTGTAAATTTTCAAGAAAATTGGTTCAGCCGTTTCGGAGTCTATAGGTAACGGATACACACACACACACAAAGTTCCATTTATCAATAAGTTTAGATAGATAGATAGATACACTCCATGCCTAAACATCTTCGTAAAGCTTCACGTGGTTGTTTTGAATTCAATGTTGTCGTTCTTTTATTTCGATATTCACGGCTAGAGAGGCCAGTCAATCTCGCTCCTTGAAGCTGGTAGAGAAGAGATGAATTTCTACCTTTTCCGAGAGTATTTGTTCAATTGGAATAGATAGATTAAACTGTCGATCGGTTCACACTCCACCCACGTCTATTGAACAGGTGAAGAGGCTCATCCCTTGTTGCCTGTTTAGGATGTGGTTTCCGGCTTTCTCTTTTCCAATCTTTTCACTCTTACGTAGCCCCCTGCACCTCAGTGGCGTTACCGCCTTGCTTGGGGTGATATGATTAAAAAAAAAAAGAAAAAGGGAATGTAACGAATTCGTCCGGTATTCGAACCCGGCTCGCTGTTTTCCCACTCTGAAGCGCCTGCCGTAAAAATTTCTGCATATCCAATATATGTTATATACATATATGAAATATGCACATGTATTTACATGTTTTAAAAAATAATCATTTAAAATGCCTTGAAGGCATTATTGCGAAACGATAAGACAATGATTTCCAAATTTTAATCAATAATTTAAACAGGTATATTTTTCTGGATTTCTGAGCCGAGATAACATTATCATAATGTTTTAATTGTGAAGTAATCATGGGCCATCGAACAAAAATAATTACCCAGAGACAAAGGGACGATTTTTCCATGATACTGCAATTATTTTAACTACCTTCACCCCCTCGTAAATATTTATTGTTTAAAAAAACGATGATTACAATTTTGATAAAACCTAAACAATTATGTGAATTTATACAATTTCTTTGTTTATGAGAATTGCAATCAAAAATAAGAAATACTATTTGTTAGTTAGATTGTTTATTTATGCAAACTATTTATGAGAATGGTTGATGGTTTATCCATCGGCCAAATGTCAATTGATTAGAACTTTTAAAATGTTAACTAATAAGTATTTTCATATGGCTGGTTCACATATTTGAATAATTTTGTAAATGTTTATAAATTTATTAAAAAACTAGCAGTATAGCCCGGCGTTGCTCGGGTGGAATGAAAACTTTAAAACTAATCCGTGGTCCTGGAGCTCAGACTCAGCCTAAAGAATATTTGTGTGAAGTTTGGTGAGAATTGGATAAAAGTTGTGGATTTGTATAAAGGACATACAGACAGATAAACAGACACACACACAAACATCTTGCCTTTTATATATATATATATATATTATCGATTTTCTGCACTATTGTAAGAACTACAATCTTGAAACTTCTGAATATCGTTTCTTATGTCTTTGTCGATGAGTGTATCAAATTTGATTAAAATCGGACCACTACTTCTATAACCCGATTTTTCGATTATCGATTATCGATGTTTATCGGGGGTACCTAGACACAAAACCTAGCTAAGAACACTCGCAGACACTTATAGTACAACTGTGTAAATTTTCAAGAAAATCGGTTCAGCCGTTTCGGACACACACACACACAGACAAAGTTCCATTTATGAATAAATTTAGAAATTAGTTTGCAAATGTATTTTTATAATACAGTAAATGCTAAATAGTGCATTGCATTAGTTTAAATACAATTTTATTAGTTTCAATTTTACCACCCCAGTCGCCACTTGATCTACCCCGGTCCTAATGACCGTTGGTATCAACACATTGCTGCATAATCATTGTCCATTGGGATCATCCATACTTGCTGAAATCTGATCTTCCAGAAGCCAACTGAATTGTAAATATAACCTTATGTTATGCCAGGATTCGTCATTGGTGGTCACAATCTGAACAACATAAGATACACAGATGATACAGTGTTGATAGCTGACACGGAAATAAAATTACAAAACCTCCTATAAAAAAAGTAAATGAAGAAAGTCAAAAGAAAGGGCTACAAATAAATTCCAAGAAAACCGAATGTATGGTCATCAGCAAACGGAGGAGCCCATAATGCCAATTATATGTCAGGGATACTAAAATCAGGCAAGTACAAAAATTTAAATACTTGGGAAGTGTGCTAACGGAAGACAGAAAGTGCGACACTGAGATCCGAAGGCGAATTGAAATGGTCAAGGATGAATTCCAGAAGCTGAGCAAAGTATTAAGAGACAGGAAAATTTTGCTAAAAACAAGGAAGAGAGTTCTAGATTGCTATGTCTTATCTTTCAGTATGGCAGTGAATGCTGGACAATATCATCAAAGAAGAAGGAAAAACTTGAGTCAACTGAAATGTGATTCTACAGAAGGATGCGACGAATATCATGAATTGAGCATGTGAGCAATGATAAGTTTTTAGAAAAGATAGAAACGAAAAAATTAATACTGAGCATCAGAAAGAGACAGCTGAAGTTCTTGGGACATGTGATGAAGAAGGAAGGCTTAGAGAATCTGATACTCACAGATCAGATAGGAGGAACGAGAAACAGAAAAAAGCAGCGGATAACATATTTGAAGGGCCTGAGCAGGTGGATGGCAGAGCGGGTTTTGGATGGGGTAACAGAAGAAAGTGTGCTAAGAGACACCAGGAATAGGGAGACCTGTAAAATCATGATCGTCTATGTCCTGAAGGGACATGGTACATAGGAGGAGAAAAACAAATATTTTTGCTGTAACTTCTCAAGAATAAAATAAAATGCATTAATTCATTTTCATCATAGGTTTAGGTTTGATTACAATTATAATCACCGAGTTTTGAAAAAAATCACTGATGAGGAGTGAGGGTAGTTAAAATAATAGTGTTGTCAAGGAAAAGCCGTCTTTTTGACACTCCATTTTTTTTTTTTTTGTTGGGTGGGGCATTTGTACAAGATTGCCAATTTTTGTTTTTACCACGTTTCGACGACTATTGCTTCGAACTTCGTCAGATACTTTTGCATTATTCAAACTTCTGTCGATTTGTTGGCGTTAATAAGGTACGGCACAAAACATATTTGAACTACTAGAAAAGTTCGACTCATATAGGAAATATATTAGAACAATCCTCAATATTTACCCGTGATATACAGTCTTCATTAACGATTTAAGCAAATACCTGAAAATAGAATGAAGATTAAAACAAGGGTCTGTTGAGGTACTGGATTTATTTAACCTATACATGACAAACTAAGAGAACTAGAAATCCTCATATTTCTTATCGATGGGCATCATCTTACGTCATAAGATACGCAAATGACACTGTACAGTTGACGAACTAAGAAGGAAACCTCGTGACACGTAAGCAAAGGAAAGCCAGAAAGGAGGGACTGACCATTAAATATAAGAATGCAAATACATCAAAATAAAAGAACCTAGAGACATGGAAGCAAAGGAAAATCAGAAGGGACTGTCCATTAAATATAAGAACGCAAAGATATCAAAATACCTGAACCTAGAGACACAGAAGCAAAGGAAAATCAGAAGAGACTGACCATTAAATATAATAATGCAAAGATATCAAAATACCTGAACCTAGAAACACGGAAGCAAAGGAAAATCAGAAGGGACTGTCCATTAAATATAAGAACGCAAAGATATCAAAATACCTGAACCTCGAGACACGGAAGCAAGGAAAACCAGCAGATGGAACTAACCATAAATTTTAAAAGGCAAATATATACAAAAACTTCGAGACACAAAAGCAAAATAAAGCCAGAAGAAGAGAGTGACCATTAAATATAAGGAAAAGATATAAAACTAAAAGAACCTCGGGACATGGAAGCAAAATAAAGCCAGAAGAAGAGAGTGACCATTAAATATAAGGAAAAGATATAAAACTACAAGAACCTCGAGACGTGGAAGCAAAATAAAGCCAGAAGAAGAGAGTGACCATTAAATATAAGGAAAAGATATAAAACTACAAGAACCTCGAGACATGGAAGCAAAATAAAGCCAGAAGAAGAGAGTGACCATTAAATATAAGGAAAAGATATAAAACTACAAGAACCTCGAGACACAAAAGCAAAATAAAGCCAGAAGAAGAGAGTGACCATTAAATATAAGGAAAAGATATAAAACTACAAGAACCTCGAGACACAAAAGCAAAATAAAGCCAGAAGAAGAGAGTGACCATTAAATATAAGGAAAAGATATAAAACTACAAGAACCTCGAGACACAAAAGCAAAATAAAGCCAGAAGAAGAGAGTGACCATTAAATATAAGGAAAAGATATAAAACTGCAAGAACCTCGAGACACAAAAGCAAAATAAAGCCAGAAGAAGAGAGTGACCATTAAATATAAGGAAAAGATATAAAACTACAAGAACCTCGAGACACAAAAGCAAAATAAAGCCAGAAGAAGAGAGTGACCTTTAAATATAAGGAAAAGATATAAAACTACAAGAACCTCGAGACACAAAAGCAAAATAAAGCCAGAAGAAGAGAGTGACCATTAAATATAAGGAAAAGATATAAAACTACAAGAACCTCGAGACACAAAAGCAAAATAAAGCCAGAAGAAGAGAGTGACCATTAAATATAAGGAAAAGATATAAAACTACAAGAACCTCGAGACATGGAAGCAAAATGAAGCCAGAAGAAGAGAGTGACCATTAAATATAAGGAAAAGATATAAAACTACAAGAGCCTCGAGACATGGAAGCAAAATAAAGCCAGAAGAGAAAGTGACCTACCATTAAACAGAGAAGAAAGATGCAAAACTACAAGAACCTCGAGACATGGAAGCAAAATAAAGCCAGAAGAGAGTGACCATTAAATATAAGGAAAAGATATAAAACTACAGGAACACTCCAGAACCACGGAGGCTGAAATAAAGCCAGAAGAAGAGGTTACCATTAAATATAAGGAAAAGAGATATGAAACTACAAGAACCTCGAGACACAAAAAGCAAAATAAAGCCAGAAAGAGAGTGACCATTAAATATAAGGAAAAAAGATATAAAACTACAGAACATAAGGACACAAAAAACAAAGAAATAAAACAAGAAGAAGAAGTGACCATTAAATATAAGGAAAAGATATGAAACACAAGAACCTCGAGACTAAAAAGCTAGAAATAAAGCCAGAAGAAGAGAGTGACCATTAAATATAAGGAAAAAATATAAAACACAAGAACCTCGAGACATGGAAGCAAAATAAAGCCAGAAGAGAGTGACAATACCATTAAATATAAGGAAAAGATATAAAAACTACAAGAACCTCCGAGACATGGAAGCAAAATAAAGCCAGAAGAAAGTGACCATTAAATATAAGGAAAAGATATAAAACTACAAGAACCTCCAAAGGAACTGGAAGCAAAATAAAACAGAAGAAGAGAGTTACCATTAAATATAAGGAAAAGATATAAAACTACAAGAACCTCGAGACACAAAAGAAAACAGAAATAAGCAGAAGAAGAGAGTGACCATTAAATATAAGGAAAAGATATAAAACTACTGAGAACCTCGAGACACAAAAAGCAAATAGAAGAAGCCAAGAAGAAAGTGACATTAAATATAAGGAAAAGATATAAAACTACAAGAACCTCGAGACACAAAAAGCAAATAAAGCCAGAAGAAAGTGACCATTAAATATAAGGAAAAGATATAAAACTACAAGAACCTCGAGACACAAAAGCAAAATAAAGCCAAAAGTGAACATTAAATATAAGGAAAAGATATAAAACTACAAGAACCTCGAGACACAAAAAAGAAAACAAAATAAAGCCAGAAGAAAGAGAGTGACCATTAAATATAAGGAAAAGATATAAAACTACAAGAACCTCGAGACATGGAAGCAAAATAAAGCCAGAAGAAGAAAGTGACCATTAAATATAAGGAAAAGATATAAAACTACAAGAACCTGGAGACACAAAAAGCAAATATTAATGAAGAAGAAAATTGACCATTAAATATAAGGAAAAGATATAAAACTACAAGAACCTCCAATTCGAAAAGCAAATAAAGCCAGAAGAAGGAGTGACCATTAAATATAAGGAAAAGATATAAAGCAGAACCTCCAAAGGACAAAAACAAAATAAAGCCAGAAGAAAGTGACCATTAAATATAAGGAAAAGATATAAAACTGAACCTCCAGACACAAAAGACAAAAATGAAGCCAGAAGAAAGTGACCAGTAAATATAAGGAAAAGATATAAAACTACAAGAACCTCGGAACATGGAAACAGAAATAAAAGCCAGAAGAGAAGTGACCAGCCATTAAATATAAGGAAAAGTATAAAACTACAAGAACCTCGAGACACAAAAAGCAAAATAAAGCCAAGAAGAAGAGAGTGACAAATGAAATATAGCAGAAGGTCATAATTACCTGTGACTCAGATACAAAAGCAAATAAAGTGATAGAAGAATGACCTACATTGTGAAAGATATATATTTTAAAGAACCTCAGACAGGAAATAAATAAAGCCAGAAGAAGAGGTTGCCATTAAATATAAGGAAAAGATATAAAACTACCAAGAGGAGCCTCGAGACACAAAAGCAAAATAAAGCCATAGAAGAAGACCATTAAAAATATAAGAAAAGATATAAAACTACAAGAACCTCGAGACACAAAAGCAAAATAAAGCCAGAGAAAGTGACCATTAAATATAAGGAAAAGATATAAAACTACAAGAACCTCGGAACACAAAAAAACAAAAATAAAGCCAGAAGAAAGTGACCATTAAATATAAGGAAAATCCTTTTAAACTACAAGAACCTCGAGACATGGAAGCAAAATAAAGCCAGAAGAAGAAGTGACCATTAAATATAAGGAAAGAATGTAAAACTACAAGAACCTCGAGACATGGAAGCAAATAAAGCCAGAAGAAGAGAGTGACCATTAAATATAAGGAAAAGATATAAAACTACAAGGAACCTCAGAACTGGAAGCAGAATAAAGCCAGAAGAAGAAGAGTTATTAAATATAAGGAAAAGTCTAAAACTACAAGAACCTCAAAAGACACAAAAAGCAAAATAAAGCCAGAAGAAAGTGACAAGTAAATATAAGGAAAAGATATAAACTGCAAGAACCTCGAGACATAAAAAACAGAAATAAATAGAAGAAGAGAGTATTGCATTAAATACAAGGAAAAGATATAAAACTACAGAACCTCGAGACACAAAAGGCAAAATAAAGCCAGAAGAAAGTGACCATTAAATATAAGGAAAAGATATAAAACACAGAACCTCGAGACACACAAAAAGCAAATAAAACTAAGAAGAAGAGAGTGACCATTGAAAAAATGGAAAAATCCTAAAACTACAGAACATCAGACACAAAAGCAAATAAAGCCAGAAGAGAAATTGACATTAAATATAAGGAAAAGATATAAAACTACAAGACCTCGAGACACAAAAGCAAAATAAAGCCAGAAGAAGAGAGTGACCATTAAATATAAGAAAGATATAAAACCTACAAGGAGAACCTCGAGACATGGAAGCAAAATAAAGCCAGAAGAAGAGTGACAATTAAATGAAAGATATAAAACTACCAAAGAACCTGGAGACACAAAAAGCAAAATAAAGCTGAAAAATTGACCACCATTAAATATGGAAAAGATATAAAACTACAAGAACCTCAGACACAAAAAAGCAAAAATGATAACCAGAAGAAGAGAGTGACCATTAAATACAAGGAAAAGATATAGAAACAAAGACCTCAGAGACACAAAGCAAAATAAACTGAAAAAGAAATTAGCCATTAAATATAAGGAAAAGATATAAAACTACAAGGAACCTCCAGACACAAAAAGCAAAATGAAGCCAGAAGAAGAGAGTGACCATTAAATATAAGGAAAAGATATAAAACTACAAGAACCTCGAGACATGGAAACAAAATAAAGCCAGAAGAAAGTGACCATTAAATATAAGAAAAAGATATAGAACTACCAAAGACACTCCTCGGAGAGGACACAAAAAAGAAAACAAAATACATGGCCAGAAGAAGAGAGTGACCAAGTAAATATAAGGAAAGATATAAAACTACATGAACCTCGAGACACAGCAAAAATAAGCCAGAAGAGAGTGACCAGTAAATAAGGAAAAAGATATAAAACTACAAGAACCTCGAGACACGGAAGCAAATAAAGCCAGAAGAAGAGTTACCATTAAATATAAGGAAAAAAGATATAAAACTACAAGAACCTCGAGACACAAAAGCAAAATAAAGCCAGAAGAAGAGAGTGACCATTAAATATGGGAAAGATAAAACTACAAGAACCTCAGACACAAAAAGCAAATAAAGCCAGAAGAGAGTGACCATTAAAATAAGGAAAAGATATAAAACTACAAGAGCCTCGAGACACAAAAGCAAATAAATGCCAAGAAAAAGTAGTACATTAAATATAAGGAAAATATAAAACTACAAGAACCTCTAGAGACATGGAAGCAAAGGCAAGCCAGAAGAAGAGAGTGACCATTAAATATAAGGAAAAGATATAAAACTACAAGAACCTCAGAGACATAGAGCAAAACCAGCCAGAAGAAGAGAGTGACCACCATTAAATATAAGGAAAAGATATAAAACTACAAGAACCTCAAGACAAGATAAAACCAAGCCAGAAGAAGAGTTACCATTAAATAGAAAGATATAAAACTACAAGAACCTCCGAGACACAAAAGCAAAATAAAGCCAAGAAAAGTGACCATTAAATATAAGAAAAAGATATAAAACTGCAAGAACCTCCGAGACACAAAAGCAAACAAAGCCAGAAGAAGAGTGACCATTAAATATAAGGAAAAGATAGCAAAACTACAAGAACCTCTGAGACACAAAAGAAAACAAAATAAAGCCAGAAGAAGAGAGTGACCATTAAATATAAGGAAAGATATAAAACTACAAGACCTCCGAGACACAAAAGCAAAATAAAGCCAGAAGAAGAGAGTGACCATTAAATATAAGGAAAAGATATAAAAAAACTACAAGAACCTCAAGACACAAAAAGCAAATAAAGCCAAGAAAGAGAGTAGACATTTAAATATAAGGAAAAGATATAAAACTACAAGAATATCGAGACACAAAAAGCAAATAAAGCCAGAAGAAGAGAGTGACCATTAAATATAAGGAAAAGATATAAAACTACAAGAACCTCGAGACATGGAAACAAAATAAAAGCCAGAAGAAGAGAGTGATATTATTAAATATAAGGAAAAGATATAAAACTACAAGAACCTGGAATACAAAAGCAAAATAAAGCCAGAAGAAGAAGTGACCATTAAATATAAGGAAAAGATATAAAACTACAAGAACCTCGAGACACAAAGCAAAATAAAGCCAGAAGAAGAGAGTGACCATTAAATATAAGGAAAAGATATAAAACTACAAGAACCTCAGACATAAAAAGCAAAAATAAACCAGAAGAAAGTGACCATTAAATATAAGGAAAAGATATAAAACTACAAGAACCTCGAGACACAAAAGCAAATGAAACTGAAGAAGAGAGTGACCATTAAATATAAGGAAAAGATATAAAACTACAAGAACCTCGAGACATGGAAGCAAAATAAAGCCAGAAGAAGAAATTGACCATTAAATATAAGAAAAGATATAAAACTACAAGAACCTCGAGACACAAAAGCAAAATAAAGCCAGAAGAAGAGAGTGACCATTAATATAAGGAAAAGATATAAAACTACATGAACCTCGAGACACAAAAGCCAAAATAAAGCCAAGAAGAAAATTGACCATTAAATATAAGGAAAAGATATAACAAAACTACAAGAACCTCCAAATTTTGGAAGCAAAATAAAGCCAGAGAAGAGAAGTTACCATTAAATATAAGGAAAAGATATAAAACTACAAGAACCTCAAGAGACACAAAAGAAAACAAAATAAAGCCAGAAAGAAAGTGACCATTAAATATAAGGAAAAGATATAAAAACTACAAAGAACCTCAAGACACAAAAACCAAAAATAAAGCCAAGAAGAGAAGAGAGTGACCATTAAATATAAGGAAAAGATATAAAACTACAGAACCTCGAGACACAAAAGCAAAATAAAGCCAGAAGAAAGTGACTACATGCATTAAATATAAGGAAAAGATATAAAACTACAAAGAACCTCCAAGAGACATGGAAATAAAATAAAGCCAGAAGAAGAGTGACCATTAAATATAAGGAAAAGATATAAAACTACAAGAACCTCGAGACATGGAAGCAAAATAAAAGCCAGAAGAAGAGAGTGACCATTAAATATAAAGGAAAAGATATAAAACTACAAGAGACACTCGAGCAGAATAAAAATAAGAAGCCAAGAGAAGAAGAGAGTTACCATTAAATATAAGGAAGATTAATGGCAAACTACAAGGAACCTCCAGGAACACAAAAGCAAAATAAAGCCAGAAGAAGAGAATGACCATTAAATATAAGGAAAAGATATAAAACTGCAAGAACCTCCAGACTTACAAAAAGCAAATAAAGCCAGAAGAAGAGAGTGACCATTAAATATAAGGAAAAGATATAAAACTACAAGAACCTCAGTACAAAAAAGCAAAATAAAGCCAGGAAAGTGACCATTAAATATAAGGAAAAGATATAAAACTACAAGAACCTCAAGACACAAAAGCAAAATAAAGCCAGAAGAAGAGTGACCATTAAATACAGAAAGAATACAACACAAGAACCTCGAGACATGGAAGCAAAATAAAGCCAGAAGAAGAGTGACCATTAAATATAAGGAAAAGATATAAAACTACAAGAACCTCGAGACATGGAAGCAAAATGAAGCCAGAAGAAGAGTGACCATTAAATATAAGGAAAAGATATAAAACTACAAGAGAGCCTCGAGACATGGAAGCAAAATAAAGCCAGAAGAAGAGAGTGACCATTAAATATAAGGAAAAGATATAAAACTACAAGAACCTCGAGACATGGAAGCAAAATAAAGCCAGAAGAGAGTGACCATTAAATATAAGGAAAAGATATAAAACTACAAGAACCTCGAGACACGGAAGCAAAATAAAGCCAGAAGAAGAGAGTTACCATTAAATATAAGGAAAAGATATAAAACTACAAGAACCTCGAGACACAAAAGCAAAATAAAGCCAGAAGAAGAGAGTGACCATTAAATATAAGGAAAAGATATAAAACTACAAGAACCTCGAGACACAAAAGCAAAATAAAGCCAGAAGAAGAGAGTGACCATTAAATATAAGGAAAAGATATAAAACTACAAGAACCTCGAGACACAAAAGCAAAATAAAGCCAGAAGAAGAGAGTGACCATTAAATATAAGGAAAAGATATAAAACTACAAGAACCTCGAGACATGGAAGCAAAATAAAGCCAGAAGAAGAGAGTGACCATTAAATATAAGGAAAAGATATAAAACTACAAGAACCTCGAGACATGGAAGCAAAATAAAGCCAGAAGAAGAGAGTGACCATTAAATATAAGGAAAAGATATAAAACTACAAGAACCTCGAGACACGGAAGCAAAATAAAGCCAGAAGAAGAGAGTTACCATTAAATATAAGGAAAATATAAAACTACAAGAACCTCGAGACACAAAAGCAAAATAAAGCCAGAAGAAGAGAGTGACCATTAAATATAAGGAAAAAGATATAAAACTACAAGAACCTCGAGACACAAAAGCAAAATAAAGCCAGAAGAAGAGAGTGACCATTAAATATAAGGAAAAAGATATAAAACTACAAGAACCTCGAGACACAAAAGCAAAATAAAGCCAGAAGAGAAGAGTGACCATTAAATATAAGGAAAAGATATAAAACTACAAGAACCTCGAGACACAAAAGCAAAATAAAGCCAGAAAGAAGAGAAATTGACCATTAAATACTGAAAGAATGCTCAGCTTCTACAAGAACCTCAAGGACACAAAAGCAAAATAAAGCCAGAAGAAAGGAAGTGACCAAATATAAGGAAAAGATATAAAACTACAAGAACCTCAGACATGGAAGCAAAATCAGCCAGAAGAAAGGCAGCCATTAAATATAAGGAAAAGATATAGCTTCACAAAGAACCTGAGACACAAAAGCAAAATAAAGCCAGAAGAAGAGTGACCATTAAATATAAGGAAAAGATGTAAAACTACAAGAACCTCCGAGACACAAAAGCAAAATAAAATAAGAAGAAGAGAGTGACCATTAAATATAAGGAAAAGATATAAAACTACAAGAACCTCCGAGACACAAAAGCAAAATAAAGCCAGAAGAAGGAGTGACCATTAAATATAAGGAAAAGATATAAAACTGAAACTATCGAGACACAAAAGCAAAATGAAGCCAGAAGAGAGGTGACCATTAAATACAAGGGAAAAGATGTCACGAACTACAAGAACCTCGAGACATGGGAAGCAGTAATGAAGAAAGTGACCATTAAATATGAGAAAAGATGTAAAACTACAAGGTATCAGAGACACAAAGCAAAATAAAGCCAGAAGAAAGGAAATTGACCATTAAATATCAAGAGAAGAAATGTAAACTACATGAACCTCCCGAGACACAAAAGTAAGGCAGCCAGAAGAGAAGTGACAAGTAAATATATGAGGAAAAGATATAAAACCACAAGGAACTCAAAGGACACAGAGCAAAATAATGAGAAGAGGTTGCCATTAAATATAAGGAAAAGATAAAACTACAAGAACACTCCGAGACACAAAAGCAAAATAAAGCCAGAAGAAGAAAGTGACAAGTAAGGGAAAGATATCATCTACAAGAACCTATACGAGACACAAAAGCAAAATAAAGCCAGAAGAAGAGAGTGACCATTAAATATAAGAAGAATGTAAAACTACAAGGAGCCTCAAAGGACACAAAAAGCAAATAAAGCCAGAAGAAAGTGACCAAATATAAATGAGAAAAAGATATAAAGCACGAGAACCTCCGAGACATGGAGCAAAATAAAGCCAGAAGAAAGTGACCATTAAATATAAGGAAAAGACTAAAACTTCACAAAAGCCTCACAGACACGGAAGCAAAATAAAGCAGAAGAAGAAATTCTGCATTAACATTAAGGAAAAGATGTAAACACAAGAACCTCTGAGACACAAAACAAAAATAAAGCCAGAAGAAGAGAATGGAAAAGCCATTAAATATAAAGGAAAGGCAAAAAACTACAGAACCTCGAGACACAAAAGCAAAATAAAGCCAGAAGAAAGTGACCATTAAATAAGAAAAGATATAAAACTGAAGAACCTCAGACACAAAAGCAAAATAAAGCCAGAAGAAAGTGACCAAAACCCCAAATATAAGGAAAAGATATAAAACTACAAGAACCTCGAGACACAAAAGCAAAATAAGGCAGAAGAAGAGAAGTGACCATTAAATATAAGGAAAAGATATAAAACTACAAGAACCTCCGAGACATGGAAGCAAAATAAAGCCAGAAGAAGAGGAGTGACCATTAAATATAAAGGAAAAGATATAAAACCAAGAACCTCGAGACACAAAAGCAAAATCGACAGAAGAAGTAGTAATGAAATATAAGGAAAAGATATAGCTTCAGAACACTCCGAGACACGTAAAGGCAAGAAGCCAGAAGAAGAAGAGTAGCCATTAATATAAGGAAAAGATATAAAACTACAAGAACCTCGAGACACAAAAGCCACAATGAAAGCCAGAAGAAGAAGGCCAATGCAATAAATATAAAGAAAAGATATGAAAACTACAAGAACCTCGAGACACAAAAGCAAAATAAAGCCAGAAGAAGAGTGACCAAATGAAATATAAGGAAAAGATATAAAACTACAGAACCTCGAGACACAAAAGCAAAATAAAACCAGAAGAAAGGAGATGACCATTGAAATATAAAGGAAAAGATAAAACTACCAAAACCTCAGACACAAAAGCAAAATAAAGCAGAAGAAATGAAATGAAACTAAATAAGGAAAAGATATAAAACTACAGAACATAGAGACACAAAAGAAAGCAAATAAAGCCAGAAGAAGAGGGTGACATTAAATATGAAAGATATAAAACTACAAGAACCTCCGAGACATGGAAGCAAAATGAAGCCAGAAGAAGAGAGTGACCATTAAAATATAAGGAAAAGATATAAAACTACAAGAACCTCGAGGCATGGAAGCAAAATAAAGCCAGAAGAAGAGGTATGCATTAAATATACGAGAAAGATATCGCATTCCCCAGAGCATCAAGACAAAACGACAAAATAAAGCCAGAAGAAGAGTGACCATTAAATATAAGAGAGAAAAGATATAAAACTACAAGAACCTCAGAGACACAGAGCAAAATAAAAGCCCAGAAGAAGAGTTGCCATTCTGAAAATGTCACAAGGAAAAGATATGAAACTACAAAACCTACTCAGACACAAAAGCAAAATAAAGCCAGAAGAGAAGAGTGATGACAAATATAAGGAAAAGATGCCTACAGCTTCAAGAACCTCAGAGCCACAAAAGCAAAATAAAGCCCAGAAGAGAGTGACCATTAAATAAGGAAAAAGATGTAATACAAGAACCTCAGTTTACAAAAGCAAAATAAAGCCAGAAGAAGAGAGTGACCATTAAATATAAGGAAAAGATATAAAACTACTGAAGACAAGACACAAAAAGCAAAATAAAGCCAGAAGAAGAGAGTGACCATTAAATATAAGGAAAAAGATAACAAAACTACCAAAACCTCGAGACACAAAAGCAAAATAAAGCCAGAAGAAGGCAGCCATTAAATATAAGGAAAATATATAAAACTACAAGAACCTCGAGACATGGAAGCAAAATAAAGCCAGAAGAAGAGAGTGACCATTAAATATAAGGAAAAGATATAAAACTACAAGAACCTCGAGACACGGAAGCAAAATAAAGCCAGAAGAAGAGAGTGACCATTAAATATAAGGAAAAGATATAAAACTACAAGAACCTCGAGACACAAAAGCAAAATAAAGCCAGAAGAAGAGAGTGACCATTAAATATAAGGAAAAGATATAAAACTACAAGAACCTCGAGACACAAAAGCAAAATAAAGCCAGAAGAAGAGAGTGACCATTAAATATAAGGAAAAGATATAAAACTACAAGAACCTCGAGACACAAAAGCAAAATAAAGCCAGAAGAAGAGAGTGACCATTAAATATAAGGAAAAGATATAAAACTACAAGAACCTCGAGACACAAAAGCAAAATAAAACCAGAAGAAGAGAGTGACCATTAAATATAAGGAAAAGATATAAAACTACAAGAACCTCGAGACATGGAAGCAAAATAAAGCCAGAAGATGAGAGTGACCATTAAATATAAGGAAAATATATAAATGACAAGAACTTATACAAAAGCAAAATAAAGCCAGAAGAAGAGAGGACTATTAAATATAAGGAAAAGAGCAGGAAATTAACTCTGGAGACACAAAAGCAAAATAAAACCAGAAGAAGAGTGACCATTAGTATAAGGAAAGATATAAAACTACAAGAACTCGAGACATAAAAGCAAAAATAAAGCCAGAAGAAGAGATAATCATTAAATATAAGTGAAAAGACATAAAACTATGCAAACTGAGACACAAAAAAGCAAATAAAGCCAGAAGAAGAGAGTGACCATTAAATATAAGGAAAAGAGACATAAAACTAAAGGAACTTACATACAAAGGCAACAACAGAAGAGATAATGGCTAACATAAGGAAAAGATATAAAATTAAGCAAGAACCTTGGAGACACAAAAGCAAAATAAAGCCGAGAAGAAGAGAGTAACTAATAATATATGAAAGATAAAATCATAAGAACCTTGTTACAAAAGGAAATAAATAAAGATAATTAATAAAGAGAAGGAAATAGATATAAAACGAAAGAAATCGAGACAATAAAAAGAAACAGCCAGAAGAAGAGAGTGACCATTAAATATAAGGAAAAGATATAAAACTACAAGAACCTTGGAGACACAAAAGCAAAAATAAAGCCAGAAGAGAGTGACCATTAAATATAAGGAAAAGATATAAAACTACAAGAATTTTAGACACAAAAGCAAAATAAAGCTAAGAAGAGTGACTAAATATAAATATATAAAACCACAGAACTCAGAGCAGTGCCAAAACAAAGCCAGAAGAAGAGAGTGACTACTAAAGACAGAAAAGATATAAAACTACAAGAACCTCGAGACACAAAAGCAAAAATAAAGCTAAAGAGATAGCTAAAGAACATATGAAAGAGAAATTATAGTCTCAGAGCAAAAGCAAAAATAAAGCCAGAAGAAGAGATATCATTAAATATAAGGAAGATATAAAACTGGTTAAACTGAGACATGAAGCAAAGAAGCTACAGAAGAAGAGAGACATCACTAAATATAAGGAAAATATAAAACTACAAGAACCCTTGAGACATGGAAGCAAAATAAAGCCAGAAGAAGAGAGGACCATTAATATAAGGAAAAGATATAAAACTACAAGAACCCTGGAGACATGGATGCAAAATAAAGCCAGAAGAAGAGAGTGACCATTAAATATATAGAAAAGATATAAAACTACAAGAACCTGAGACACGGAAGCAAAATAAAGCCAGAAGAAGAGAGTTACCATTAAATATATGAAAAGATATAAAATTACAAGAACCTCAGAGACACAAAAGCAAATAAAGCCAGAAGAAGAGAGGACCATTAACATAAGGAAAAGATATAAAACCACAGAACTTGAGACACAAAAGCAAATAAAGCCAGAAGAAGGAGATAATCATTAAATACAAGGGAAAAGATATAAAACTACAAGAACCTTTGAGACACAAAAGCAAATAAAGCCAGAAGAAGAGAGTGACTATTAAATATAAGGAAATATATAAAACTACAAGAACCTCGAGACACAAAAGCAAAAGCCAGAAGAAGAGAGTAATTAAATATAAGGAAAAGATATAAAACCACAAGAACCTTGAGACACAAAAGCAAAAGAAAACAAGAAGAGAGTGACCATTAAATATATGTATATATAAAACTACAAGAACCTCGAGACATGGAAGCAAAATAAAGCTAGAAGAAGAGAGTGACCATTAAATATAAGTGAAAAAGAAGAAATTCACAAGAACCTTTGAGACACGGAAGCAAAATAAAGCTAGAAGAAGAGAGGACTATTAAATATAAGGAAAAAGATATAAAACTACAAGAACCTCGAGACACAAAAGCAAAATAAAGCTAGAAGAAGAGAGTGACCATTAAATACAGGAAAAGATATAAAACTACAAGAACCTTTCGAGACACAAAAGCAAATAAAGCCAGAAGAAGAGAGTGACCATTAAATATAAGGGCAAGACATAAAACTACAAGAACTCTCGAGACACAAAAGCAAAATAAAGCCAGAAGAAGAGAGCACCATTAAATATAAGGAAAAGATATAAAACTACAAGAATTTTTGGAGACACAAAAGCAAAATAAAACCAGAAGAAGAGAGCACTATTAAATATAAGGAAAAGATATAAAACTACAAGAACCTTTATACACAAGCAAAATAAAGCCAGAAGATGAGAGGACCATTAAATATAAGGAAAATATATAAAACTACAAGAACCTTGAGACACAAAAGCAAAAACAAAGCCAGAAGAAGAGAGCATGGCTAAATATAAGGGAAGATATAAAACTACAAGAACCTTGAGACACAAAAGCAAATAAAAACCAGAAGAAGAGAGGACCATTAAATACAAGGAAAAGATATAAAACCACAAGAACCTCAGACACAAAAGCAAAATAAAGCCAGAAGAAGAGAGTGACCATTAAATATAAGGAAAATATATAAAACTACAAGAACCTCGAGACACAAAAGCAAAATAAAGCCAGAAGAAGAGAGTGACCATTAAATATTAAGCGAAGATATCAAATTAAGAACAGAAGTTTAAATATCTTGTAAGTATTTTAACAGACAATAACTATGAAACTGAAATCCGGATGTTCATTGGAATAGCATAATATGCCTTAAAAATCTAAGCAAAGTGTTAAAATACAGGAAACTATCGTTAGAGACAAAAACAGTACTGAACTACAATGTAATATCGATCTATCTCTATAGCAGTGAATACAGTACTATTACCAATGATATTAAATGAAACGTTGTAGCAACAGAGATGCGTTTGCAAAGAAGGATGCACTGAATTGAATAGTTGACAGATTGATTAATTTTTTTTTTTGTTTTTTTTACGGTTTATCATCATTTTCTCTGTTATTTAAAGCCAAAAATGTTTTGAATTGTAAACATTTGTTGCAGAAGAATATTGCAGTAACAATTTTTGAGAACGAGAAAGATTTTTCCAGATACAAGTCCTACTATTTAAACCATAACCCCGAGGAAAAGAACGATTCATACGTTTTCCAGGAGTGTCTTCTCGTAATTGAATGAATCGAAGTCGACTAGAATTCGAACTCTGCTCTCCGATTTCTCATTTCGAGACGCTCTCAATTACGCCGTCCTCATAACAACAATACCATAGATGTGGCATGTAACGAAACTAGGAAGTTACAAAGATAAAAAAATAAAAATACTTAAAATCAGAAAGGGATATATAATGAGGAAAGAAAGCTTAGTAAATCTGACACTCATATATGATGAATGTAAAATGAACAGTGGAAACAGCGATTAATTTACCTAACGAACACTTACAAAAGGGTGACTAAACAAGGAATCAGGAAGGAAGCAAAAAACATATTTCTAAGATTTACAAAGAAAGGGTAAGAAATTGTTGAGAACAATTCGCCCACTCCATGTACTGATGAAGAAAGAAAAAGACAAAAAAGAAAGAGAAAGGACGAAAGAAGAAAAAGAAAAAATACAAGGCCGAAAATATGGGGCACCTAGTTAAGATCAAACTAGCTACTCAGTTCTATTAATTCTCGAGAGACAAGCCTGCTAACCATGACACTACGTCGAGAAAGAGAGACGGCCATAGTGTTAGCTACATATTGGAAACATTAGAATACTGTAATTTTAGAATGCATAGTTGTTAGCAAAATGGAGAGTCTAAAATGCAAATTACAAACTGGTGATACCAAAATAAAATAAGTAAAACAATTTAAATATCTGGGAAACGATTCAACAGAGGAAGGGATGTGCGACACGGAAATCCAAAGGCGCATTGGGATAGGAAAAATATGCCTTATAAAAGATGAACAAAGTAATAAGAAACAAGAAATTTTCGTTAGAAACAAAGAAAAGAGTACGAACAAGTTACGTGCTATCAGTTCTCCTATATATGCCAAACAATCTCCTTACAGATGAATCAACAACAACAATGTCGTTCTACAGAAGAATGCTGAAAATACCATGGAACGAATATCTGAGCCACGACGAAGTTTTAGATTCAATGTAAATAAAAAGGGCATTTATAATTAACACCAGGTCAGATTGATGACAAGAGGGATAGAGGAAATAACAAATAATATATTTAGTTTATGTAAAGGGATGGTGGAACAGGGTTTAGGAGAGAGAACAAATAGACAAAATTTAAGTATAGGAAATTGTGGAGAGCCATGATCGTCAAAGTCCTTGAAAAGAAGACGGCGAATAGAAGACTAATACCAGACAATCGATGATGTGCGTTTGGATAAGCTGAACCTCTGTACAAAAGAACGTTATTTTTCATTTGTTTGTGACAATTGGTTAAATGCATTCGTTATTGAACAATTAAAAGCAAAATATAATATTGGTTCATTTAAAAATACATAAGATGTGACACAAGGTTGAAAGAGGGATGCAAAAAGGCTGGTCATCACTGGTCCTAACTCGAAATTAACTAGTCATATCTACTGACTCAAACACCCTTTTACATAACCTCATTCAAATTAAAACATATCTACTACAACCACAAAAACAATACATTCTTAATATTTACTGTAAAATGTTACAATTGTGTCACAAGGCCAGTCTGGTGGGGTAGGGTGGGGACAAAAACTGAGGCTGGTCAAACGTAACTTTTTTTTTTTTAAATCGTATCACCCCGAGCAAGGCGGTAACGCCACTGATGTGCAGGGGGCTACGTAATAGTGAAAAGATTGGAAAAGAGAAATCCGGAAACCACATCCTAAAAAGGGAACAAGGGATGAGCCTCTTAACCTGTTCAATAGACGTGGGTGGAGTGTGAACCGGGCGATAGATAGATTTATCTACTCAAATTGAACTATCCTATACCTAGCTAATCCGACTCACGACCCAACCACTCTTTACAATATTCCATTCACCATAAAGACCCATTCATCGCCAATCAATCTATCATACACCATAATACCGCACACATTCAGGAAACCTAAAAAAGGGATACTCCCCACATGAATTTTTAAAATTATCTTTACATACAATATATATAATATATCTCCAAAAATAGATAAAGATTACACATGAAATGTGATGAAATGGGGGGGGGGGTTACATGAAACAAAAAATCCCAAATAAAATTTCAACTTAATATACAAAATAAATAAAATGATGTTAAATGGACCCGTTGAACCCACAAAAATAAAGAGCCCACTGTATTCTGTCTTTATGACAAAATCAAGAGGTTCTCTTACAAAAGGAGAGGGGAGGCGAAAAAATTAAATACGGCTTAGGAAATAAAAATTCTGACCAAAACAATACATTCTGTCTATGTGAACCTAACCCTAATATCTCCTAAATTATAAACACAAAGCCTAATGCATCCGAAATATGAATGGAATAAGCGTTTAAACTTTTTAGTAAAATGTAATTAACCAATGTTAAAGTAATGTAGGGGAAAATTGAGTGGTTTTTGTGTTCACAGGAGAATAAAAAGTATTACCGTTCTTCTCACTCAATGAATTTTCTCCCATTATAGTTTTGTTTAAGTATTTTGTTTAAGTGTTTTGTTTGAGATAAATAAATCTCAGAATATTTCGAGTTAATTCGTTCAAAAAACAAACAAACAAACAACTTGATCTTTTTTAAAATCCCACTACCCACAAAAAATACGAAGTTAATGGAAATAGGTTTCCAGTATGGAAAAGATTAAATGTAAAAGTCAAAGAAAAAAATGTCCCTTGCAATTATAAAATTTGCTGAGTAATGTAGGTTAGGCAAGTTTAATTCTTTGACAATGTTCGGTTCTTTTTTTTTTTTTGTTTCTCCATCTTTTAGTATCAAATCTGTAGACTTTGGTAATTTTTTTACTAATCCAGCCGCCATCATTGACCTAATGCGTATGATCAGTTCCGCTTTTAATTTATCGGCAATGGCCTAATCGGGTAACAATTTCTTTACCCTTGTACGTACTAACACAAAAACAGCAAATTCAGGGTCAACCGTAATATTTTAGCGGTCCCCCAGAATAATTTCACTTCAGAACGATTGTTACAACTGAGTTTGAATTTCTACAATAATCTGCGCTATATTTAAAGACTAAAACTAGCAGAAAGCTAGCCTCACTATTAAATTATGCTTCAAAGTAAAGCTATACGTTTACTATAATTTTTAAACTTATTAAAAAAACGTCAACCTCTATTTTTAATCAAAACTTGTTTTGGATTGCACGTTTCATATTCCTTAACGTTTTCTCTTGTTAAGCATGTCCGTTTCGAAACTACTGATGACAAAATATTGGTTAAGACGTTGTCAAATTCTAACGGTCTTTAGTTCCTCCGGATTTTTATAAATGTTGGGTGTCATTTTACGAAAATACCCTTGCGAAATGTATTAAACCGTCGCTTCTTCAGCAATAGGTAAGACAGATTGGGTTCTGTAGCGTTGGTCGGCAACCAGTCTACCGCAGAAAGCAATGACAGCCTACTGCGAGAAAATCTTCTGCCCAGTCAGTCATGTGCCTTTCGAGATATGATCGCCCAAGCGTGTATAACTCATGACGCTTGACTGACTGGTATTAAAACGACATCCGGCAGAAAAACATCTGGTCACGAAATTTTGAGGAGCGTGGAACCACTTAATTGTTTTTATTCCTGGTCCATCCTGATGAGGGGTGGTAGCACCTGTTAGGGTTTCAGCTATGGGTAAATAGTTACCACCTTAGAAAAAAACTGGGGTCAAAACATTATGACTGTATAAAAAGAATACACTTTTATTGTAAATATACCATCAATATATTTTCGATAAAAAAACATACATATAATCAATGTACGAATCTATCTTAAGGATCTTGTCGGCTTTGCAAACCTTTGAGGTTGATATGCCGTAAAACAAAATGAATCATCCCACTACGTTGTTAATGTCAGTCAGTTAAGTGCCATACGTGAAACACGCTTGGGCGATCATGTCTCGAAAGAGACATGACTGACGAAGGCAGAAGATTATCCCTCAGTAGGTTGCCATTGCTTTCTACGGTAGATTGGTTATAGAACCCAATCTGTCCTGTTATTTAAACCATAACTGGGTGGAAGAGACGGATTAATACCTTTCCCAAGGGTATTTGCGCGTAAGTAAATGCAATGAATTCAACTGGAATTTGAACTCGGCTCCCCGATATCCACTGCACCACAACGCACAAGTTGTTAATTTCTTGGTGTCTAATAGGTAGACATCAGGCTAGACGTACATTAAGGAGTCACTGTTCGAATCAAGGTTTCGAATGTTGATTTCTTGGGAAAACGGTCTTTGCTTGAGTGGATATCGACTCGGAACCACAAATCGGGGAGCCGAGATCGAATTCCAGTTACGCGCAAATACCCTTGTGAAAGGTAATAATCCGTCTCTTCCCTCCAGTTATGAATTAAATAATAGGGCAGATTGGGTTCTATAGCATTGGCTGGCAACCAGTCTACCGCAGAAAGTAATGACAACCTACTGCGGGATAATCTTCTGCCTAGTCAGTCATGTCTCTTTCGAGACTTGATCGCCCAAAGCGTGTTTCACGTATGGCACTTAACTGACTGGCTGAATCCATTAAAACAGAATAGTGAGCAGCTGCAGGAGAAATAAGCCAAAATGAAGAGGAAATGTAAAACGCCTGTCAAACGTTTATGTAAGAAAACCTGTAGAAAAAAAAAGGAAATCAAAAGCTTTGTGTTGATTGGAGGTCTGTGCCTTAATTATGACATATATAACACAGTGACCTTTTTGCGTATAAAATACATACTGAATACACTTAAATTATAGACTTGATGTTAGGCACAGGTGTATTAGCAGTAATTAAACATGACTCTCATATACAGTTACTATGATGCGTGTAATACAACTCCACAGAAATGCCAAAAACCTTAAGTCACTAAGGTTATAGTGGTACTTAGATCATAATAATAATAAAGAAAAGGACGATGGGATGGAAAAGAACTTATTTTAATTGTGGTATTTATTCTTTCGTAGCTTGAGAAGAGGGAAATGGTGATTTAAAATAGAGGGTATAAAAGAATAAGGCGATGGAAAAAGTGGCTCAGAAGACTGGATAGAAAATAGGATTTATAAAGATCTACGAGAAACACGTAAGTTTGTTAGAGAAGACGAGGAAATATATTGGAAACATTAGAAGGGGGTGCAGAATGCAAATATGAAAAAGGAGGAAAGTGACTTCGTGCTGAGAGGCTTTCTTATAAAGGAGGTTGTATCAAAGGTAAAAAAAACAAATATTATAACAGAAGATGAAATAGAATCAGTCAGTTACGTGCCATACGGGATACACGCTTGGGCGATCATGTCTCTTTTGAGACATGACTGACTGAGCAGATGATTATCCCGCAGTAGGTTGCCATTACTTTCTGCGATAGACTGGTTGCCAGCCAAGGCTAAAGAACCCAACCTGCCCTGTTATTTAATCCATAACTGGAGGGAAGAGACTGATTAATACCTTTCCCAAGGGTATTTACGCCTAATTAGATGCAAGGAATTCAACTGGAATTCGAACTCAGCTCTAGTTGCGGGCTGATATCCATTGCACCATAATAAATGTGAAAGGATAAAAAAGAAATTCATTAAAGGTGAATTGATTAAAAAGCTGATGAAATGAAAATAGAGACGAGGGGATCGTAATAAAATAGACGCTGTCAGAAGAAAAAGAAACCTAAAAATATGATTAAAAATAAATGAATACAAAGGATGAAAATACAAACATAAAAGATTAAGTCATAGAAACGAAAGTATGTAAACAATAACAATATCTCAAAAGAAAGCGATACCAAAGGATTAAAATGAATTAAGTTTTTTTTTTTTTAATCTAGTGTTAATTTCAAGCTAATCGACTAATTCTAATATTTCCAATAAGCAAAACACTTTGAATTAATTAAAATTATTTTTTAATTGCTAAAAATCGCGGGTTTTTAGCATTTCTCTCAGCATAACTTAATTCTCTTTATAAATATTTCAAAAATAAAATATACATTTCTGAAACATTAACTGAGTTAAAGTTTAATCTGGTTTGAAACAAATTCCTTTTAGTTTAAATTATCGCAGAAAAGCATTTTTAACACAGTTTTAATTGGGTGTTGACAGTATATTTAGAAAATTTGCTTTTTCTGCAGGGTACATCTCCCTAAAATTACTTGAATATAATTAATGATTGCCTTTATTAAAAAATATATATTTTCTAAACATATACTGTTAAATGTAAGAGACAATGAATGTCTATTATGCTTAATCAGGAGCTGTTCTAAACATCGTATTTTGACTTTAATTTCAGGTGAAAATAAACACAAAAATTCTCCATGGATAATTTTTTATGATGGATGTTTTTATGTTAACGTCCTTGTAACCTCTCTGAAGATGGCTCATGTGAGTCGAAATCTTAGAACCGACTTAATAAAACATTATCCTTATGCTGGAGAATTTTTGTCTTTTCACCTGAAATTAAAACCAAAATACGATATTTAGTACAGCTCATGATTAAACATAATAGACATTAATTGTCTTTAATATTTAACAGTATATGTTTAGAAATTTATCTGCTGCCTCGATACACTATATGTTTATATATATATATAATGTTACGGAAATTAACGAAGATTAACGAAACTTGCTTATAAACAACCGACAATTTGAAATGATTCGTTTGAACATTATTTTTTATCGATACTCGTATTTAAGTGGATATTCGGTTTTTTAATTAAACATTATATATTTATATCTACCGGCCTGATTATTTACGATAAATTTTTATTACGAATTCGTCATGTGAGCCTCGCACGTCTTAGACCTCTCAACCACGAATGGCCATAAGTCTAAACGAGGTTTTAATCAAGCCTAGAGAACAAAGTTTTCAAAAAGGTCATTTCAAATTGTCGGTTGTTTATAACCAAGTTTCGTTAATCTTCGTTAATTTCCGTAACATGTTTACATTTGTTGACATTACGATACATTTTAGAGCAGATATGATTGTTGCGATAAATCGAAAACTGCCCTTAAAAACAAATCCCAATGAATCTTGATACTCGAAAAGAAAAAAGTATTACTAAACACAAAAAAATATATAAAAACAATAATAAATTGTTGAAAGAAAAAGGTATCACCAGCAATAAATAAACAAAATTTAGTTGGCAATAAATGACCCGCCGAGGTTGAAATGCCATAAAAGAAAACAACCAACTTTCACTTCCGTCGCAAACTGTTATCTGGCGAAACCGACCTACTTGTTGTATAATCGGTTGTAGAGCTCCGCAAACGAGTCGATTATTTCCACTTACTGAGTGAATGCAAATCTACATGGCTTCGTATCAGAACTTTTTTTTTTACTGTATCCCTTCAGCGAGTATAGTTCTCCATAATTTCCTGTTCTTTGTGGCTCTAAATTCCGTATTTTTTGTCACCTATAATTCGATCTGCCGTCTATTTTCTAAAGTTCGCTAAATGTTATACGTTGTCTCTCATTATTTGATCCAAAAAATTTAATATTTCTTCCTGATATTAAGCATAAAAATGTTTGCTTCCTTTTTCTCTAAGACCTTGTCGTTTCTCACATGTTCAACCCACGGTATCCTTACCATCATTCTGTAGAAGCACAATACTGTTTCTTTAAGTCTCTTAATCTTTGAGGAGGTGGTTCAGCATTCTCTGCCATATGCGAGGACAGATATAATTTTTGTTTGTTGGTAAACGAAGTCTTTCTGTTTATTAAAACTCTGCTAAGCTTTTGATATGCATGAATACCTGTTTCATTCGGCCTTCAGATTTCGATTTGGTTTGTTTTACGGCATATCAACCTCAATGGGTTATTTAATGCTAACAAGATTTTTACAATAGATTTATATGAATAGAATATCTATTTGTAAGAAATCAGTTTGTAGTTCAGTTTCATTGACATATTTTTTGTAAAGAGGGTTTTGTCGAGAGTCATCTATATATATATATATATATATATATATATATATATATATATATATATATATATATTTAATCGTGTCGCCCCAAGCAAGGCATTCCACTGCCACTATAGCGCGCAGGAGGTTACATAGAGGGATTGAGTATAGGAAATGTCAGAAGGAGGGTGATAGACGACTTAGGATGTACATAGGGAGAGAGTGGGAGAGAGTGGGAGTGAATTAGTGTGTTAGGAGGTGTCTATTAACCTTACATTTAAACTCCTGGAGGTTTTAGCCGTCGGGGAAGCAAGCATGCGGTAGGGAATTCCACAGGCGGGAAGTGCGAGGAAAGAAGCTGTTGGAGTAGAAATTGCGGTTACATTTCATCGGTTTCACTGTAAAAGGATGGGACCTAGTTGTCAATTCTAGTATCTCGTGCAAATTCACATCTAGGGGGCACCAGTGTTTTAAGTTCGTCACGCCGGTGAGAGAGATACTGCAGGCGGTCAGCCAATTCGGTATCAATCACATTACAGATTCTTCGCTGTATTTTGTCAAGAACCCCGAGGAGAATAGAAGGGGCACCCGACCAGATGTGGCAGCATTACTCAATACACGGGCGGATGGTGGATTTATATAATTGCAAGATAGATTCAGGCGGAAAGAATTTCCGGGCCCTGCACAGAGAGCCGACTTTCATAGCTGCGGATTTAGCAATGGATTCGACGTAGTCATTCCACTTATACTCAGTTATGATCTGAGATTAAGAGCAGGATGGTTAAATCAAAAGACAAGAGGAAATCTGCATTTAACTCGCCTACGCGTTTCGTTCTGTGATGAAGTTTATCAAGGCAAAAAGACGAAATGAGCTTTATTCCAAATTACGTTCTATCTATAAATTAAATTTATAGGTACGTAATTTGGTATAAAGCTCATTTCGTCTTTTTGCCTTGATAAAGTCCATCAAAGGACAAACGCGTAGGCGAGTTAAATACAGCTTTTCAAAAAAGTATTACTGAAATTTCACTATAAAAAAAAAAATTTATACTTTACTTGTGTATTTTTTCCTAGATTAGAGGTTTACTATTTGCCTCTAGATGGGACCCTAACCGATGCTACCACCCCGGGTCAGGCTGGACTTGGAACAACAGCAATTAACAGGTGGTTCTATGCTCCTTAAAACTTCACAATGAGAAATCTTGTTGCAGGATTTAGTTTGTTGTCAAACCCAAGACGACTCATTGCAGTGGTGAACAAATAACTTTAACGCTATTTGTTCACCACTGCTGTAGTAGGTGTCGAACTCACAACTCTTTCGGGCAAATAATGCTTTTATCCACTGGTGTCCTTAGGATAGCTTAGAGTTTAATTAAAGGGAGATGACTACATGACATCCTGAAGTTGGCATGGTACATGGAACGAGAATGATATACCCCAGTGGTCGGTAAAGGGTTCGGTTCGAAATTCATAGTATCTGAAGAAGGCCGGAGCGTACAACGGACGAAACGTTGGGAATATGGCAATAAAGATAAGGATGACAGTTCGAACTATGTAAATACGGAAAAAAATTAAAATAAATGCTTCTAGTGCTATATATATATATATATATATATATATATATTTAATCATATGACCCCGAGCAAGGCGGTAACGCCACTGATGTGCAGGGGGCTACATAGGAGTAAAAAGATTGGAAAAGAGAAAGCCGAAAACCACATCCTAAACAGGAAACAAGGGATGAGCCTCTTCACCTGTTCAATAGACGTTGGTGGAGTGTGAACCGGGCGATAGTTTAGTCTATCTACTCCAATTGAGAAAAAAAAGTGAAAAGACTGGAAAAGAGAAAACCGGAAACCGCATCCTAAACAGGAAACAAGGGATGAGCCTCTTCACCTGTTCAATAGACGTTGGTGGAGTGTGAACCGGGCGATAGTTTAGTCTATCTACTCCAATTGAGAAAAAAAAGTGAAAAGACTGGAAAAGAGAAAACCGGAAACCGCATCCTAAACAGGAAACAAGGGATGAGCCTCTTCACCTGTTCAATAGACGTGGGTGGAGTTTGAACCGGGTGATAGTTTAGTCTATCTACTCCAATTGATAAAAAAAAGTGAAAAGATTGGAAAAGAGAAAACCGGAAACCGCATCCTAAACAGGAAACAAGGGATGAGCCTCTTCACCTGTTCAATAGACGTTGGTGGAGTGTGAACCGGGCGATAGTTTAGTCTATCTACTCCAATTGAGAAAAAAAAGTGAAAAGATTGGAAAAGAGAAAACCGGAAACCGCATCCTAAACAGGAAACAAGGGATGAGCCTCTTCACCTGTTCAATAGACGTGGGTGGAGTGTGAACCGGGCGATAGTTTAGTCTATCTAAAGAAATTAGAAGTGTCTTTTTATGTGAAAACATTGAACGAAAACGAACTAAAAAACTTTAAGTTCAAATGTATTTTTTTCATTGAGTGTGAAATTAATTTGATTTGATGTTTATTTTATTGCGTTTATTTAATAATCATTAATCAACTTCGACAGATGTTTCCTGTTGGAATATGTTTTGGTGTAAACACTTTTAATCGAACTGCCCTCCGGCATCATAATAAATAAATCTCACCTAATTGCAGGTGTGAGGCCGAATAACCAAATAACCATTTATGAATGGTTCCATATTTAGTCAGACAACTTCTTCTATCCACTCTCGGAAGACCAACTTCAAGAGAAATTACTTTAAGTAAACAAACAGCAGGCAAGCAGATGAATTATGTTATTACCTTAGGCAAGTAAGAACTAGTCGGAAAGTTATTAGATGAATTTTGAATACTAAACGACATGCAGTCAAAGCGTGTGATTTAGCAAATATGGCGGAAAAATATACGAAAGTTACAATCAGTTTTTCATAAAATTTGATAGTTTTATTTAATCAGATTCATATACACCTAGTCGACCACGCATCTTATTTTATGTATCCATGTTTATATAATATACGAGAGATGATTTGAATATTTATCTTAAGAGATTTAACTGATGAAATAGTGTAATAAGAAAAGAGAATTTGTTTTAAGAAAATCTGCGTTAACTACACAAAACGTGATTCACGTTTAGAATATGAACTCTTTGTTTTTTATTCTTTTTGCTTTCGCTTTTTTGATTAAATTTTTATTTCAGCACACCCGGTGTTCTTGTACATCATTGAAGCCTTCATAAACACAGCTTTGACCTGAGAAAACAATGTGGTAATAAAAACGTAATTTTATTCAGACAGATGCATTGAAAGTATCATGATTTACGAGTCCTCTGCTTTTAATATGCATCCATGTTGTCTCAGTTTATCGTCTGTTCTTACTAAATTAGTACTAATACAGTGTGAAATATGAAAATTCTACCACAGATTAAGGGAAAAAATGCATTTTTAAATAATTGCATAAATTTACTAAATTTCGTGACTGGGTGTTTTTTTAGCCGAATGCTGGAGGATATTGAAAGTTTCACGGCCATACACCCTTCTACAATTTCGGGAAGGGCTTAAGGCTTTAAGTTCGTTTAGTCAAGTTAAAAAATTATCTATGCAGACTTTATGCCTTCTACCTATATTTTGAAATATGGTCATAAATAGACAAAAAACAATATAGAATCTTAAATTCCATTTTTTCTCTCTCCTCTCTCTGTTTTTCTCTCTCCTTCCCCCTCTCTCTCTTTGTCTCTGTTTCTCTGTCTTTGTCGCTCTCTCTCTTCGTCTCTTTGTCTTTATCTCTCTCTTTTTGTCTCTCTTTGTCTCTCTCTCTTTGAGTCTCTCTCTTTCTATCTCTTTGTATTTCTTGCAACTAGTGTAATGGTTTAGGTTTTTGAGAGAATGGTAATGAAAAGAAAAAATTCACTTAACCTCAGAAAGAGACAGCTGAAGTTTCTGGGATACGTAATGAGGGAGGGAGACTTGGAGAATCTGATGCTCACAGGGCAGACAGAGGGAAAGAGACTGAGGAAAACAGCGCATGTCATACTTAATGGGCTTCAGCAAATGGAATGAGCAACAGTTTTTCGTAGACATACCAAGAGAAAACATTGAGAGGGACAAGAGAAGGGGATAAATAGAGGTTTACGATCGGCAATGTCTTAAAACATACGTCGTATAAAGAACACTTAGTGAATCCAAGCATATGTTCTCGCAATACGTAAACAAATTTTAATCAAAATTGATAAAACAATGAATTTTTGAACGGATTGAGGGATTGCTATCTAAATAAACATATCATCTGAAATGAATTTGTCCAGAATCTCACGACGTTTCACATATGGTAGCATATTAAATATAATTTAAATTAAGTTTGAATTGCTACGTCAGTTGTCATAAATCTCCTTGATTCGCATCTATCTCTTAACATTTCTTCTATATCCTTTGGACTTTCTCTCTCTTTCCCTCTTTCTTTCTCTTTTCCCGCTTTCTCTCTTCTCCTCATTCTCTTTCTCTCTTCCCCCTCATTCTCTTTCCCTCTTTCTCTCTCCCTCTTTCTCTTTTCCCTTTCTCTCCCTCATTTTCCCTTTCTCTCTCTCCCTTTTATCCCTTTCTCCCTCTCCCTTTTCCCTTTCTCTCTCTCATTTTCCCTTTCTCTCTCTCGCATTTTCCCTTTCTCTCTCTCCCTTTTCCCCTTTCCCTCTCTCTCCCTTTCTCCCTCTCCCTCCCTTTCCCTTTCCCTCTCTCTTTCTTTTCACTTTCTTTCTCTCTCTCTCATTTTCCCTTTCGCTCTCTCTCTCATTTTCTCTTTCTTTCCTCTCCATTTTTCCCTTTCTTTCCTCTCCCTTTTTCTCTTTCTTTCTCTCTCTCTCTTTTCCGCTTTCTCTTTTCCTCTCTCTCTCTTTTCCTCGCTCTCTCTTTTCCCTCTCTCTCTTTCTCTCTTACTTTCTCTCTCTCTCTCTCTCTCTCTCTCTCTCTCTCTCTCACACATATATTATCATATTAATTTTTTTCTTTAAATTCAAAATTCTCAGTGTCTTTCCTTTCTGCGCGTGTATTGTCGCATCAACGTAAACAAACTTTGTGTGATGTCGTTCTAAAGAACGAAACGCGTCACACAGTAAACTTTCCAATTTGTTATATTGCTTTTCCATAAAATTGTCATCGAGATAAAAACTATGATTAATATCTTTTCTATTTTTGGACAGCGCTAATACAGAAAAACCAGGAAGTTACTTCAATTTTATAAGTATAGATATTAGGCGCGTGAGTGTAAAATAATTGCACATTGCTTTGCCAGACGGCACAATTCTTAGTCAATGTAATGCGTTTGTGTATTAAAACATTTGTTTACTGTGGCTTTTTTCTAATTTCTGTAAGTACGTTTCTTCTTTTCTGTAGTAGTTGTATGCGTGAAAACCGATGATGGATCTTCAATCTTCCGAAAAGCTATTACTGAAGAATATTTCAGATCACACAAGCGTACGTGGTCGGGAGTTTGTTAATATTTTAAACTTTGTTAAATATGAATTTCAGACCGAAGTGTATCATTGAATTTTGTGAACGATTGCAAAGAATGTTTGTAAATGTAAAGCATGTTTGCAACTTTCATGTTGAAGTTCCATGCCTGATAGATGCTTGTCGAAAGACTAGGCAGAAAATTTTCTCGCATTAGGTTGCCATTCCTTTTTGTGGTAGACTCGTTGCCAACCAAGGCTACAGAACCCAATCTGTTCTGCTATTTAACCCATAACTAGAGGGAGAAGATGGATTAACACATTTTCTGAAGGTATTTGCTCGTAAGTGAATGCAATGAATTCAACTGTAATTCGAACTCTGCTCTCTGATTTCTGGTTCTGAGCCGATATCCCCTGCACCATGACGCACATCTATACTCGTCAAAATCTTTTGAGACCTGTTTGATTTTTTTATTTTTAAAAATAGGTGCTTGTATCAGTCTAGTTAGTATCGTTTCTGTCTAGAAACGACAAATATAAACAGAAGAAAAATCTTAAATTCCCCGGGAATGATCAGCGGGTGATATCCAATATTGATGTTATTGAAGAAACATCAGATTGATGTTATTAGAAATTCGCTTTTCCTGGACAGGTAAATAGTAAAGATTTTTTTGTGTGTGGAGAAAACCTTCACAGATTAGGGTAACCGGATCCTTCTCGTTCACTTCAGTTATTTAATGTAAGGCTTGGAATGAAAGTGTGTAGAGTGAGGTCGTCTCATTACACTAGATGTGGCTACTTTACGAAGAGAGGCAAAAAGAGGCTCTCAGCTACACTAAGAATTTATACTAGATAGTATATGTATAGTAACATTAAGATCATCAGTCTCTCTCTTTCTCTTATATATATATATATATATATATATATATATATATATAGCAACCTCTGGTGTAATGAGACGACCACACTCTACACATTTTCATTCCAAGCCTTGCAATAAATAAAGGAAGTGAACGATGACGTTATAAATCAGGAAGCATGCTTGACTGTTCAATCTGTGCCAAACAGCTTCATTGGAGATACTTTAGCTCAGTTACCATAGAAACAGTCCCAATACTACATATTTTTTTTTATCAGACTTCGTATACATAAACATTTTGAACGTCAGTTTTAGTTGATACTTATTTTTTTATTTTTTTATTGTCTACCGGCGTGAATATTCGAGAATTCTTATTTTAAAAAAACCTGTACCCTCATTTGTACGAGAAAACGTCTTCAAAACAAATGCGCATTTAACTGACTAACGATGGGTTCTCATGTATGTTGAATGACTCAGAAGTTATAACATTTACGCTTTTGTTTTCAAAATTAACTCTAACGAAATCCGCTTTAAATAAAAGATAAATAAATCCCACATTTAGTAAACGGAAAATTTTCCTCGCTTTATCATTTATTATCATACAAAACAAACTCATTTGAATTTAGACTATATATTTTTTTTAACTTTTAAAAATTTAAAAGAAAACATCTTCCTGAATGGGAACAGACTGTTCTTTGTATACTTAGCGCGGATGATTAAAAGATAAGCAATGCCAATGGCCACCCACAAGTCTAAGACAACAACGCGTTCGTTTGAACTGCATGTTGTCCACTTCAGATCAACAAGTGAACGCATTTATACAGACACCCGTCATGTTGACTCTTGGAAACGGTGATAACCTTTGTAGACAGGGGTTGGGTAGTTTTATTGCACATAGATGACTGCTGCACAAATCCTGTCTACACGGAATCTGTATTTATCAGCTAGATATGGAAAGGAAAGACAATCCAATGACTGACATCGATAGATGGTACATTCTTTTTGTTTTTTGGTTTCTTGTAAGTGATTGGTCGGAAACAAACATCTGGCGATGATAGTCGAGAACATGCACGCGGATGACACAAGGGAAAGAAGAGATAAACTGCGTCTGACAGGGTTAAACAGGTGATTCATGGAAAACAAAGCTGGTTTGTTTACTTACAAATAGTCTTAGAACTCGGGGGTTTGTGTGAAAAATCTCAGTATATTCGTAAGGATGTGAATAAAATGTAGAACATTTAGATTTTTTGTGTTCACTTTTTGACAGCCAAGCATGATTTCACCCACAAAGCAAGATAGCAAAGCCACTAAGACACAAGGGTTTATTGAATGTGAAGAATTAGGATTACAAAGTATAATCTTTTCTCTTTTCGCTCCGGAGGAAGGTAAATAGCGATTGGGATTGCATTAAATTTTTCCAGATTAAAGTTGGCTGGAAAGCATGGAGCAGGAATGAATTTCCACAAGCGAGGCATGCGAGAACGTAAACTGTTAGAATATATTTTACGGTTACATTTAGACGTGTCTGAAATGGGACTATTAGACGCGGCCGTTTGGGCGCCGGTTGAGAGTTGGGCCCGGCTGTTTGGGCGCCGGTTGAGAGTTGGGCCCGGATGTTTGGGAGCCGGTTGAGAGTTGGGCCCGGCTGCTTGGGCGCCGGTTGAGAGTTGGGCCCGGCTGTTTGGGCACGGGTTGAGAGTTGGGCCTGGACGTTTGGGCGCCGATTGAGAGTTGGGCCCGGCTGTTTGGGCGCTGTTTGAGAGTTGGGCCCGGCTGTTTGGATGCTACCTGATTTGACGCTAGCTGGGCGTTTTAACATTAGAAAAAGTTTGTTTATAAATTCAAAACCATTCAATAAATTCGGATTTAGTAGCACTAGCAATATTATTTTATTTATATTTGTGTAATATAATTACCTTGTATAAATGATCGAGTTGATGGTAACAATGCTTTCCTGGAGTGGCAATGACATCTGATGTTTAATGGAAGCTGGGTAACGGGTATTGACTGGCTTGTATGAGACTTGAAAGCATTAGATCTTAACATGTTTTAAAACTTTTATTGAAAAATAAAAACAAGCTCATGAAAATGTAAAAACATGCACTAAAAACCGTAAAAGAACGAAATACTTGCAACAACGAACTTAACTGAGGCTAAGGACTGACTGATTCCACTCAGACGTTGGCAGAAACAAGAGCGCCCTCTGTATGTAGGCTGAACAAACAGCTGAACGAGGAGAGAGCTATTTTTCCTGTTTCTAAGTATGTATATCATCTTTCAATTTATAACGGATATATTGTAATTTTCTTCATACAGACAGATTATAATTAAAATAATGTTCTTAAGATTTATAAACATTTATAAATTAAAAAATATTATTTTGGCGCCAGAACAACCATCACCAAATAGGCTGGCACTGAAACGTACCCTACTCTAGATCAACTGTAAATTCATGAGATTTCAAGGCCAGTCTAGTATTGTGCTTAATAGTACCATAGCAAAGGGCTCCTTCAAACAATTACCATGAAAGTATTTATAGAAAAGAAACAGGGAGTTAACCACCTTACGACAGTAGGGAAAATGGCTGAAACCGACGTGCCAGATCAGGACCGATATTATTGGCTCTTTCTTTTTTTTTTAGGATTTTATTAAGCAACTCAAAGTAAATAGTAGTTGCACTATATATATATATATATATATATATATATATATATATATATATATATATATAACATTTAAGCACGTTGTGTTAAAGGATAAAGACAACTTACTCTTGAATATTTTCTTTTGTATTTTCTCATATTTTCTAATGAGGCTTTTATTTCCGAATTATATTTATGTAAATATTGTCCAAAGGTTAACCGGTTAACCTTTAGACATTTTTTACATAAATCAAATTCGGAAATAAAAGCTTCATTCGAAAATATGAGAAAATACAAAATATGCAAGATTAAGTTGTCTCTATCGTTTAACACAACGTGTTTGAAATAAAGGATGTTGCCATAATATACGTACTTTATATATATATATATATATATATATATAAATTCTGAAGAGAAGAATTATCTCGCGCGATACAACGAGCCAACATTCTTAGCAGTTAACTTGGCAATGGATTTAATATAGTCTTAACACTTCATTATAGCCGAGAACGTTAGGCCGAGAAGGCGCCACAAGCCACTAATAGGCCGATAGTCAGAAGAGTTATCCGCTTCCCTACGAGTTTTAAAAATTGAAACAGATGACTTCCAGTAGGCAGAAAAGCAAGAGATAGCAAAGCATGTATCGTACATACTTTGCTATCTGATGCTTTTTTGCCTACTGGAAATCATGTATTATACAGTTTAAAGAACAGGATACAGTTGAAGAGCAAATATTACATGGATGTCATCGGTTCTTCATGCTTCGTATGGATCTATGCATTGACTTCAAAATGACAGCAAGTACGGTAACAGGAATATATATTTGTGTGCTGGCAGGGACATTTCATCAGTGCCGATTCAACACAAGCCAACTCACCATCAGCCTACTCGATGCGAGGACAACTCAAGGATGGTGCAGCTTTTAGAATGATGTTCAGACATAAAATCAGTAAAAGACCTTACACGGAATGTAGAATCGTTACGACAGACGTTGCACAAGGAAGATTGGACAAATAACGATGCTGGAGCAGCAAGTAGAAGACCACACACAGGAATGTGGGTGAAGCACCCAACAATATGAAGATTCAAAAAGATGCAAAGAAACAGGTTTATTTTTGAGTAATTTTAAGTCATACTCTGTCCGCAAACTTTATTTTTTTTTTAATCACATCACCCCAAGCAAGGCGGTAAGGCCACTGGTGTGCAGGGGGCTACGTAAGAGTGAATAGATTGGAAAAGAGAAAGCCGGAAACCACATCCTAAACAGGGAACAAGGGATGAGCCTCTATACCTGTTCAATAGACGTGGGTGGAGTGTAAACCGGGCGATAGTTCAGCCTATCTGCTCCAATTGAAAAAAAATTAACAAAAGAGAAAAGTGGAAAGATTGGAAAAGAGAAAGCCGGAAACCACATCCTAAGCAGGGAACAAGGGATGAGCCTCTATACCTGTTAGACGTGAGTGGAGTGTAAACCGGGCGATAGTTCAGTCTATCTACTTCCAATTAATTATGTCAGATGAAAAAATTTTAGATTTTCTTTTTCACAGCGGTCTTCAATTGAATATTTGAAAGGAATTTCATACAATTAAAAAATGGTCCTTAATAAATTATTTCCATTTGTTTATAAGAAATCGCCAAAAAGAACTTAATTGTTTGCTTGTCGTTGAGTTGTCCTCACTCTTAATAAACTGGAGGAGAATTGTCACAAAAATAAATCGGCGGTGTTGAATCGTCCTGCACACATTAGCGTTCGTCATTAACAAGTTTTTACAATAATACGGAATCTGAATATTGGGTTAATTGCCTATCAGTGCATAGATGCGTATGCAGGTGCATTGTTTTATGGGTGAACATAAAATAATAATGTTAATTCAATGGGATGTTGATATGTTTTCTTTGTATGGATGGTACGCATATTATAATTCCATGGTGCCGTGACTAAATGAATTTAATCGTGCTACTAGATTGGCACTAGATACTAACCCTTTAACAGTTAAAAGAGTAAAATACAACAGCCACTTCTACTCCATTTTTTATTTCCATACATGATTAGCACATTGTCACATTGTTCATCGTTGATAGTGTTGAGTGTTGGTTTTTCTTAATTAATAATGCTTCCATCATTTTAAGCCCCTTTTCATATGTGTATGATGCTCTGATAGTCGTATTATTGACGAGTATTTTTTCAGCTAATTTAGTAGGTTTCTATGTCTCTTTATATGAGACCTAATAAAGCTAATTCTTGACTTAAAAAGTTACATTGGAAATACTTAAATGTAGATATAAAAATTATAAGATCACATGAAAAATGATATAAAAACCTATCCACGGCTTTTTCTTCTTCTATGTGCCCTGTCCTTTTAAGACGTAGGCGATCATGGCTTTCCATGTCTCCCTGTCCCTGGAGACTGTTAGCACGCTTTCTCTTGTTACACCACACAACCCTCGTTCTGAAATCTACCTGATCAGGCCCTTCAAATACGCTATCTGCTGCTTTCCCCTGTCTCTTATTTCCTCTATCTGGCCTGATAATATCATGTTTTCCAAGCCTTCCTTCCTAATTGCATGTCCCAGGAAATTTAGTTGCATAAGGCTGCTGGCTAAACACACACACACACACACACAGACACACACACACACACACACACACACACGTATATCAGCAGTGTTTACACACGCCAGTTCCCGAGAGAACTCAATTCATTTCTGAAGAGTCACGCATATAGCAGAAGTGGAAACTGTTTTTAAAATTTTCTTCTCCAGAGAGCTCAATCGTAATGATAGCATAATATATTAGTCATCCACATACAAACCTGTTTGGCTGTATCACAGCTCATCAGTTTGGCTAGACGCATCCACATATATATATCCAAATGAATAATAACGAAGAAAATAATTACAACGTTCAAAACATTAGTTTAAAACAGTGTTCAATATAAAAATAGAGCAATTAATATTTAATATTAGTTATTACTTTAGAGCATGTACAAACTACAAAATTATACATTTTGTTTCGAATTTTGAAAGAACAATGTCTCATGAGGCAGTTAATAGATGTCATCTTTATTGACTACCTGATGACACATTCTTTCAATGTCGAAACACAAAATGTGTAATTTTGTAGTAGTTTGCACATGTTCTAAACTAAAATATATATATCCGCAGGCAGTCCTTTTTCCCTGTATCACAGCACATTAGTACGGTTAGACATCTGATGGCTTCCAGCCAGGATTGAAACCCGACCGATTTGACATCAGTCGGCGCTTCTATCTCTAAGTTATCGGCGCACGAAAATGATAATTAGGTTTATTATCTATATATATATATATATATATATATATAATCCCTCTCCTGTCAAGCTCAGGGATTTGTATTATTTTTTCTTTCCTTGTATTAAAATATATATTGAAAAATATATTGATGTGCTTACTCAGTAGTAAGTACATCAATATATATGTAGCTGTAATTTTAGACGGCATGTCGATGTAAATATTTTGCTGCCATTTCTGATAGCACGGGCCAACACGTTTGAAAATATAGTAATTATCACTCATCACGATTTAAATATGCGAGTACAGCGTACCATATAGATGATGTACTTTTCAAATTAAGACGCCTTGCTCTTAGGTTTGATTCCGTTAAATATTTCAAAAGCAGCTGACGTTGAATGGGTTTAGTAGTCTACTTGGTGGGGTTAGGGAATAGACATGAAGAGATAGTGTTACGAGGCTTGGTTATTTTAGCACGACGTCGGTATACTAGCGAATATTAAATCACCTAGAGATTATCTTTTAATGTATTTTTTGTCTTGTCCTCTTATTTTTCATTGACGGGCACATGTTGTATCCATATTTAGCTAAAAGGGAAAAAAAACTTCTGTAAATTTAAGACTTGATATTATCGCCCTAAAAAAGTTGTTCGGATCAGTGATCTAATTCATTCTACTGTTGTAAAAAACATCTATCCATCTTAATCCGTTCCTATCTATCTTACATTCTATAAGAGTTGTATCGTTATGGTTAACGTCATTTTTTTTTTCGTTGTTTTCAAAACTGTAAAAACTGAATATATGGTCATCAGCAAGAAGAGGATCCCAATACGACAATTTCAAACAGGAGAAACTAAAATAAAACAAGTTAAAATCATTCAAATACCTGGGAAGTGTTTTGACAGAGGATGGAAATTGCATCACGGAAAGACGCATTGGCATGGCCAAACACGCATTTCAGAAGCTAACCAGAGTACTAAAAGACAGGCAAATCTCATTAGAAACAAAGAAAAGAGTGTTAGATTGCTATGTAATATCTGTCCTTCTGTATGGAAGTGAATGCTGGACGATGCCATCTAAAATGAAGGAGAAGCTTGAGGGAGCAGAAATATGGTTTTACAGAAGGATGCTGAGGATATCATAGACGGAGCATGTGTGCAACGATGAGGTGCTGGAAAGGATGCAAACGAGAAGAAAACTCATACTTAATATAAGGAAGCGAGAGCTGAGATTCCTAGGACATGTAATGAGGAAAGAGAGCCTGAAGAATTTAATACTCACAGGTCGAATAAAAGGAAGGAGAGGCAGGGGAAAGCAGAGCGAGACGTACTTGTTAGATTTGAGCAAATGGATGGCGGAGTGGGGCTTAAAAGAGATACCAAGAGAAAAGTAAAATATTGAAAGCAACAAGAGACAGAGCCAAGTAGAAGTCCATGATCGCCTACGTCCTGAAGAGACATGACACATGAAGAAGAAAAATCTCAGCCTACCTAAAAGACGTTGACTACTTCCAGAGCTTATAGAAGAAAATAGAAAAGAGAGAGAGAGAGAGAGAGAGAGAGAGAGAGAGAGAGAGAAAATCGAGGCAGCAGATAATTTTCTAAACATATATTGGAAATTATAACTGACAATGTATGACTATTATTTTTAACCATTAGTCGTTCTAAACATCGTATTTTTGGCTTTAATTTCAGATGAAAATTAAGACAAAAATTGTGCAACATTTGGACATTTTTTTTTATTGTGCCGCGTCTAAGCTTTCGGCTCACATAAGCCATCATGAGAGAGGTTACAGGGACATTTACATAAAGACATCTACCATCAAAGATGATATTGTCTTGTGTTGACATAAACATTGCTCTATGACAACAGTCGCCGAATAGCAGACGCAGTTCGTAAATTTGTAATGCGGTTCTATGACGTCACGTCGCGTTTGAAACTGAAATGTTAACAGAATCATCTGTCACCTTTCTGATCATAGTTCAATTAAACAACATTTCTTAGAAAAAGATAGACCCGTGTTGGTAATATAAGACAAATTTTAGTCGATAACACAAGAATACCGACACATACACACAGTAAAAACAATCTTCAAATATCGGAGGCCATCTACATTAAATCAAAGCAGCTCACAATCACATTTTAATCTGGTAACAACATTACATTGCATTTAGACATATGGATTTTTTTTTTTGTTCTTTTGTTATTTTTTAGGGATGTTAGTAGTGGTGTAGTGGATATTGGCTCAGAACGAGAAATCGGAGAGCAGAGTCGGATTCCAGTTGAATTCTTTGTATTCCTTTACATGCAAAAAGCCCTGGGAAAGATATGAATCAATCTTTTCTCCATTCAGGGTGAATAGCAGGACATAATGGGTTCTGTAGCCTTGGTTGGCAACTAGTCTACCGCAGAAAAAATGGCAGCCTACAGCTGGAAAAATTTGCTTAGTCAATCATGGATTGAAAAAGACATGATCATCCAAGCGTGTATCACTTGTATGACTATGTAGGGAGTTGTCGATTATCAAGATGTTTCCTTGTCATTACTCTTAATGTGACGTTTCTCCACTAATCCTATAGATAAAAAATACTGAAGAATCCACGAAGCAAAATCATTAATTCACCATGTAATTTCCATTCTGGTATTATTTATTTCCTTTTTTTTTTCCTGTAGTTCCCTGTACATATTTTTTTTTCCTGTAGTTCCCTGTACATATTTTTTTTTCCTGTAGTTCCCTGTACATATTTTTTTTTCCTGTAGTTCCCTGTACATATTCATATTCCTAAAAACATAGATATATAGTGTTTTTTCTGCAGATATTTAGATACACAATACTATTATCCAGACCTATTATATCTTTGCCTGTCATATTGAAACTTATGTAGATAACATATGTTTGCCTATCACCTGGTTTGTGCTTCTTCCTCGTCTATAGGTCCTGGGTATGTCGGTAAACTGCATCCGGCAGCAAGCCTCTGATGCCGCAACATTGTGGCCATTTTCGAGACGTTTCAGCCGTTGTACATTCTGATCTTCTTCAGGTGATTGGAATTTTGAACTAAACCCTTTATTTTATCACTGGGATGGATTGTTCTCGTTCCCATAAGTTATTTTTCTAGATGTCTCGGTTATATATATTTAACTAAACTCTCACATGTCCTGGGTATACCGGTAAACTGCATCCGGCAGCAAGACCTATGATTGGGAGGTTATGAGGCGCATGGAACCATCTTTTAATTTTTGTTGTTCCCATATCCACACTGACCCTGAGTGGTAGCACCTGTTAGGGTCCCAGCAAATATTTAACCCCCCCAACTGGGGTCAAAGCGCCATAAAAATATAAAAATAGACTTGTGTGTGTGTGTATCTCAGCTATTGGGCGTGTATAATGATAATATACACGCAAAAAAGGTCCGCCTCCTACCGAGCACCCTTAGCCCAGAGATAAAATCGCCGACTGACGCCAATTCGTTGAATGTAAATTTCCAATCACATTCTGCTCTGCACAATCTTTAAACTTTCATGGACATTCGATATGTGAAATGTTTTTTTCATTTGGTTTCTGTTTGCTTTTATTTTATCGACTTATTTTAACTAAATTAGATTCGTTATAAAATCCTTCTGCTATAAGGACCACTGTGTATGTGATACGCTAAAAAGTCTGCCTTCTTCTACCGAGTGCCCATAGCTCAGAAGTAGAATCACCGACTGACGCCAGTTCAGTCAAGTTTCAATCCTGGGTAAAAAGCAATCGGATGTCTAACCGTACTGATGAGCTGTGATACAGCGAAACAGATATGTCTGCGGATGACTATTTTTGAATGGAAAATATTGCCTACGGTATATTTTTGAAGGAAAAAAATATTGCTGGCAAAACATTTAATACAAAATTAGAAGACATTCTCAATCTTCTAAAATAAAATAAAAAGAAACTGTTCATTAAAATCTGACTAAATCAACCTTCTCACTATAACCAAACATTTAAAAAAGTACATTAAAACTCTACCTTTTTAGCATTAAATAGCACAGAGGTTGATATATCGTTAAATAAAACTCAAAATCACAGTATTTACATTATTCGGACTATTCTCTTCATCTTTGTACGACATTTCGGCCGTTGTACGTTCCGGTTTTCTTCCAGTGCTAGTAATTTCGAACCGAAACCTTTATTACAATCACTGCTTTGGATCAAGTCACAGGAACTAACAACGTCTATATCCACTGGGCCATGTGTCCTTTATATATATATATATATATAGCAGTAGAGTTGTATACCATGTCTGTTGTTTAGAATTTTTTCTAAAATTTTCCCTCTCAGTCCTAGTAATTCCTTGCGTCTTAGTGGTCTTATTCAAAATATTTTGGCGTTATCCTGATGGAATATATATATATATATATATATATATATATATATAAGAATTTCATTAAAAGGACAGGTTACCGCAACGCAGTGTAATAGTTAACAAGCAACACTCGAACAACTCGAACTGATTAGTTCGATCCTCACTGGGTGTCCCATACCTTCGGCTTTGCATCACATCTAAGCTACGCTTAGTAAATTACCATCAGCGGGCCAATGATCAAACGTCTGAATTGAAACTTACGTAAAAAAACTGACAAAATTCGTATGAAAGCTAGAAAATGATAATAAAATAAGTAGAATTATATATATGTATATGTATATGGCGTTAAAGGCAAGAAAGTTTTTACTATAGGCCATGATAAATTTTAAAATAAAAACACCAGTCGACCGGTTTCGTTCCTCAGAACAGTAAACGGGGAAACAAATTATGAGAAGACAATCTGTCACGGATGATGTAAATGACGGACTTTCTTATTTGTTCCACCGTTTAGAGTTCTGAGGAACGAAACCGGTCGACTGATGTTTTTTTATTTTTTAATTTATCATGGCCTATAGTAAAATAATCTTCTTACCTTTTAACGCCATAATACGTTTTTGTGCCGTCTAAAATATACTTAAATATATATCTGGTCAGACGCCCCAGCTGTTCATCTCAGTGTTCTCGACAGGCTTCAAAGGTGAATCTATAATGTGATTGGTCCAGACCTGGCAGCTCGAATCCAGCCTCTTTCTCACCGGCAATATGTGGCTTCCCTCTGTCTCGTCTACAAATATTTTCATGATCTGCTCCGACGACCTTAGATCACTGGTGCCCCCGCCACAAGAATTTACTCGTGTAACTAGACTGGCAACAAGGTCCCAACTTTTACAGTTAAATCAACGAAATACAGTCAACAATTTTACTCAACCAGCTTCTTTTCTCGCATTTCCCGCCTGTGGAACTCCCTTCCATATACTTACTTTCTGACGGCTACATCCTCCAGGAATTTAAATGCAATGTCTATTCCCATCTCTTATACACTTGACTCCAGTCTTTTTTTACATCACCTCGTGTGTCTTGTTCTTTTTCTTTTTGTCTACCTTCGCAACTGTATTCACTCCTGTGTTCACATCCTTCTCTGACACCCTCTGTAACCGGTTCGTCTTTCTCCTCACTCTTCTTCTGCCTAAAATAAACTCACATATGTAGCCCCCTGCACATCAGTAACGGTACCGCCTTGCTTGTGGGTGAAACGATTAATATATATATATATATATATATATATATATATATATATATATATATATATATCAGTAATTATTATTTTTTTATTATAATAATGGCATGGTGTTAAAACACCATCAGATAATAAAATGTGTCTATTTTGTAATATATAGATAAGGAGATTTAGATAAATAAAAATGAAGAAATCCCAAGTAGGCATCTACGTAGATGACACCACAATTTACTCCCGCATCAGTAAGAAATCAGGCGAGGCGGATAAACATAACCTCGCTGCTGATCTAGAGAGGGACCTTCACGCTGTGGTAGACTGGAGTAAGTGGCTTGTAAATTTTAATGCGTCAGAGACGAAGCTGCTGTTTGTCACTCATCACAGGCAACCCCACTTGTCTCCCATAAGCATGGACCTAGCGAGTCTCCCTTGAGAGGAATACACTGCGCCTCCTCGGCATCACTTCCGCTCTCAAGTGGAACCATTACATTGAATCAATAGCTACTCCACCCACATCTATTGAACTGGTGAAGAGGCTCCCTTGTTCCCTGTTTAGGATGTGGTTTCCGGTTTTCTCTTTTCCAATCTTCTTACTCTTACGTAGCCCCCTGCGCATCAGTGGCGTTACCGCCTTGCATGGGGTGATATGATTTTTAAAAAATCCACTGCTAGGTAGGTTGGTTTACCGTGTCGGGCCAGGATGTTTTTTCCGCCTGAATCCATCTTGGATATATACAAATCAACCATCTGTCCGTGCATGGAATACTGCTGTCATATATGATCAGGCACCCCTGCTGTTCATCTCAATGTTCTTGACAGGCTCTAAAGGAAAATCAGTAATGTGATAGGTACCGACTTGGCTGCTCGACTCCAGCCACTTTCTCACCGACAGGATGGGGCTTCCTTCTGTCTGTTCTATAAATATTTTCATGGCTTCTGCTTCGAAGAACTTAATTCACTGGTGCCCCTGCCACAGATGTTTACTCGTGCAACCAGACTGATAACTGGGTCCCACCCATTCAGAGTTTGATCAGTTAAATGCAGACGACAATTCTACTCCATCAGCTTCTTCTCTCGCACTTCCCGCCTGTGAAACTCGCTTCAATATTCTTGCTTTCCTGAAGGCTACAACCTCCAGGAATTTAAATGCAACGTCTGTTCCCATCTCTTAACCCCTTGATTGTAGTTCTTTCTACATTACCATGTATATCTTTCCTTTTTCTCTAACTTTGCAACCGTCATCACACCTGTATTCCCATCCTTCTCTTGCTCTTTTCTAACTGGTTCGTCTTTCTCATTACTCTCTTCCTATCTAATCTTTCGCACTTATGTAGCCCCCTGCACATCAGTGGCGTTACCGCCTTGCTTGGGGTGAAACGATTAAAAAAAATTAGGTCAGCCAGTGAGCTGAATTAAATGGAGTGGGCGGTAATAACTCCTTAAACAACGGTGTGCGTACGATTTCCTAGATAGTAGTGTAGTGAATGTTTCGCCGTCGAAATCCAGACATGCCAAATTTTAAACCGAAAGATGAAGCAGATAATAGAAGGGAAAAAAGAGAGAAAACGAATTCAAACATTGGAAAATATAAAATAGAATAAAATAAAAAAAAATAAAATAAAACCAGCCGAAAGATATTATATTAAAACATATATTTTACATTTGTTCATAAGTACAAAAAAAAATCTCTATAAATAAAAGGCAATCTGTGAGTCACAGAAATCAAATCACACGTGTTAAACGCGACAAAAATATTTTTTTTATTAAAAAAAAATGAGCCTTCATATTTAATTTTTATTCCGACGTTTTAAAAATCTATTTGTTGAACAAAAAAATGTGAATATTTTTCCCCGTAATTTTGAAACAAAAGAAATATTAAAAAATGTAGGCGTGCAGAGGGAACAGTCACACACAGACTCACAGATTGCCTTTTATATGTATAGATTATATTTTAAGTGTCTGCAGCGAATTTAAACGTATTTGTTACATTCGCTGGAGAAATTAAAATTGAATAGGTCAGAGGAGAGAGAGAGAAAGAAAGAAAGAGGAAATACGTACGGGCAATGCCAGGTTATGATGCTAGTAGTAATATAAATCAACAGCTCAATACGCTAATTTTTTTTTAATTATAAGTATAATTATAAGTAAAAATTATAAGGGAATTATCAAGTACAAATAAAAATAAAATAAATAAACAAATTGCTAGTACCATAAGGTAATTTCTTCAGTTATAAGGGGATTAGTTTGTGAGTACAAAAAAATAATATAATAGCAATTAAAAAGTTACAAGTTAAATAAGCTAAAATTGTTAATCGGTTTTTGGTCATAATTAAACTAGACCAGTACACAGCTGCATTAAAAAGTGCTCAATATATATATATATATATATATATATATATATATATATATAAGTAGAACATTTGAATATTTTTCATTTAGAAACTAGTTATTTACGCAACCTAGGTTTCAACTTTTCAGTATGTTCAAGCTATTTATAATCATTGATTTTCTAACGTTTTCAAACGTCAGTTAAGTGCCATACGCGATACACGCTTTGACGAACATGTCTCGAAAGAGACATGATTGACATCAGAATATTATCCCGTAGTAGGTTGCCATTGCTTTCTGCGGCAGACTGGTTGCCAGCCAAGGCTATAGAACCCAATCTGTCCTGTTATTTAATCCATAACTGGAGGGAAGAGATGGATTAATACCTTTGCCAAGGGAATTTGTGCGTAGGTGAATGCAAGGAATTCAACTGGAATTCGAACTCGGCACCACGCTTAGTCGTTCCGAGTTGATATCCACTGCACCACAACGCACATCCAAACGTACAAAAGGGATAATTACCAACGCGCAACTGGAATTTTTGAACAACCGAAAATTTCAAAATTTTGGAGAAATTAATGATTCTTAAATTTTATCCGGGTTTCTATGATACCGATATATGTTTTGGTATGATTATATCTGGAACTTATTTCTGATTTTTCATTTAGTAATTTTTTTTACTTTTTTCGTTCTCGCTCTCTATAAGAAATATATGCTGGTGAGCTTCCTTATTCTACTGTATCTGTAAAACATTGGTATCTTTCAGTGATTAATTCAGTCGCAACTCTACAGTTCTCAGGATAATCAGCAGTTCTAACCACAACGCAAAATTCTCTGGCATAGAATTTAATCTATTTTTCAAGAATAGTTTCTGAATATTGTTGGAGAGGTCGTATCACCTGCAGAAAGAAGCCAAAGGAAGGAGAACGGGGAAAAAAAGGCAAAAGAGATTATTTCATCACTATCAGTTATGGTCAATGATGCCCGAGACGGTAATAGCCTCAATAAAGTCTAGTTTACCAAAATAGCAGTGCAATAACGCCAAAGCAATCTCGGTGATGTGTCAGCAGGGGTTCAAAATGAGTCGTTAAGGCCCCAAGATAAACACACACGGGAACTCTCGTGCACGCGAGAAGAACGGCAAAAAGTAAACGAGAATTTGACTGTTAGGCGCTTATCTCGCCTAAACGGTGTACGACCGATGGAGGCGATATTTACCGATGCTTATCGCAAAGTATCTCGCGGGAGACTTTTAACTTCGTTCATTTCAACAAATCTCTCTCGTTTCATTTTTTTTTTCTTTTTCCTTTCTTCCACGCCATTTTTTTTTTTTTCACTTTCTCTTCCGCTGTTTTTTTTTCTTAAAAATTTCTATCCTTTTTCATTCTTTTATTTTACTTTACATGTCTTCGTCTTGTACTATTTTCCATCTTTGTAAAATACCATATCCTAGCCAGACTCGGCAGTCAAGACTCCCTACATCAATGCTCTATGTAATATCTGAATTGCCATGATTTTGTGGGAATGGTAATAGCGAATTTTTTCTTGTAACGTTTTCCACTCTCGTTAAGTAAAATTAATCTTTTTCTTTTAGACATAATGCGAGAGGACCAAGTTTACGCTGATATTAACACATAATGGTGCGAATCTCGATATCTTTTCCCAAAGGCCTTCAAGTAAACGGCCTGAAAATTGCATGCAACAAAATTTTTTTCTTTTCTTTTTAATCGTATCACCTCGAGCAAGGAGGTAACGCCACTGATGTGCAGGGAGCTACGTAATAGTGAAAGGATTGGAAAAGAGAAAGCCGGAAACCACATCCTAAACAGGGAACAAGGGATGAGCCTCTTAACCTGTTCAATAGACGTGAGTGGAGTGTGAACCGGGCGATAGATAGATCTATCTACTCCAATTGAAAAAAAAAAAACAAAGTGAGAAGATTGGAAAAAAGAAAGCCGGAAACCACATCCTAAACAGGGAACAAGGGATGAGCCTCTTAACCTGTTCAATAGACGTGGGTTGAGTGTGAACCGGGCGATAGATAGATCTATCTACTCCAATTGAAAAATTCATGGAATTATCAAAGTCTTCCACTTACCATGGACTGATATGCAACAAAAAAGCCACGAGAAAAAGTCGAACAAAAAGGAAGCTTTTGCACAGAACCAGACATTGTATAAATATGAGGAACACTCTCCTCCGACATATTTCCTCTTTCTTTCTCTCTCTCTCTCCCTCTCTCTCCTCCGACGTATTTCCACTTTCTTTCTCTCTCTCTCCTCCGACGTATTTCTTCTTTCTTTCTTTCTCTCTCTCTCCTCCAATGTATTTACTCTTCTTTCTCTTTCTCTCCTCTGACGTATTTTCTCTTTCTTTCTTTCATTCTTTCTTTCTTTCTTTCTCTTCCGATGTATTTACTCTTTCTTTCTCTCTCTCTCCTCCGACGTATTGCCTCTTTCTTTCTCTCACACTCTCTCCTCCAATGTATTTCGTCTTTCTCTCACTCTCTCTCTCTTCCGATGTATTTACTTTCTTTCTCTCTCTCTCTCTCTCTCCTCCGACGTATCTTTCTTTCTTTCTTTCTTTCTTTCTCTCTCTCCTCTGACGTATTTCCTCTTTCTTTCTCTCTCTCCTCTTTCTCTCACTCTCCTCCGACTTATTCCCTCACTCCTCCGACGTATTTCCTTTTTCCCTCTCTCTTTCTCCCTTTCTGGCGCCACTAAACACGAGAGGATTATGTTCAGTCGCCATATTCTCACATTAGCCTCATATCTCAACTCCTGCAAACTAAAAGCAACATCCGTATTTGTTGTTATTACGGCTGCAGTGTTTGTCGTTATGTTTTTTTATTTGCTATTATCACTCGTCCTATTAGGTGCGCTCTTCATGTCGGGCCTTCTTAGATTTCGGCCGCCATTTCCACACCTATTTATTCTCTTGCATTTCTGCCCGCACTTAGCTTTTTTACCCAAATCTCCTTTCTCTTAATCTTTCTTCGTTTCTTTATCCCTGTCTCTCTCCACCAACCACCAACCAACCCAGTCTCTACCCGTACAGGAAAACCAGTCATCTAAGTTCTATAGCTTTAGAAAACGCCTCATTTACTCTTAAGGGGCGGGCTTTTCATCTAATGCGTCCGGTTGATTGGTATCAACACGCATTTAATTCGACACTGAGATAAATATTAAAAATCATGCCGATCTTTGCAGAGATATTTGAGTCCGCATAAATATATTAACCATACTAGCGCACGTGCTTACAAACGAAAACTAAGAAAATGTATTGTTTTCATATATATATATATATAATGTATATACAGTCATCCGCAGACAGCTCATCAGTACGGTTAGACAACCGATTGCCTTTTACCCAGGTCTGAAACTCGACCGAATTGGCGTCAGTGGGCGATTCTATGTCTGAGCTACGGGCGCTCGGTAGAAGGAGGCAGCCTTTTTTAGCGCGTATATTATGATTATACACGCTCAATAGCTGAGAGTGTTCTAATTCATTGCTGAATGAACAATGCGTTATATATATATATATATATATATATATATATATATAGCCATCCGCAGACAGATCTGTTTCGCTGTATCACAGCTCATCTGTACGGTTAGACACCGATTGCTTTTGAAACCCGACCGAATTGGCCTCAGTCGGCGATTCTACCCCTGGGCTATGGGCGTTCGGTAGAAGACGGTAGACTTTTTAGCATATATATTGTCATTATACACTACCAATATATATATAATGACACGTGACAGGTGAGTTTCCCCAGGTTAATATTATGTACCAAAGCATACACAGGCATATATCTGTTCATAAGGCTACACAACCATACACAGGTGTAACCTCTTGAACATCCCTAGAAAAAGATCTTGTCAATTTTCCAGAGTATTTATATTTAATGAAATAATTAGACGTCATCAATGAACAATATTGCTTATTCCAAAGAACTTATCACGGATATTTATTACTTGGTTGTTCTGAATGTTCTTGGGTGTTTTGTCACGTATAACCGTGCCAAAACAAAAACAAAACAAAAAAAACATTAATGCTAAAAAAAACTTTGAAAATACCTAAAGTGACCTCAAGCGCTTTGGAAAATGTGTTCATTCTCTTTATAGATGATGTACGTAGTGGTCCAATGCAAAACATACCCAGATGACGACTGTGGAAGTGACCACGTCCCAGTCATCTGCAAACTAAAAGTGAAACTTCGAAGACTGAAAAAGCCCAGCACATCACCAAGGCTGCAATACGACACGCTACAGGACGACCCTGCAGAAAGAATACAATAACAGCGGGAGAAAGAAATATGAAGAACAAATTGGAAAAGGGCATTCAAAATGAGATTCACTAAAAGAAGCGATGGTGACCTCAGCGAACAACATAGCCCCAAAGGAAATCAGACGCAGAAGAAAAAAAGAGTGGATGACCGAAGAGATTCTCCACATGATGCAAAGGAGACAAAAATAACGCCAAAACATGGAGCAGAATACAAGAAACTTCACAGGGAGATAAGGAACAAATGCAGACAAACCAAAGAGGAATGGCTCAACAACAAATGCGCAGAAGTAGAGAGACTGAGCAGGACCAACAAAGCAGAGATGCATAAAGAGATAAGAGAACTGATAGGACAAAAAAACTGCTCCTCATCAGGATGCATAAAATCCAAGGAAGGAACAATCATATTAGAGAAAGAGGAAATACTCCAGCGATGGGAAGAATATTTAAAGGACCTTTTTGCGACAAGAGAGAACAACCGAGAATACACAAGGAGATGGATGGACCGGAAATACTAAAATCCAAAGTGGAAGCTGCAATGGCCAAAATGAACAGAAACAAAGCACCTGTCCCAGACGGCATAGTGATAGAGCTACTGACAGCCTTAGAAGAATATGGCATAGAAAAAATTACTGACATAATAAACGACATTTATAGCAGCGGAATAATACCAGACGACCTATGCAAGTCGATATTTATAGCACTGCCGAAGAAACCTGGTGCAAACGAGTGCGAACTACACAGAACTATCAGCTTAATGAGTCACATTACAAAACTGATTGTCAGAATCCTGATGAATAGAGCGAGAAGCAGAATCAGGCCAGAGATAGGGCAGGAACAGTGCGGGTTCGTCAAAGACACTGGAACAAGGAACGCCATATTCATTATTAGGATGCACTCTGAAAGGGCATTACCAATGAAGAAAGACTTGTACCTATGCTTCATTGACTACGCGAAAGCATTCGACAAGATACGACACAAAGAATTGATGGAGATGCTCGACAGTCTCGACATTTTCAGAAAAGACATAAGAATAATCAATAATCTCTACTGGCAGCAAACGGCCTGCATACGGACAGGTAACGATCTCAGTAGATACACAAAGATAGAAAAAGGCGTAAGACAAGGATGTGTCTTTTCACCTGATTTGTTCAACCTATACAGCGAGAATATTTGAGGACCCTAGATGACACGCCAGGATTTGTTATTGGAGGCCAGAACCTGAACAACATAAGGTATGCGGACGATACAGTGCTGATTGCAGACACGGAAAGGAAACTACAAGACCTCATACAGAAAGTAGCAGTGGTGAGTGACAAAAAGAGACTACAAATAAAATTTAAGAAAACTGAATGCATGGTCATCAGCAAAAGATACAACCCAAAATGCCAAATACAGGTGGGAGATATCAGAATCAAGCAAGTACAAAAATTGAAGTACCTAGGAAGTGTTCTAACAGGAGATGGAAAGTGCGACACAGAGGTCCGAAGGCGAATTGGCATGGCAAAGGACGCGTTCCAGAAGATGAGCAAAATACTAACACACAGGAATACTAACACACAGGAAAATCTCAATAGAAACAAAGAAAAGAGTGCTGGACTGCTACGTGATGTTAGTTCTTCAATACGCCAGTGAATGCTGGACAATATCATCGAAAATGAGGACAAAACTGGAAGCGGCCGAAATGTAGTTCTACAGAAGGATGCTACGGATATCGTGGACTGAGCATGCAAGCAACGATAAGGTGTTGGAAAGAATGGCAACAAAAAGGAAATTGATACTGAGCATCAGGATGAGACAACTGAAGTTCCTGGGACACACAATGAGGAAGGAGAGCCTGGAGAACCTGATAATGAAGAAGAGAGATAGAGGAAGGCAGCGGATAACATATTTGCAGGGTCTGATCAGGTGGATGACGGAACGAGGGTTGTCAGGAGCAACAGGATCAAATATACTAAGAGCCACAATGGATAGGGAGACATGGAGAGCCATGATCGCCTACGTCATGAAGGGACAGGGCACATAGAAGAAGAAGAAGAATACTAATTTTATTCAGACACTACGAGATTACTTTTGGAATCCACAATCACAAGAGATGATCAAATTGGTGTCCTTCACCTTTCAGACATTTGTAAGTACGTTGAACTACTGCTTGAGTAATGTTGGCCAAGGTATCTAGTGAGACTGTTGCTCATTTTTTTCAATTTCTTGTCTAACTGCTGCCAGTGAAATGCCATCTAGCAAAACCTTCCTGCACACCAGGAGACGAACACACTGCACCTCTTTGTCTCACTTTTTCAACCGAGCTGATGAGAATCAGGCCATGTTTTCCTCGTCAGTTCATGCAGATGAAACAATCTACCATGCATTGAATACTGCTGTCATATCTGGTTTTGTGCTCAATATAATCCAAAGAAGGATCTGCAATGTAATCCGTCCTGACTTGGCATCTCGACTTCAGTCACTTTCTCGCCGACGAGACGTGTCTTACCGACCACATAGATTTAAGCGCGTTACTGGTTTGGCATCCATGTCCCACCCTTTTACTGCTGAAATGGTTAAATATAACAGTTAAATATAACAGGCATTTTTACTCGATCAGTTTCTTTACCCGCGCTTCTCGTTTATGGAACTTCCTTCCGTTTACTTGCTTGCCTATTAGCTACAATCTCCGAAAATTTAAATGCAAAATCAAGTTGCCATATTTTGAAACTCCTTCATTTTTTATCCTTTCCTTAATACCTCCTGTACCCAGTCTTTTCTCTCACTGTAAACCCCTGCTTACTAGACCAAATTTGATCAATTTAAAATATTTATTTTTTATTAGAAAGTATATTCACTTTAAAAACAGGAGCTTTAAAAAGTCCGCATATTTCAATTTCATCTAAGTTTTGTAAGCAAATTTACGAATGTACGCCGATCTAAATTCAATGGCAGATTGTCATCAGCTTTGCGGCCCTATTCACGACATTTCGGCTATTGTACGTTTCCATCTTGCGGTAATTGGTATTATCCACATGGCCAAGTGGATAAAACCGTTGGCTGACTCTGATGTAGCGACATCAACACCTGGTTAGCCTAATAGTTCGAACTCGACTCTACACCACAAAGCACATATCGGCTCGGAACGAGAAATCAGTGCAGAGTTCGAATTTCAGTTGAATTCGTTGCATTCACTTGGGAAACTTTTTAATCCGTCTCTTCTCTCTCAATCTATGAGTTAGATAGCCTTTGTTGCCAACCATTCTAACTCAGAAAGTATGGCAACCTACTGCGGGAAAAATCTTCTGCACAATCAGTTATGTCTCGAAAGAAACATGATCACCCAAGCGTGTATCACGTATGGCAATTAACTGACAGACATAGGAGTGTTCAGTCAAGTAAGCTAATTCAAAGACTCGGTCTACAGGAGAAACATATCTCTCCGATTGGTTAGGCATCCTTTAGCTATGAAAGGATAAAATATACACTTTCTTTACTCGTTTTTTACACAATTATACATTTGGTAACCCTGTCTCCCAGTTATGGGTTAAATAACAGGACAGATTAGGTTCTGTATCCTTGGTTAGCAACCGGTCTACTGCAGAAAGAAACGACTACCTACCACGGGAAAAGCCGTCCAATCAGGAGCGTCTATCACCTATAAAAATTAACTGATTGTAATATAGATTTTAAATGTTGAGTGACAATGCTTCTCAGGTATCCTTTATCAACCCGACTTCCGTAATTTGGATTGACATGAGTTGGTTGGCTCTTAAACTAGTTTCGAACTGCTTCTTTGCTAATTAAATGGAAAGTCAAAGTAGCTTGCAAGAAGTTATTATGCTAATTCGATAGTATCTGCTATTCCAAGTGTAGTCTTGTCAATAGAATTTTAGTAAACCTTTGAGTTGTCTCTTGCATAATAATTCGCTTCGTAGAACAAATCACTGGTGCAACAAGTTCGGAGCTGAGCGCTTCATTTCTATCATCTTGTATAAGCCGAGGTTATGAAGTATGTATTTTTTTTAATCATATCACCCCGAGCAATGCGGTAACGCCACTGATGTGCAGGGGCTACATAGGAGTGAAAAGATTGAAAAAGAGAAAGCCGGAAACCACATCCTAAACAGGGAACAAGGGCTGAGCCTCTTCACTTGTTCAATAGACGAGGATGCAGTGTGAACCGGGCGATAGTTTAGTCTATCCACTCCAACTGAGAGAAAAAAAAAGAAAAGAGTGAAAAGATTGGAAAAGAGAAAACCGGAAACCGCATCCTAAACAGAGAACAAGGGATGAGCCTCTTCACCTGTTCAATAGACGTGGGTGGAGTGTGAACCGGGCGATAGTTTAGTCTATCTACTCCAACTGAGAGAGAAAAAAAAAGAAAAGAGTGAAAAGATTGGAAAAGAGAAAGCCGGAAACCGCATCCTAAACAGGGAACAAGGGATGAGCCTCTTCACTTGTTCAATAGACGAGGATGCAGTGTGAACCGGACGATAGTTTAGTCTATCTACTCCAACTGAGAGAAAAAAAGAAAAAAAAGAAAAGAGTGAAAAGATTGGAAAAGAGAAAGCCGGAAACCGCATCCTAAACAGGGTACAAGGGATGACCCTCTTCACCTGTTCAATAGACGAGGGTGGAGTGTGAACCGGGCGATAGTTTAATCTATCTACTCCAACTGAGAGAAAAAAAGAAAAAAGAAAAGAGTGAAAAGATTGGAAAAGAGAAAGCCGGAAACCGCATCCTAAACAGGGAACAAGGGATGAGCCTCTTCACTTGTTCAATAGACGAGGATGCAGTGTGAACCGGGCGATAGTTTAGTCTATCTACTCCAACTGAGAGAAAAAAAAGAAAAAAAAGAAAAGAGTGAAAAGATTGGAAAAGAGAAAGCCGGAAACCGCATCCTAAACAGGGTACAAGGGATGACCCTCTTCACCTGTTCAATAGACGAGGGTGGAGTGTGAACCGGGCGATAGTTTAGTCTATCTACCTCAATTAAAAAAAAAAGAGTGAGAAGATAGGAAAAGAGAAAAAAACCGGAAACCACATCCTAACCAGGGAACAAGGAATGAGCCTCTTCACCTGTTCAATAGACGTGGATGGAGTGTGAACCGGGCGATAGTTTAGTCTGTCTACTCCAATGTATAAAGTAATGAAGAAAATGTCCAGGAAATTATTAGGAAAAATGTGCTCTCATACAAGTGTCAGCTTATTTTAATAACTGTATATAAATTATACGGAAATTGAATTAAGTGCGCAACGATGGAAATGGAATATCGAAAGGCGAATTGGTATGGCAAAGGAAGCATTCCAGAAGTTGGGTAAAGTATGAAGAAACAGGACAATTTCGCTAGAAACAAAGAGGAGAGCACTGAATTGCTATGTGATGTCTGTTCTTCAATATGGCAGTGAATGTTGGACAATATCTTCGAAGATGAAGGAAACACTTGAAGCAACTGAAATGTAGTTCTAAAGAAGGATGCTGCGGATATCATGGATCGAACATGTGAGCAATGACGAGGTTTTGGAAAAGATGGAGACGAAAAGAAAATTAATACTGAGCATCAGGAAGAAACAACTAAAGTTATTGGGACATGCAATGAGGAAGGAGGGCTAACAGGTCAGATAGAGGAAAATAGAGACAAGGGAAAGCAGCGGATAACATATTTGAAGGACCTGATCAGGTGGATGAAGGAACGAGAGTTGCATGCCGCAACATAGAAAGCGTGCTAAGAGTCACTAAAGACAGGGAGATGTGGAAGGCCATGATCGCCTACGTCCTGAAAGGACATGGTACATAAAAGAAGAAGAATATTTTGAAATCATATTTATTTTTAGGTACATTAATGTTTTTAAAGTTGTTTCTAAATCTTCGATTGTTTTGCAGTTATTCTACTTCACCTGCTATCCTCTCTCCCGCCGCGTCCATGAGTCGTGCTGCACCGTTTGTGAACCACTCCAGTAAGGTGATCCTCAGAATTAAAAATTTACTATTGATGGGTTCAATATTGGAATAAATTACGCAGATGATGCCTTGTTGGTAGTAGATAGAGAAAGGAATGAACAGCAACTCCCTCACTCCCTTTCTGTCAGCTTTCATATACTAACAATGAACTGTAAGACAGTATGTGGCTACTAACTGATGATCTGTCAAAAAGAAAACACGAATATGATGAAACTGCGGCCTCTCCTATGGCATCAGTTCTCAACGCTGTATCTATTCTGATAACTACTCCTGTATTGAGTCTAATTGGCTTGCCAATTTCAAAAAGGCTGTTGATTTAAAGAAAATTACCTATTATCTGTTATAAACTGGGGCAAGAAATTGCTTGTTAATTTTAACAATTCCAAAAACGAAACTGCTCTAGTTTAAATTCTCCATGAGAACGTTTTTATGCTTCTCGAGCATGGTTGATGCTAATCACCAGTAGAGAAACTCATTGTGTTTACCGCTGATACGAAATGCAAATATTATGTTGAGTTTGAGTTTTGTTCAATGGCATATCAACCACAGTGGGTTATTTAATGCCAAAAAGCTGGAGTTTTAAAGTATTTTTGATTAATTTTTGGTTATAGTGAGAAGGTTAATTTAGTCAGATTTTAATGAATTTTTTTTTATTTTAGAAAATTTAAAATGTCTTCTAGTTTTGTATTCAAAAACTGAGAATAATTTTTTCCTTAAAAAATGTGTTATAGCAATAATTTCTTTTCTTCAAAACTTCAAAAATGTATATATTTTTATAAAAGTCTATTTTTATAATTTCATAATGTTTTGAACCCAGTTTTAAGGTTAACTATTTTCTTATAGCTGGGACCCTAACAGGTGCTACCACTCAGAGCCAAGGTGGATCTGAGAACAATAGCAATTAGAGGTGCTATCATGCTCCTCACAACCTCCCAATCAGATGCCTTGCTGCCGGCTGCAGTTCACTCTGATGCCCAGGACCAAAATATTATGTTGAATCCATTGCTAAGAAATTTGAATTTTCAATTTAACATTTCGAAACATTATGGATTACATCACATGCACATACAAGCTTACAGCATCCAGGTGCTCTCAAACGGGCGTAAATCATATGAAAAAAATGCAATCGTTTCAAAATAAAAATGTTAAAAAAAATGTCCTTCATTGAATGTTGTACTCTCATCCGTAATTCCTTTGTTACAAATATGACATATCCAAGGATAAGCTTTTAACTGGTTCTCGGCTCAATCCTCCCGTCACTCTTCTGAAAGTTTTTAAGAAAACCCTTTATTCCATCAACATGGACATATTATACCGCCCTCTGTGGTAAGGGTGAAATTAGCCGTTTACCTAACGCAAATATTCAGCATTCATTGACCAAAAAGCATTATTTTTTATTGTTTTACATTTTTTTCTCTTATTAAAAAAACAGTTTACAGGAAATTCCACTTCTCAAGTTCAGGATTTTTTTCCTTATCCCAATTATCAATCGTCGTTTCCTTCCAAATATTTTGATGAAAATAGTGTGCAAAGTTAACAGCTTACCGCTCATAAAATTACGAGTTGAGATTTATAACAGAAACTGAAGAAAAAAAAAAACAAAAAAACAAACAAAAATAACAAATGTCTGATTTTTGTCTTTTTTTCTTTTTCTTTTTTTTTTTGTAATTCATACTTTATCTTCCAATTCATTCTAGAAATTTTAAAATCTTACTTTATATCTGTTCTTTGCATTTTGTCTTGTTTCGGCGGTTGATGCTGATTGTTGCTAACCTTTTTTGACAGGTGTTTAGCGTTAGTCTCCTTCAGAGTAAAGGTGATGTTGCAACCGAAAGAAAGATGACCAACAAATGTTCATGATTTTATCAAAGAAGAAATAAACATCTAACAATCTGAATACAATTTAATTTAAACTATTGTAACGGTTTTTGATGAGAGTTTTGAATATGTCTATTGAAATCAGGTCAGAGGGAACAAATCGCCGTGTATATATTTCTGTGTAACATTTCACGCAATGAGTGTATGTAAGGCGAACGATACAGAGGGTGAACAAAATAATGGAAACACCTTGATATTTTTAGCAAATTTACTTAATAATGGGGAGAACCGCCTTGAATTCTGCGTGAGATCGTCTCGGACAAATATTAAATAGTTTTTAGATGATTTTGTGTCCATTCTTTAGGTAAATAGTCACTTTTTCAATGGAGTTTATTGAATCTTCACTTGTTTTTCTGAAATGAACCATAAATGTTCAAAGATGAGATCTGGGGACTGTGGTGGACAGATAAGATGTTCTATTTCACTAGAATGTTTCTCGTACCACACAGCTACAAGTTTACAGGTAGGAATAGGTGCATTTTCATCCTGAAAGATTGTATATCTTTCCTCTCACCAGAAACAGCTCCTATGCCATAGGCTGGTTGAATACTTAAAACTTTTAAGTAGTCCTAACTGTTTATTAAAATAAACTTATCTGTAAAAAAAAAAAAGTAAATTTAGTTAAAAAAAAAAAGAACTATTAATGTAAAATCAATAAACATAAGACAAGCATTTTGCAGTTTAATAAAACTGTTATTATTGTACCGGGCGTTTGCATTATTTTGTTCATCCCTGTATGTTGTTTTTTTTTTTATATATATCCGCTACAAATCGTACATTTGTTTCAACATTGTAGTTCCAATGTCAAAACAAATGTACGATTTGTAGTGGATATATAAAAGAATAAATAAAATTATGTACATGTTCTAAAATATAATCTATAATAAATATTCACAGCTCTATATATTATATATCGAGCACTGTTTTAAATTAAATTTGGACGTTATAAAAAGATTTTCTTCGTTCTGTATTCACTTGGATATATATATATATATATATATATATATATATATATATATGTATGTGTGTGTGTGTGTGTGTGTGTGTGCATTTAAAGATGGAAGTAGGCTTACGACCACATAAAGCTGAAATAAAAATTTTCATACGATCACCGAAGTTAAACAACGTCGAGATTGGACGATATCTTGATGGGTGACCGCTTTTGAAAATCAGGTGCTGTAAGATTAAATCTACCCCTGGTAAAATGGTTACTTACATGGACTTGTTGATCGGAAAGCCGAGTTCAATGTCTGTTGAGTTCGTCATAATCACTTAGGCAAAAATACACCTGCGAAAGGTATAACTCGACCTCCTCTCCCCAGTTATGGATTAACTAGTAAGACTTTGATCATTAAACCAATGCCATCTTTCAAAAAAATCTTCAGATCTCAAAATACTTTCTGGCCTTAAATAACCTTAATCTCGTTTTTGTTGCTCTGAATTGGTTGTCTGAATACGCTGTGTGCTCGCTATGAATATTTCTGTAAGTACTCGTTGGGTGTCCACTGATTGACTCCGGGTGAGTTCTTATATAGAGCAGAAAAAGGCTCTAAATGATAGTAAAAATATAATATTTTACGGGGTTGTTTTCCAATTTGTGAGGAAGGGTCACATGGTGTGCTTACTACTACGTCCGTATCGGGTGACGACAAGTGTGCTTTTAGGTGTCTATTTTTAGATTAAGGAAATTTGAATTTTTTTTTCTGGAAGCTCTAACAGTCTTCAGTATCTATTTCTCACTTCAAGTTTCTTAACTTCGGAGACTTAAGAGAAACGTTCCGTTTTTGTTTTTTTGTTTTTTTGCTTTCTCGGGCTTCAATTTATGTCTAGGATTTGTTGTGTTGTAGTCACCTGCTCTGGCGGCTCAAGCGAGAACAAATGACACCAATAGATAGTCGAAAATCGTTTCCTTTAAGCAAACAGACATGACACAAATGGGAAAGACTTACAGTTCCTCCTTTACCTACCCCTGATTTCTTTAACCTATCATTTTTCTTCAAACCTTACCGAAATGTTTCTCTCTTTTCTCTGAACTGATTATGTGTTATCTTTTTTTTTCTTTTCTTTTCTAATCATCAACTTAACACGGACATTTGAATAATAAACAAATATATTTGGTGGAGTCAGCATAGTTTTACACTGTTTGTATTGGCGCCCAGAGACGGTAGTTGACAGTAATAAGAATCCTTAATTTCCGGTCTTTGAGGTAGAAGAAAAAGAAAACTGTTAAAACGAAGGCAAAGGCGGAAGAGAATGAGATAAGGAATAATAATAATGACAAAAAAAAAAACAAAAAAAAAAAAAACAGACAAAAATGAAAGCTAATAAAGTAACGAACAAGAGTAAAATCGGAGAGGGGAAAATGATTAAGATGGAAGGTGGCACATGTATTTACATAGTGAATTAAAAATCTAAAAGTGCTAAGAAGAAACAGACAGAGAAAAGGAAGAACATAATTCATTGTTAAACCCAGACTGGCGTAAAAAAAATAAAAATAAAAAGGTTATCTCCCTTTATTTTACTACTGCTGATTTCCTTGCTTTCTATGATGGTCACGTGACAGTGTACACATGTGCGTATTGTTGACAAAACTATTGTTCAGCTGCTTTTTAAAAGATCAAAAATATCCGTTATGCTTCATCATTACATGCAATGTGTACAAGCCAAACAAATGGCTGCGTATGAAAAAAGAATATAGCTATATGGTTTATCTGAAAGGCTATTCCTAGCGAGGTCTTCACAATCACATTAGCGAAATACATTTTACGAGAATTTCAGTCAGTTAAGTGCCATACATGATACACGCTTGGGCGATCATGTCTCAAAAGAGACATGACTGACTGGGCAGAAGATTATCCCGCAGTAGGTGGTCATTGCTTTCTGCGGTAGATTGGTTGCCGATCAAGGCTATAGAACCCAATCTGTCCTGTTATTTAACCCATAACTGGAAGGAAGAGACGGATTAATACCTTTCCCAAGGGTATTTGCGCGTAAGTGAATGCAATGGATGCAGCTGGAATTCGAATTCGGCTCTCCGATTTCTTGTTCCGAGCCGATATCCAATGCACCACAAACGCACATCCTACGGGAATTCACACAATCTATCGCCCGGTTCACACTCCACCCACGTCTATTGAACAGGTTAAGAGGCTCATCCCTTCTTTCCTGTTTAGGATGTGGTTTCCGCTTTTCTCTTTTCCAATCTTTTCAATATTACGTAGCCCGCTGCCCATCAGTGGCGTTAACGGCTTGCTCGGGGTGATACGATTAAAAATACTAATAATAAGTAATCTATGTGTGGCCTCACTTAAGGACGTGGACGATTATGTCCGTTGTAGGTCTTATCAGTTTGACATTTTGCTATTTCTCTTGTTCAACCATTTTTTTGTTTTACTCAAACTTGACATACAAATCATCTTTCCTCTGTTCCTCTCGCTTTCAACAAGTCCTGTGAGTGTTAAACTTTCCAAGCCTTTTCATTTGACTGTCAACTATGACTTATCTCGTGGCTAGCAGTCAATGTGCTAAAACTGGCAGTTTTACAAAATTATTGTTGAAAATTACTCGGCCTGGGCCAATTTCCAAATTTTGATCAAACATTATTTTGCATACGGTCTTGTTTGTTTTTCGGTCCGTGGTCAGAATATCTTAAGACCCACTGGATGAATTTTGATGATTCGTTTCAGGGATAGCTGACCTCATGACTGGCACAAATTGATTGGACTTTGGGTTTTTTTCGGAAAGGAATAAAGTTTTTAGGTTATTTTCTGGTTTTAATAGTATTTAATTCTTTTGTCTTTCAAATGTCAAATGCTGAACTACCTCACCCTAGATAATTTTAAATACTGAATTACCTCTTGTTTCATTTTCAGTGGATTTCATTTTGAGAGTGGTCGAATTAATTTTCCGTACTTTCACTCATGAGCGCTTAAGTTCATTGCAGTTATTCTTTTTTATTTTAATAATCATATCGGTATTGCTTTGGCGGAGGTTTGCGCTCTTTGACAGCTATTTCTGGTTTGCTTTTTTAGTTTGTGTGTGTTTTTTATTTTTTTAAAGTTTTTCTTTCCTAGAGGGGGACTTCATTAAGCCGAACAATTTTCAGCAACCATTATAAGGTGTGAGTAAGAAACTAGTGGGTGATTCCGGGCAAGCGGGAGAAATGTACAATGGGAGGAAAAAGTTCTCGGAAATCACTACGAGAAAATAAAGCAGAGCAAGAAGAAACAAATAAAAGATCGCACTGCAAAGAATTTGATTAGTAAGATGCAGACAGGACGAATGAACACGGGGAAGCTTAAAAAGTATAAAGAAACCAGATAAAGTAAACAGGGCTCAAATTCGAGGAGAGGTAACCATGAGGTGAGCGCCAAGTGAATATCAGATAAAAAGAATGATGACTAATCAATAACGATTTAAAAGATGGGCATGGCAAGAACACTCGTGAAAGGGGAGAAAACAAAAACCGAAGCGAACATGTCGGAAAACACTGCGAACTACTTAAGTTGACTGGACCGCTTTTAAAAAATAAGACCGTTGAAATCTCTTAGAAGTTCTGTAGATAGAAAACATTTAGACCTTATTTTACCCAGTTTTTCAGAATCAAAAAATACTGCGTTCTGGGTATGACGAAAAACAGTATCCGGCAGTAAGGCCTCTGACTGGGAGGTTGTTAGGCGAGTGAAGCCACCTCTTAATTGCTGTTCCCAGGTCCACCCTGATCCGCAGAGGTAGCACCTGCTATGGGCAAATAAATAACCTACAAACTAGGTTTAAAACATTATGAATGTTTAAAAATAAACTTTTATAATGAGAATTCAATAACGTTTTTAAGGGGAAAAAATGTTGCCAGCAATATAATTTTGAAAAAAAATTATATAACGGCAATATATCTGACTCTTGACAAATCCTCTTCACAAAAATACGTAAATGAAACCTGATCTACAAACTGATTTCTTACAAAGAATTCATATTCATACGAATCTATTGTAAAAATCTTGTCAGCATTAGATAACCCATTGAGGTTGATAAGCCATAAATCATATCAATTCCTAAACACCGACCTAAAAACTGATTTCTTAAAAAGAGTATATATTCTGTTCTTACGAATCTATTGTAAAAAAGCTTTGTCAGCATTAACAACACCGACTGAGGTTGATATGCCGTAAAAATAAACCCAAAAATACAGATATTATTTTAAGATGGTCTTCTTCATAATATAAATAACATATCTAGGCAATCTCCTATTTCAAGTAATTCTCTGCTTTATTATTTACAATCAAATGTAACTGTAACTTCTACTCTAGTAGCTTCTTTTCTCGCACTTTCCGCATGTGAAATTCCCTTCCGTATACTTGCTTCCCTGACAGCTACAACCTCCAAGAACTTAAATGCAAAGTCAATTGCCGTCTCTTATCTTCTTGACTCACATCCTTTTCCTGACAACCTTTGTATCATGTTCTTCTTTTGTACTCCACTCTCATGCAGTCCTCTTTACACCTGTATTCTCATCCTGTTCTTACTCATTGTCTGACTCCTCTGTAACATGCTCCTCTTTCTCATCACTCCTCTTTTCTGTAACCCCCTGCGAACCAGTGGCAGTTCTGCCTTGCTTGGGGTGAAATGATTTTAAAAAATGTCAAATTTGAAATTGCTTTCGTCATTAGTAACTGCCTACTACCTATGTATCTTCCCCATTAATTCGTAAGCATTTATTAATAACGTAATCACAGTTAAAACTCTACATTTTCAAATAACAAGGTAAACCTCTCAAGTTAGATAGGGATCAATTTGACACTGACGTATTTATCATCTAAATGCAATCTCCCACACACTTCCAAAATAATAGAATCGAAAAAATATTGTTTGTTGTTATTGCTGTTTATTTCGGTTTTTGCTATGGTCACTCTATCTACCAAGTCTGCGGGAAGATCTAAGTCAGGTAGTGGTGTTCTGTTCTCATCGTTATTGCCATATTCACGACGTATCGGCCGTTGTACGTTCCGGCCTTCTTCAGATGCTAGGAATTTCGAACCTAACTCTTTATTTCGACCACTTGGATGTACTGTTCTCGTTCCATGAGCTATATTACTTCCGGATGTTTTAGTCATCTCCCTTTAACTTATCTTTCTAAATTTTTTACCCCATTGCTGTAGCCAGATATTGGACTCCCAACTTTTTGGCTAAGTTACTGGATTTAATCAACGCTTTTATGCACTGGGTCATGTGTCTTTGACGACACCCTGAAATGGCATGGCTCATGAAACGAGACCAATATATCCCAGTAATCAAAATAAAAAGTTAGGTTCAAAATGTTAATCATCTGAAGAAGACTAGAGCGTACAGGGGTTGAAACGTTGTGAATACGGCAATAACAATGAAAACAATACGAACGATGTTAATAATGTAAATACCTAATTTCAGAACACTTTTTTTTACACTCAAAACGTTTCAAGGTTGAATTGTACTCTCCTACCATCTTCAAGTGCCTCCCGTAGTATTTGATAAGCATCTTCGAATTGAGAATTAATTTTTTCCAACCAGCACTTCAATGAACATTCTGGTTCCTTCATTTAAAGATGTCTTATTACCTGATAGGAAAATGAAAGTTTCATATCAAAATCTGACATTTTGTGTGCTTCAATATAATTTCTTGTTCACTGAAACGATAAAACCCCGTTCTAAATTTACAAAGACTGTCACGTCTGTACAATCATTAAAAACATGACTTTGCAATTTTTCTTGTTTGCAATACTGTTTCTCTTGCCGAACTTTTTTTTACCAGTACGCTAATAAAAACACACGCTTATATATATATATATATATATATATATATATATATATATATATATACACTAGCAGTATAGCTCGGTGTTGCTCGGGTGTAATGAAAGCTTTAAAACTAATCCATGATCCTGGAGCTCAAACTCAGCCTAAAGAATATTTGTGTGAAGTTTGGTGAGAATCGGATAAAAATTGTGGATTTTTATAAAGGACATACAGACAGATAAACAGACGCACACACAAACATCTTGCCTTTTATATATATATATATATATATATATATATATATATATATATATATATATATATATATTATCGATTTTCTGTACTATTGTAAGAACCGCAACCTTGAAACTTTTGAATATCGTTTCTTATGTCTTTGTCTATGAGTGTATTAATTTTGATTAAAATCGGACCACTCCTTCTATAACCCGTTTTTTCGATTATCGATTTTTGATATTTATCGGGGATACCTCGACACAAAACTTAGCTAAGAACACTCGCAGACGCTTATAGTACAACTGTGTAAATTTTCAAGAAAATCGGTTCAGCCGTTTCGGCGTCTATAGGTAACGGACACACACACACACACACACAAAGTTCCATTTATAAATAAGTTTAGATTATATATATATATATATATATATATATATATATATATATATATATATATATGACCACATATATAAAAAGAATACCGGTAAACGCATTGGCTTACACGAGAAATATTTTGCACTGTGCATACGCAATAAATTCACTGACTTGGAAAATTTACCGAATTCTTGTTTTCGAACGAATGCCGACCTACCATCACGCAAGCAAACTGGCAGAGAAATCGTAGGCAAAATAGCCATGTAAACAGTAACATAATCGCGCATCTGTAAAAAGCTGGAAATCCGCCATATTCAGTCTTTTGTATAGTTCTGTGTCACACACGTGATGCAAATGTCTGCGGCATAAATCGGAATAACATGTGATTATATAACTATTTAAAAGAGCGGCTAAAATATGTTGAATATATCTGGCGTATCATATGTCGACATCATGGCGGCTTTCACAGCAGATTACTATAAAGAATGGTAATATTAATGATGATAATGATGGTAATGATAATAATGGTGCCAAGGTATATGGCGATTATAATTATATTAATGACAATATTGATATTTATAAGTATAATACAAACAATATAAATACAAACATACAAAAATAGAAAATAATAAGAAACATACAAATAATATACAAATACTCAATCCCAACAGAAAATAATACAACCACCACTAAACGAAAAAACGTACATAAAACCCACAAACACAAATACAACCAAAAACACAACCACCCAACCATGGAGAAAAATAAACCGTCACGCTACAAAATATACTAACACGGTAAGAAAAAGGTCAAACCAATAAAAAAAATCAATACAAGAACAAATTAGACCAACACAAACTATATTAAAAAAAATTAAGAGGACACTTATTCAATCCAAAGCAATTAAGCGAGCTCCACTCACGTGTTCACCAAAAAGCAATAAAAATTAAATCAAACGCCAGCACTACTAACTCGACCAATCACAAATAAGACCACTCTCGGAAAACTGTCTTCATGAAAATTCGAAGTTGGCATGAACCTGCTCAGTTAGTGACGGAGTCTTTATATATATATATATATATATATATATATATATAAAGCATATTGAAAAGCATCTATGCATCGCTCATTCAGTAACGAATTAAAGCACTCTGACTACTAGCGTATGATACATCATACACTAAAAATCTGCCTCCTTCTACCGAGCGCCAATAGCTCAGAGGTAGAATAGCCGACTGACGCCAATTCGGTCGGGTTTCAATCTTGGGTTAAAAGCAATCGGATTTCTAATCGTCCTGATGTGCTGTGATACAGCGAAGCAGATCTGTCTGCGGATATATATATATACATATATTTCTAAATAATGGGTTCCCTATTTATTTATCCAACAGATTTTTTTTAGTGAATATTCATTTTTGAGTCATTAAAAGACACGTGAAGACGCGATATTATTATTATTACTATTTTATTTATTTATTTATCTTATTTTTTTATCATAGCTTTTGTTTTTATTTATTTATTTATTTTATTTTACTTTTTTTTGGAGATGAGGAATGGTACCGTATAAAAACACAGACATTTTGCTGATAACTAATGAGGCCAGAAATATTCTGACACCGAACACAAACTCCTGTTTTTCAACAGAATCTAGCAAAATGGGCCGAAAAGAGAGAGAAAAAATTAAATCTTTAAAAATATTGACTGTTTAAAAACACCGATACATAATACGGTAAAATAGTCATATTTACAATTGACGTCTAATGATGAAAGAAATCCTTCATTTTTAATGAATGTCAATATAATCACTTTCCTTGTAAATTCACGTAATTTGTTTATTCATCGAAAATGTCCGATTAAAAGTCAGTTTAGGATAACTTTTGATGATAAACGCCCAAGCACATGGCTTAGACTTGGGTAACTCAAAAAGTATTCATTTTCGTCAAGAGATAAATCTGGCCGACATATTTTCTTTTCTCGTTTTAAAATCTCCTTTCTGCCAACTGTTTTTGTTCTGGTCATATTTAATGACACATTTGACTCCTTGGATTTTTCCCCTGGGATATTCAGTTCTATGGACTTTGTTAGTAAGGCGGGTCCGTATGTTTAACATTCAAACATTTCTTTGCTTTCCTTTTTGTTTTTATTTAAGCCATTATTTCAGAAAAATTTAATGCTTCCATGTGTCATTCTGTTTCACACACACACACACACACACACACGCACCCCCTCTCTCTCTCTCTCTCTCTTCCTATATATATATATATATATAGGGTAAATTTAAAAAAATTCGCACTTTTGCCATGACATATCTTTGTCATACTGTATTCTGCTCATGTGTGCTTATAATTGCTACTATTACGGTTACGTGATCGCAGTTTGAGCTTGTTTTGCCAGTTCTTCTTGCTGCTATTGCAGTGTAAACATGTCCGCTTTGCTAGCAGTGTGTACCATGGAGAAACAGTCATCTGTCGCTATCACAATACGCTTTTTAACTTCAGTGTTGCACTTTTCGTTCTGTTAGAACACTTCATCCGCTTGCTTGATTTTAGTATTTCTAATTCGTAATTTACATATTTTGAATTTCCTTTTGATTTTTACATGTTCAGAATTTGCTTTTATTGAATGTTTAGAATTTGATTTTTCTTTTTTTTACATGTTTAAAATTTCCTTTTGATTTTTACATGTTCAGAATTTGCTTTTATTGAATGTTTAGAATTTGATTTTTCTTTTTTTACATATTTTGAATTTCCTTTTGATTTTTACATGTTCAGAATTTGCTTTTATTGAATGTTTAGAATTTGATTTTTCTTTTTTTTACATGTTTAAAATTTCCTTTTGATTTTTACATGTTCAGAATTTGCTTTTATTGAATGTTTAGAATTTGATTTTTCTTTTTTTTACATGTTTAAAATTTCCTTTTGATTTTTACATGTTCAGAATTTGCTTTTATTGAATGTTTAGAATTTGATTTTTCTTTTTTTTACATGTTTAAAATTTCCTTTTGATTTTTACATGTTCAGAATTTGCTTTTATTGAATGTTTAGAATTTGATTTTTCATTTTTTTACATGTTTAAAATTTCCTTTTGATTTTTACATGTTCAGAATTTGCTTTTATTGAATGTTTAGAATTTGATTTTTCTTTTTTTTACATGTTTAAAATTTCCTTTTGATTTTGTTAGAACACTTCCCTGCACTTTTTTTTAAATCATATCACCCCGAGCAAGGCGGTAACGCCACTGATGTGCAGGGGGCTACGTAAGAGTGAAAAGATTGGAAAAAAGAAAGCCGGAAACCACATCTTGAACAAAGGATGAGCCCCTACACCTGTACAATAGACGTAGGTGGCGTGTGAACCGGGCGTTAGTTTAGTCTATCTACTCCAATTGAGAAAAAAAATGAAAAGGAAAAAAAAGAAAAGTGAAAAGATTGGAAAAGAGAAAGCCGGAAACCACATCCTGAACATGCTTGATTTTAGTATTTCTAATTCGTAATTTACATGTTTAAAGTTTCCAATTACTGACAACTATACAATGTTCTCTTGCAATTGGGGTCTAGTACTTTCTTGACCGTCATCTGGTGCTTGAACATCTAACATTAAAATTTGTGACCAGATGAGTACAGAACAGGTAAATATTTAAATTTAAAAATAACTGAAAAACAATTATATTGAGTTTAAATAACACAAATGTTGAATTTAAAAATATCTCCAAAATATTGTGAATGAAGAAATTAATTTTATTTCTTCCAAATGGCCAGAAGTCAGAGTTAAATGAGGTATCGTGACGTGAGGTTTTGAAGTTCGTCAGTGTTTGAATTTAAAGAACTCAAAACTTTAACTTCTACAGAACCTGTGACTTAAAGAACTGTCAGATCAAATCGCTCTTTTGGCCGGAGTTCGATTTATAGCCCGAATCGATTATACTGGGGTTTTAAATTTCCGTTAAGTGAATTGAGGAATTCAGTTGTTTCTTCAAATTTTTCATTGCTGTTTTCTTGCCTGGGACAGAAGTTCGTTTATTTTTGGACCGGAGCCCCAATTACTCCTTTGCAGGACCTTGCACGGAGTACTGCTTTTAAGTTAGTATATAAATAAATAAAATTTAACTATCCATCATGTTTGACATATTTAAAGAGTTTTCCCCCTCCCACATATTTTTAATGTTTTCTGTTTGTTTCATGAAATTCAGTCGTACACTGTCCTCTGTTTGTGAAGATATTTCTCGAAGCCGTGTTTCTGATGTCTGCGATCGAGTATATTTTCTTTACTTCACTTTAAGTAATGGAATTTAGGAATGTTTCTATGTCAGTAGAAATGGATAAAAGAGAACATTAATATCTGGGCTATCCGTCTCACGATACTAAAGTACTTTATTGGTTGAATGGTTTAGTTTTCTACGGATTAACAGCAGTTAGCAGGTTATTTAAAGCCAGAAAATATCTTAGAGTTTAAGAATTTTTATTTTTATTTTTTTTTTATTAATAACGATTTAATACAAGTCTTATTAATTATTCCATAGGTGGGTTCATATTTTTCCCGATCGTATTTATATTTGCCTTATATTCAGTCAGTGAATTAAGTGTCATACGGGATACACGCTTGGGCGATCATGTCTCGAAAGAGACATGACTAACTGAGCAGAATATTATCCCATGTTAGGTTGCCATTGATTTCTGCGGTAGACTGGTTGCCAGCCAAGGCTATAGAACCCAGTCTGTCCTATTATTTAACCTATAACTGGAGGGAAGAGACGGATTAATACTTTTCCCAAGGATACTTGTGCGTAAATGAACGCGAGGAATTCAACTGGAATTCGAACTCGGCTCCCCGATTTGTCGTTCCGCGTCGCACTTACGTGTAAATACGACTGGGAAAAATATGAACTCACCTATTCTACTGCCAGTTACGGATTAATTAATAAGGCTTGTTATTAATAAAAGATTAATACCTTTTTCAAGGGTATTTGCGCGTAAGTGAATGCAACGAATTTGACTGGAATTCGAACTCTGCTCTTCGGTTTCTCGTTCCGATTGCTGGATAAAATTCATAATATATTTAAAGAAAATGGATTCCCTTCGTATCTTAACACCGGTTTGTTCTTTATATCTGATAAGCTGTTTACTAACGACCGTAGAAGGACGGTTTCTGAGTTCAGATATGAAAACGGTAGTAGAAACAAGATGAAAAACAAATAAAAAATTAATGTCAGTATGACAAAATATGTTTAATATTGCGAGAACGTGACTCGTAAAAGATTTGTCTTACACCCTCCAATGTGGATCAGTGAGTGTAATTTGTCTTCATTAAACTGTTCAGATTGACGATACAAATCCTAGGATCAGCTGAAGTAATAATCTTTTGGCTTTGCTTCTATTTCCGTTTCTCTTGTGATCTTGTCACTCTTAAAAAAATACCTCTTAGTAGACGAATAAAGAAAGCAGGCACATGATCACATAAAAAAATCACACCAAAAAATTGCCAGAAAAATAATATACTCATGAATATATATATATAGATGAGATCGGAAGTTCAAAATACTGAAACATGGGTTCAGTGGAGACAAGATGAACGTGCATCCATCACGCCTTACGGGAACTACGCTCTTTGGTTTTTAGATGAAAACAGTGAACTTGAAATGATTTGGTAGCGAGAGAAATTCGTTCTTTTTTTTTTTAGTTGTTAGTTCAACTCTGCTCGTTCACCATCATTTTTCCTTCTCCTTTTTTTCTATTGCAGTCTCTTTAATCTCAATTTTTCCACACATAATTCGAGCTATTACATTTTATTGCTTTGTGTTTAATAAGAAACAGGACAATTTTGCTAGAAACAAAGAGGAGAGGACTGGATTGCTATATGATATCGGTTCTTCAATATGGCAGTGAATGTTGGACAATATCTTCGAAGATGAAGGAAAAACTTGAAGCAACTGAAATGTGGTTCTACAGAAGGATGCTGCGGATATCATGGACCGAGCATGTAAGCAATAACGAGGTTTTGGAAAGGATGGAAACGAAAAGGAAATTAATACTGAGCATCTGGAAGAGACAACTAAAGTTCCTGGGACAGGCAATGAGGAAGGAGAGCTAGGAGAACCTGTTACTGACAGGTCAGATAGAGTTAAAAAAGAGACAAGGGAAAGCAGCGGATAACATATTTGAAGGACCTGATCAGGTGGATGAAGGAACAAAGGTTGCATGGTGCAACAGGAGAAAGCGTGCTAAGGGCCACCAGGGACAAGGAGATGTGGAAAGTCATGATCACCTACGTCCTGAAAGGACATGGCACATAAAAGAAAGTTAAGTCTTATTTTTTCTATTACGACTTTTCATCTCTTTACCTCGATATTATCAAATATGCTACGAAGAAGGGAAATATAATTACACAAATTACCAAACAAAATGATTTAAGTTAAAAAAGAAAATTACCAAAGATTCTTTTCGTTAAAGAAAATACATCGACAAAAAATAAGATTACAGTGCATTGTGCAAATATATATTAATGTAGAGGGCAAGAATAGGGTTGTCTCGAGAAGGGCTGTTTTTGTAGTCGCCGTCGAGCGTTGACCCGAAAAAGAGAGTTTATCGCATATCGGTGACCTGCTAGAATGACCGGAATTGCTGCTATTTATGGCTACTAGAGCAGATACTACACTTTGATCCGAGGCATCTTGGTCACGGATTATGCCGCCCGCAGCAGATATGTTTTATGTAGAAAACACAAGTATAGCACCTGTCTTTGAGCAAAATATATCAACATTTAAATATGACATACGTATGATTTTCCGCTCAATGTGTGCTATAATGATTTTTTTTAAAACGGAAGTCACTATACACTGCCCTTTGACTATTAACACGCTAAACTTTTATATAGGCACATGCGCGTCTTTGAGCAACTCCTAGCAAAACGTTTCTGTCGGAGAAAAGAACTGTTGAAAAAGAAAATGATCCCATGTATATTACCCATGTCATTCGATAATGTCAGGTATGAACGGGAGACATCGAAATCAAACGAGGACAGGAATTTATCTGGGAAGTGTTTTAATAGACGACAGAATATCTTACAGTAAAACGTGAAAGCTCATTGGAATAACGAATTAGCGCTTCAAATCGTTAAGCTATTGATGGATTCGTTTTCTACGGCTTATCAGCGCTTTGCATTTAAAACTAGAAATATTTTAATCTAATATTTTAAGATCATTGTTTAGCCAAAGAAATTTTATTAATTAACCAAGACTGTTGAGAAACCAAGTGCATTACGCATAAGTGAATCTAATAAACCCAACAGGAATCAGAACTTTGATCTATTAACTATACAATTCATAGCCATTATCCATTACACTCTTCGCACATCTAAAGTTACTGCGCCTTGTTATTCCCAAGTGGTCACCCATTTGTACTGACCATTGTCGCCATTGCTTAATTCCGATGATAGTTCGGGATGTGGCCGTAAGACAAAATTTAATAATAAACAAAAAAATTATAAATACAGTCAGTCAGTTGAGTGCCATACGTGATACACGCTTGGGCGATCATGTCTCAAAAGAGACATGACTGACTGGGCAGAAGATTATCCCGCAGTAGGTTACCATTGCTTTCTGCGGTAGACTGGTTGCCAACCAAGGCTACAGAACCCAAACTGGAAGGAATAGACGGATTACTACCTTTCCCAAGGGTATTTGCGCGTAAGTGAATGCAATGAAATATAGGGTGTCCATAAAGTTCATGTGCACTTTAAATGTTTATAATACAGAAAGTGCACACGGATTTTATGGACACCCGGTATATAGCGGCAATGCTAAACAGTTTCCTCACAGATGAATAGATTTGAGGAAAAAGATTGAGTTCTACAGAAGGATGCTGGGAATACCAAAGATGAAAAATTTAAGCATCCAGGAAGTTGGAAAGAAAACTGAAAAAATTGACACGTTTACATGGAATCATAAATAAAATGTTGAAATTTCACAGACATTTTGAGGAAAGACTACTTAAAATATTTGTGTACGCAGTTGCCCTCTGTTCCTTCCTACCTTCAATACGTTTTTATATTTATAATCATATCGCCCCAAGCAAGGCAGTTTACTTTTTCTTTTTTAATCATATCACCCCAAGCAAGGCGATAACGCCACTGATGCGCAGGGGGCTACGTAAGGGTAAAAAGAATGGAAAAGAGAAAGCCGGAAACCACATCCTAAACAGGGAACAAGGGATGAGCCTCTTCACCTGTTCAATAGACATGGGTGGAGTGTGAACCGAGCGATAGTTTTGTCTATCTACTCCAATTGAAAAAAAAATAAAGAGAGAAAAAAGTGAAAAGATTGGAAAAGAGAAAACCGGAAACCGCATCCTAAAAGGAAACAAGGGATGAGCCTCTTCACCTGTTCAATAGATGTGGGTGGAAGTGTGAACCGGGCGATAGTTTAGTCTATCTACTCCAATTTGAGAAGCTTGATTTAGTCAGAGTTTAGTGAAAAGTTGTTTTTTTGTAATCTTTTTTTAATTTTAAAAAACGAAAGATGTCTTCTAGTTTTGTATTCAAAAGTGTATTGTTGGTAATAATTTTCCTTCAAAAATGTATTGCTGCTAATATATATATATATATATATATATATATATATATATATATATATATAGTGTATCGAGGCAGCAGATCATTTTCCAAACACATACTGCCAAATATAAGAGAAAATGAACGTCCACCCTGTTCAATCAAGAGCCGCTCCGAACATCGCACCCTAACTCCAATTTCAGGTGAAAATAACCAACTTAAAAAAAAATTATCCAAATGTTGGAGAATTTTTATCTTTATTTTCACCTGAAATCAAAGCCAACACGATGCCTAGAACGGCTCATGATCAAACATAACAGACACCCATTGTCTCCCACATTCAACAATATATATATATAGTGTCCATAAAGTCCGTGTGTATCGCACATACAAATAAAATTAAAATTGCATAGGAACTTTATGGACACCCTATATATATATATATATATATATATATATATATATATTATTTTGAACATTATTTTTAATTACATTATTTTTAATTTCATTACAAATTGTCGGTTGCTTATAACCAAGTTTCGTTAAAATTCGTTAATTTCCATAACACACACACACACACACACACACACACATATATATATATATATATGTATAAAATCAAATTTAAGCTATTTTATTCGACTTTATCCGCCGCAAATATTGAAGTAATATCTCTAGAAAAGCGTTAAAAGGCTAACATGACATAAATTACTTTATTTTTTCTATAGCAAAATAGTCTTAGTAACTGTTTATTAATTAACATTACAAAATCATTTTATTTTATAATGTCTCAGAGCAAACCACATTCACAAATAAAAATCCACGATGTACTGTAAAGATCGCCAATTTGTAAACATCTACATTTACAAGTATGTACGTACATGTATTCACAATTTAGATTACTTTTTCTGTACTATATTAAAAACTAAAATTTATTTGTTTGTAAGCTTAAAATAGATTCTTATTGACCATTTATTATTAAAAATGCATTTATAAATAAAATACAAAACTGGGAATGGGTATTTGTGGTTTAGCCTAGTGACAAGTAAATTCGGAGACAAGTAAATTCGACCTAAGTCGTCGACTTACTGACGTAAGGTGACGTATAAATGTACAATGCATAATGTTATTTACAAGTAACTAAACAAACTAGTGTTAGTAATAAAAAACCGAATGAAATATATCAGTGACCATTTCAATTCAGACGATATACATTCATTAGTTCCACTAGTTCTAACCTTCACGTCCAACACCCTTCATACCGCGCACATTGTAGTAAACCATCTCTATTCTCTTCTTATTCCACTGGTGAGATGTAACTTCCACTCGAGCAGATTCTTCTCACGAACCACTGCTTTTAACGTAAAACAGTGTTGATGCTAATTTAAGATTGAATATGACATGTCGCTAAATTGAAATTGTATTTAGATACATAATTATTTTCAGTTTTTCCAATTGAATTGTTCACAATTACGACATATATTCGATTATTGTACAATAATTAGGTTACATTAGGTTAGCGGGGATCAGTTTATTACTTAATAACAATATAAAACTGACCACCCTTTTATGCCCAGTAGCAGCCTTAAGCATGTTTTCAACTATTATATTCAGTCAGTCAGTTAGGTGCCTACGTGATACACGCTTGAGTCAGTCATGTCTCGAAAGATCGAAAGATCTTCCCGCAGTATGTTACCATTACTCTCTGCGGTAGACTGGTTGCCAGCCAATCTGTCCTATTTAGCTCATAGCTGGAGGGAGAAGCGATGGATCAATACCTTTTCTAATTGTATTTGCCCGTAAATGAATGCAACAAATTCAACTGGCATTTGAACTCGGTTACATTGAGAGTTAAATGTCATACGTGATACACACTTGGGCGATCGTGAATGACTGGGCAGAAGATTATCCTGCAGTAGGTTATCATTACTTTCCGCGGTAGACTGGTTAGCAGTCAAAGCTATAAAAACCAAACTGTCCTGTTATTTAACCCATAACTAGAGGAAAGAGACAGATTAACCTTTCCCAAGGGTTTTTGCGCATAAGTACGCACTCTAAAATTTTATATGAATACTACCTTATGAAAATTCAGATGTCGTGAAATGAACCGCATCATAAATTGGAGACGCATAATAGATGAAGAGGTCACGAGACCCATGCATCATCCATGCATGTAACTTTTTTTTAAAAATCATTTCACCCCAAGCAAGGCATTCCACTGCCACTATTGCGCTTAGGGCTACATAGGGGGAGGTAAATAGAAAGAGTGGTTAGATATAGGAAATGTCAGAAGGTGGGGTGATAGATAGTTGGGTGGGTGGGAAGAGTGTTTGAAAGAATGGAAGTTAGTTTGTTAGGAGGTGTCTATTGACCTTACATTTAAACTCCTGGAGATTGTAGCCGTCGGGGAAGCAGTCTTGTGGAATTCCACAGTCGGGAAGTCCGAGAAAAGAAGCTGTTGGAGTAGAAGTTGAGGTTGCATTTTATCGGTTTCACTGTAAAAGGGTGGGATCTAGTTGCTAATCTAGTATCTCGTGCAAATTTGAACCTAGGGGGCACCAGTGATCTAAGTTCATCGGAGCAGAAGCCGTGAAAGTATTTATAGAAGAGACACAGGGAAGCCACGTCGCGCCGGTGAGAGAGAGTCTGCAGGCGGTCTGCAAGTCGGTATCGATCACATGACAGACCCTCCGCTGTACCTTGTCTAGAAGCCCAAGGAGAATAGCAGGGGCACCCGACCAGATATGGCAACAGTATTCAATGCACGGGCGGATGGTAGATTTATAAATGTGCAGGATAGATTCAGACGGAAAAAACCTCCGGGCCCTGCACAGAGAACCGACTTTCATAGCAGCGGATTTAGCAATGGATTCGATATAGTCATTCCACTTGAGGTCCGATGAAAGTGTGAGAACAAGGAGGCGTAGTGTTTTACTCTTTGGGAGGCAAGCCTGGTCCGTGCTAATAGGAGGTTGGTGCGATTGTCTATGATGATTAATTGATAGTAGCTTTGTTTTGGAAGCATTAAAATTTACGAGCCATTTCTTACCCCAGTCCACTACGGATTGGAGGTCCTTTCCAAGCTCGGCTGCAAGGTTAGCTTTGTCACCCACACCAGATTTTTGATCGAGGCGAGAATAAACTGTGGTGTCATCGGCGTACATACCTACTTGGGATCTTATGGTATCAGAGAGATCATTAATGTAGATCAGAAAGAGCGTAGGACCTAGGATAGAGCCTTGAGGGATACCCGCGTTCGTATGGTAGTTCTGGGAGGTATGTCCGTTTAATACCACTTTCAATGTGCGGTTAGATAGGAATGATTGGATTAGTTCAAACAATTGTCCAGCTATACCATAGCTCCGCAGTTTGCATAGAAGGCCAGCATTCCAAACTCTGTCGAATTCTTTAGAGATATCCAAGGCAACGAGCTCTCGACAGGAATGGTTCAACATTCCTGTCGAGAGCCTGACATATTTACTCGGTGATTGTCGTTAGCATATCAGCTGTAGACCTGGTGAAGCGGAAACCATATTGCTTGTACGAGAGGAGCCTGTGTGCTGTGAAATGCTACTTAGTAATTTTGACTTTTTTCTTTTTTTGAAGTGTCTTGTCAATCCTTCAAGGCTTGTGCGTAAAAAAATTGCTTCATACCTATGGCTTCGTATGAAAACTTGCCTGTTATATTTTATTTGTTAATAAATTTAGTAAATAAATCATTAAATAATTGCGTTTATTTTTTTTAATTTATGAGCTGCTGAATGTAGTTTGAATAAAAGGGGCGACATCTACTTTGAAAATTAGGGAACGAAAACCCTCGTTCTGTTTGCTTGAAGGACGAGGTCATTAAGTTGTTATTGTTATTGTTGTGAAGAAGTTTTTTTTAAATTTTTTTAAATTTATTTTTACAATTTTGAATGAATATGGACCTAACTAAGACATTTTTTTTTTGGTAATTATTATGTTCTTTACTGAGTGTCATGCAAAGAGGATTGGGTGGGGCAACAATAACCAATCAGATGGTAGTATCGTTCCATTGTAAATTTGAGTAAACTAGTTAGATAGTGGTAAATTAAATACTCCATTACGTTGGACGATAGTAGTAGCCAATTTCTCTTCTTGACGGTAAGCGTTGTTATAATATCATATTGAGTTTTCGGTAGTGCTATAAGTAAACAAAAAATTAATCTCGTATATTCATTTCGAATTACTAAGTATTTTCTTTTTTTTTCTTCGTAACGAATATAATTTAAACATTAATGATTGTAAAAAATATAATTTTACAAAAAATTCCCTTCTTTACTACGAAAATTACTTTAATTTCTAGTTAAATTTGTGGTCAAGTTTTTTTTTTATCACAAAAAACATTTTAGGAGCACATGAAAACCACTTGATAAGTGGAAACAGTAAAAAAGACTAAAAGAAAAGTAATTTTTTATTTTACTGTTCTAATTGCCAAAACCAAATGAAAACAAGTTTAACCTCCCTCTCCGAAGAATTGTCCGATAATATTTGAGAGGAAAATGAACGGAAATTTAAAACAGTAACTAACAACTTTTTCGATTCTCTTCCGCCCCCCCCCCACAAAAAAAACTATGCCATTGTCTTGGAAATTAATATTATTTTTTTTTTTTTTTAGCCCATCTCTACTCTAAAATACTCAGTGTTAAAACAAAAAAAATGTACTATTGGATGTCTCCTGAAACGCTTTTAAAGTACAAGTTTTGTCCCCAAAATTGTGTTAAAAAGCACAAAACTGAAATGTTTTAATAAAACTTAAAATATTTTTTGCTAGTACACCATGTACAATACACCCTTCTCTTTTTCGGTGTTTATGTTTTTCAAGCTATAAACATTCTAACATCACCAAACAAGTATCTACCTACATTGTCGTACAATTACGCATGTCAATGTAAGAAGAAAATTTTGTCGGCCATGTGCTCGATGTAGGCTTTCATGTCCTCTAAAGCGGGTGGATAGTGATGGGGAGGGTGAAAAAAATCAGAGAGGTGCTAGCGCCACGTATTAGTAGGACTGTCATGCTAATATTTTTTTTTTTTTTTTTTTAGTAAATCGAGTTTTCACGTAATTCTAAATTTACTTAAAAATAGTAATTTTCTTTCTCTCACTCCATCTCGGTGACTGATTCTCTGTAATACACTTTTTTATGAGATTGCTTAATTTTTAAATGCTATTTTCTAGGACGTAGACCGTAGTTTCTTTTGTTAAGTCGTACCATTCGGTCAATGGTTTTACTGGTAGCAGCAGGCCTATAATTTCGTTAGTTTGCTTTGCTTCATGTTGTTGCTTTGTAAACAACAATAGACGGTGGAACTTAAGTTCTAACTTATATTAAAAAAGTAAGTTTTTATTGGTTCATTTTGGTGGGCTGTGGCTCACTTAGGCAGAAAAATCTTGTTCTAAAAGTAAAGCTTAAATGCCGATCTCGCATTTTAACTATTTTTTTTTTTTTTACTTAAAACTACGTTGTCAAAGTAGCCATCCCCAAAAATATACCAGTAAATTCAAATTTTAAAACTAAAATCCAAGGAAAATATTTTCTTATTCTTCATAATTTACAGTAAAAGCTTTTTTAATCCCACTAACATGGGAATTTTCATTGTAATTTTGGGGTTTTGAGTGAGTAACACAAAACTTTTTGCAATTCATGTGTCGGCAGCATGGGATTGAAAATATTTCAGTTTAGCATTCTAAACGATTTGATTTCTTTCTGCAAGACCATGCTTAATTTAATTGCCGTTTACCGGCCACATGGTTATCGGAGGAAGATGAATTTAGAAAAAACGCAATGTACAGTGGCAAGGAATTAATTCAAAGAAAATCCAACAATAACCCAACAAATTAAAAAAAACAAAACAATATAAACACGCTTAACTTATTGCATTCTTGAGATCCACCTTAAATTCAACCTGGTTACAAATAAACCGAAGCGGTACTGCCACTGTTTTGCAGAGGGCTACATAGTAGGAAAGTTATGAGAAAGAGTAACACGTTATAGGGTGTTAGGAAGTTGTTAAGACAAGGATGGGAATAAAGGTGAGAGTAAAGTGGACGAAGAAAGAAGCATAATGCAAGTCAGTGAGATAGGAGGTGACTATTGACTTTACATTTAAATTCTTGGAGATTGTATCTGTCGGGGAAGCAAGTAATTGGAAGGAAATTCCACAGGCGGGAAGTGCGAGAAAAGAAGCTCATGGAGTAGTATTTGCGTTTGTATTTTATTGGTTTCACAGTAAAAGGGTGGGACCTAGTAGCTAATCTTGTGGTCTGAAAAATTTATAGGGGTCACCAGGGAGAATTGTCGGCGGTATTTGGTTGATCTAACCGTAAATGGGTGGGACTTTGTGGCCAGCTTGGTTGCACGTGTAAATTCCTGAGGCGGGGGCACCAGTGACTTAAGTTCATCGGAGCAGAAGCCGTGAAAGTATTTGTAGAAGTGACAGAGGGAAGCCACATTGCGCCGGTTAGAATGTAACTGTATCTGAGCTGCCAAGTCGGGATCGATCACATATATTCTCCGTTGGATAGTGTCAAGGACACCTAGGTGGATAGCAGGAGCATCCGACCAGATATGGCAGTAGTATTCAATATGTTCTGTCAGTGTCAAATGTTAATACTGTTTCTAGTGTCCTAGAGATTTGAATTTTCTGTTTCCGATTCGAATGTCTATTTTGTTTTTGTTTTCCAATAAAACTCTGTTGCGCCAAGTACTTTTTTCATCTGTGAGGATTGCCCACTATTCTCCGTCATGCAAGAGAACCGATATTACATAACAGTTCATCACTCTTTTCTTTGTTTCTAATGAAATGTTTCTGTTAATATTTTGTTTCGCTTTTGGAAGGTAACTTTCTCTATTGTAATTTGTCTCCGGTTGTCGATATTGTATTTTCCACTTTCTTAGTATTAAAATCTTTGTACTTGCTTGATTTAAGTAACTCTAATTCTTAGTTATTTATTATAGTTATCGCTCTTATTTATTGACAACTAGCAGTATAGCCCGGCGTTGCTCGGGTTTAATGAAAGCTTTAAAACTAATCCACGGTCCTGGGGCTCAGACTCAGCCTAAAGAATATCTGTGTGAAGTTTGTTGAGAATCGGATAAAACTTATGGATTTGTATAAAGGACATACAGATAGATACACAGACACACACACACACACAAACATCTTGCCTTTTATATATATATATATATATATATATATATATATATATATATATATATATTATCGATTTTCTGCACTATTGTAAGAACTGCAACCTTGAAACTTCTGAATATCCTTTCTTATGTCTTTGTCTATGAGTGTACCAAATTTGATTAAAATCGGACAACTCCTTCTATAACCCGATTTTTCGATTATCGATTTTCGATATTTATCGGGGGTACCTCGACACAAACCTTAGCTAAGAACACTCGCAGACGCTTATTGTACAACTGTGTAAATTTTCAAGAAAATCGAGTTCCGCCGTTTCGGAGTCTATAGGTAACGGATACACACACACACACACACACACACACACACAAAGTTCCATTTATAAAGTTTAGATAGATATCGTGTATGGTCGCCTGTACATCTAATAATCGGCACGTTTATACACAGATAAAAAAATATCAAAATACTTTTAAAAACATTTCAGTTCGATTATTTGTATGAAGCTTTCCCATTTAAGATTAAATAGTTTTCACTTAATATCACCTTAAAAGATTGAAATTAATAGCGTGTGTGTATATGTGAGTGTATATATAAGAATTTAAAAAATAAATTATTGTAAAATACATTATTTCTTTTTTTTTCCTTTTAAGACAATCGTGTCCTTAGCATATATCTTATTTATAAAATATGTAATAATATTCTGTCTCTCACATCCACAGCTGACAAGGATGAGTGCTTTGCTCGCAAATTCTCTTACAATTTCACACTTGACTCATCTGGAGTACCCACACCTGACTTCCCTCCTAGAACTGAGGCCCAGCTGAGTGATATATACATAACCCTCTCTCCGCTCTCTAACAGTATTTCTAAGCTTAACTTCCATAATGCAAATGGATGTGATGGTATTGTAGTCATCGTTCTTAAGAAATGCGTCCTCTGAACTCTCTCCTCTCCGCACTCTAACTGTTGCCTTGCTGCCTCTTGCTTGCTTACTTGTTAGAAGTTCTCCTTTTATTGTTACTGTCTTTAAAAATTCTGGGGACCCATCCGACCCTTTTAACTGTCAACTTATTAGCTTCTTACCAACTTTTGATAAAGTGTTCGAGGCAATTATTAATGCTGAAATGATTCCGAATCTCGCATCCAAAAGCAGTATGGCTTCCATTTGCCAGGTCTATTGTTAATGTGCTAACGATCATCACCAAGTACATATATCAGGTCCTTAATAAGAACGGCGAAACCCGGGTTGTTGCTCTGAATATCTCGAAAGCGTTTAGAAGGGTTTGGCATGCTAACCTTCTGCGCAAGCTTTAGTGCTATGGTGTAACAAGACGATTGTTCGACTTCAATCATTCCTGTCAAATAGAAAAAATGATTGTCGTTCTGAATGGGTATATTTCCAAACCTTTTAATGCGAACGCGAGTATCCCCCAAGACTATATCCTAGGTAATATGTTCTTCCTGATATTCATCAATAATCTTCCTGATGTAGTCAGTTCTCAAGTTGGCATCTACTCTTATTTCAATAAGAAATCTACGTGGGCTGACAAAATAGATCTAGTCTCTGCTGCTGGAAAGAAACTCTAATCTGTGATTAATTGGGACAAGAAATGGCTTATAAATGTTAATGCTTACAAAACGAAGCTGCTCTCATTTAACCACAATAAGGAAGATTTCCTGCCTTCCGTTAATTTGCCTTTGAAAGCCTCGTTGGCCTCACTGTCTCAGCCTCCTTGGATCTCACTGTCTCAGCCAATCTCAAGTGGAATGATTACATTGAATCAATATCTACATTTACTTTTATGAAAATTGGGTCACTATGTTGAGCCAGAAAGTTTTTCTCGTTAGAATCCATCTGCCACATAAATCTACCACTCGTCCTTGCATTGAATACTGTTATCATATCTAGTCGCGTGCTTCTGCTGTTCATCTTAGAGTTCTCGATAAAATCCAAAGAAGGATATACACTATAACCGGTCTCGATTTAGCTACTCGTTCTCAGCCACTTTCTCACCGACGTAATGTGGCTTCCTCCTATCTTTTCTACAAGTATTTTCACGGCTTCTGCTCTGATGTATGTTCTAGGCATGACTGTAAACATTATCCGGCAGTAAGGCCTCTGATTGAGAGGTCGTGAGGGACATGGAACCACCTCTTAATTGCTATTGTTCCCAAGTACACCTTGACCCGGAGCGTTAGCACATGTTAGGGCCCCCAACTATGGGCAAATAGTTAACCCCCAAACAGGGGTCAAAACACTATGAAAGTATAAAAATACACTTTTATTGAAGTATAGAAAAATAAACATTTTTGAAGGAAAAATTTGACCAAAAATACATTTTTGAAAAAAAAAATTAAAGGAAAAAATTCCCAGAAAAACATTTTTGAATACAAAGTTAGAAGACATTTTCAGCTTACTAAAATAAAAACAAAAATATTTCATTAAAATCTGACTAAATCAATCTTCTCACTATAATCGAGCATTAAAAATAATATATATCTTAAAACCCCACTTTCTTTACCTTAAATAACCTACACAGGTTGATATGCCATTGAACAAAACTCATTCAAACTCTGCTCTGACGCGGTTTATTTCCTGGTGCCTCACCCTCGTTAATTTACCCATGCAACTAGATTGACAACTAGGTTTCATCCTTTTTTTTTTTTTTTTCGTCAAACAGGCAAATGTAATCGCCACTTTAACTCTATTATTTCTCTTCCTTGCACTTCCTCGCTGTGGAACTTTCCCCATGCTTGTTTCCTTGACAGCTACAATCTCCAAAAGTTTAAATGTAGTGTCAATTGCTATCTGCTATCTTCGTGACTCCCATCTTTTGTCATCCTTTCTACACCATCATCTATACTGTCTTTTGTCATCCATCTCCATTCAGTGTAACCCAGTGTAATATACACGCTAAAAAGTCAACCTCCTTCTACTGAGCGCCCATAGCTCAGAGGTAGAATCGCCGACTGACACCAATTCGGTCGGGTTTCAATCCTGGGTTAAAAAGCAATCGGAGTCTAACCGTACTGATGAGCTGTGATACAGCGAAACAGATCTGTCTGTGGATGACTATATATAATTAGTGTATCGAGGCAGCAGATAACTTTCTAAACATATACTGTTATATATAAGAGACAATGAATGTCTATTATGTTCAACGCATAAACATTGTGTTTTGGTTTTAATTTCAGCTGAAAATAATTACAAAAATTCTCCAACATTTGGATAATTTTTTTTAAGTTCGTTTTAAGCTTTCGGCTCACATAAGCCACCTTCAGAGAGGTTACAAGGACATTAACATAAAAACATCCACGATCAACGACGATTTTATCTTGTGTTTTTTTTTAATCATATCACCCCGAGCAAGGCGGTAACACCACTGATGAGCAGGGGGCTACGTAAGAGTGAAAAGATTGGAAAAGAGAAAGCCGGAAAACGCATCCTAAACAGGAAACAAGGGATGAGCCTCTTCATCTGTTCAATAGACATGGGTGGAGTGTAAACCGGGCGATAGTTTAGTCTATCTACTCCAATTTGAAAAAAAAAAAAAGAAAAATGAAAAGATTGGAAAAGAGAAAGCCGGAAACCGCATCCTAAACAGGAAACAAGGGATGAGCCTCTTCATCTGTTCAATAGACATGGGTGGAGTGTAAACCAGGCGATAGTTTAGTCTAAAATTTTGCTAAGCAACAATGACAGTTACCAAAAATAGAAAACACTGTTTGTAAATTTGTAGTACTGTTCTATGACGTCACACTGCGTGAGAGCTTGAAATAATAAAAGAACCATATATTTAAATGCAATTTAATGCGTTATAACCAGATTTAAACGTGATTTTTTTAAAGTGTTGGTTGTTTAGATTTAATGTAGATGGCCTCCAATATCTGAAGGTTATTTTTACTGTGTATGAGTGAGGATTATTGTATTGTTGACTACAATCTCTCTGATATTACCTACATGACTATGTTTTGGTAAGAAATGCTGTTTAATTGTACTCTCATCAGACAGGTGACAGGTAAGTTTACAGGAGAGCGTGGTTGTAGTAAAACCAATATATGTAGTGGGTTTATTATTAGTACCAGAGATACAATCTCTGACCAGGCATGTAAATTGATACACTACATTGGTTTTCTGTTGAGGATTTAGTTGAGTGCCTGTGGGGTTATTAGAGACTATGAGGTCAATTGTTTTGAATTTTTTTATAATATATGATGAGCTTAATTTGATTATTATTATTTATTGGTTTAACATTTCTACGTATGATGTTCTTGAGTTTTTCATCTTGTTTGTAATTATTATGTATTTGGTTGCAATAGTATTAGTTAATAGTGTTATGTTAGTTTGATATATACCATTATTATTAATATTACCAATATTGTTAGAACTATTGTTAAGTTTGTTGAAATACATTTTAATTTGTTGATCAATAACGGAGTTATGAAATCCATCATTGACAAGTGTCTGCTTAATGTGTAATTCTTTATAAAATATGGATTTGGAAGAAGATATCATTTGTGTGCGTTCAATTAAGTTTTTTTTAAAAACCGCTAACTTATATCGTTGGGGGCATTTACTATTATAATTAAAGACACGATTTTATGCTAGTAAATCTATGAGTGCTAGAATCAATAAATACATCAAGGAATGGGAATTTGTTATTAATGTTAAGTTCTAATGTAAATTTGAGGACGGAGTGACTTTCAAATTTGTTTTTAAGTTGTGTAATTTGATCGATATTCTTAGTTAAAATGATGATGTCATCGATGCATCTTACATATATCAATGGTTTATTGTTGTCATTAATTATTCTATTTTCTAAATTTGCCATATAATAATTAGAGAAGTGGAGACCTAAAGGAGATCCCATCGTAATACCATCTATTTGCGTATATATATATATATATATATATATATATATATATATATATATATATAAAACATAGTAAACTTGGTATACAATCCAGGTAAATTTGATTAGAGACGAACTCAAGAGAACTCAATGTTAAATTCATTTATTTAATTTAAGAGTAATATAATTTGTAAAAGATTTTAGATTATTACAATGGATAATACATATTTCACCGCGTTTTGATGTTATTATTGCGTCTCGTCAGACCCAAATGGTACAACAGTTGGTCCTCAAAATCTTTTTTTTTCTATTTTTTTTTTTTCTTGAGAACCAACTGTTGTACTATTTGGGTCTGACGAGACGCAATAATAACATCAAAACGCGGTGAAATATGTATTACCCATTATAATAATCTAAAATCTGCCATCTGCATATACATATTATCCTACATCTATGGCACGACTCAGAGTTTCATGCGTTATGCAATCATCAGACGCATAATTCAAACTGACATTTTATAGACTTGAATTTAAGTTCACTCGATGTTGATGGGAATTAAATCTTATAAAGTTAAGTTACTGCTTTTTTAATAACAAGCTTAAAAATTTAAATGTTCTACGGTAACATGTGCATAAAAATTAAATCTTATTTCATTTTTACAGTATTTACTTTATTCGGACTATTGTCCTCATCCCTTGTTGCCATTTGTACGACGTTTCGTCCGTTGTACGCTTCGGCTTTCAGGTGTTAAGAATTTCGAACAGAACCCTTTATTACAATCACTGGGGTATAACATTCTCATACCTTGCGTAGTAGTAATGCCACAATTGGAAGTCATGAGTTATTTCCCTCTAACCCTGCAAGTTACTTGTTCACCACTGCTGTAGCCTGGTATTAAACTCACAACTCTTTGGGTCTAGTCACAGGAACCAACGTTTATATCCACAGGATAATAACAACTGAATTTTTGGGACTTATAAACCTAATTTCCAGTAACCTTTTTTTACCATAGCTCATATTGCAATTTTTGACACGAATGATTTTCTCTGACACTTCGTATTGCTGTTCATCTCTATGCTTGATCGGCGTAGGAGATTTTTGAAGCCTAGCATATGCACAGATTCCTTAAGATTACGTAGTTTCCAGTGGTGTTCTCCATCTATTATTTCAACTTCATCCCATAGAAGGCGGTGATCCCCTTTCTCCCTCCATATATGGTCAGCTACGCCTGATTTTTCTATCTCTCTTGTGTTACAGCCTTGCGATGTTCTTGTAGCCTTATTTAAGGGGGCTGTCTGTCTATATTTCTTTCCCCAGCTACAGGGAATGGTGTACACACAGTCTTTAGTCATGTCTTCCTCTGTTGGGGGTCTTACTCGGAAGAGGTACCTGCGAAGTGTAGAACCACTTCTGAAGATCGTTCTGATGTTATATGAACTACAGATCCTTTGTATTTTCTCCGATAACCCCTTCACATATGGTAGACCGCACCCTTCCTTCCATGTATGTTGGAGTTGTTGCCATGTACACTGGATAATTGTTTCGTTGTAGGGTACTGCTTATACTGACCATTTCCTGTTCATATGACTCTGGATCGCCACTTATGACTTTTGCTTGTTGTTGCAGGCAGTGGACGATCCCTTTCTTTACATTGTATAGGTGGTGGGAGTTGAAGTTGAGGTATTGTCCGGTTAAGGTTGGCTTGCGTTATACGGATGTCCTGAACACCACCTCTGTTCGAATTATTAGCACATCCAGAAATGCCAGTTTGTTATCACTCTCTTTTTCCATAGTGAACTGTATAGATGGTCTTAATGAGTTCACATGGTCGAGTAGCGTCTGGACCTCCTCCTGGTGTGGCCAGAGTGAAGTTGTCATCAATGTATCTCAGCTATACAGTTAGCTTTAGAGCTGTGGATTCTAATACCATCTCTTCAAAGTATTCCATGTGTATGTTAGCCAGTGATGGTGATAATGGGGAGCCCATTGCTAAGCCTTCACCCTACCGATATATGTCTGATCCCAATCCGAAGTGTGTGTGTGTGAGTTTTTGTTGTTTTTGTTGTTTTTGTTGTTTTTTGTTTTTTTGTTTGTTGGTTTTTTTATTTGTTGTTTATTGCTTTTGTTTGTTTGTTGCTTTTTGTTTGTGGTTTGTCTCTTTTTTTGTTTGTTTTGTCGAATCACTTCTACATAGATGGACATACTTATACACATATCGGCATGTACACACTTATATACTCATATATACGCACATACTTATACATTAGTACCGCACGTGAAACCTCTTTTTCCCGCGCTTCATTCAGAAATATATAAACTGACGTTCACACGTCAGACCAGTTGGAATCTGTCTTTCGGAGCTAACAGTCCGAATGCCGTTAGTTCCTTTTCAACTCACATACTGCGCTAATTGCATTTAGCAATTAGCTACACCAAAATATTTCTCTCTTACAAGCATACTTCACAACATATATAGTTGTATTCAACTACTGATTAGTACGAACATCATATTTCCTTTTTTCGGGAACTCTTCCAGTATGAACATTGATACATTTTCTTCAACATCCAAGAGAGAACTTTCTCCATTAAATCTTGCATGCACAAAATAATCAATCCAGTATCTACGTTTAATACATTGTTATTATTCTTGTTATATTGTTCTCTGGGTTATTTTTATTATTAATGTGGTGGAATTGACAACCAGTCTACTTTATAATGGTGACTCCACTTTTAAATTACTACGACGTCGTCCAGTCCACAACAGTTTGTTGTATTTTGTTTGTGGTTTGATTGTTGCTTTTTTTGTTGTTGTTTGTTTGTTTGTTGCTTTTTTGTTTGTTGTTTTTTTGTTGCTTTTTTGCTGTTTTTTTTTAATTTCCCAGATATTTAAATTTCTATACTTTCTTGATTTTGATCATCTTCAATTCGAAGAACTTTTTTCTCGATGAAAGCGGGTCATCTGCAATACGCAAACAAACGCAAGAACCTGACATATTCATAAGGCTGCCTAAGAAATCGGGGGGTAAATTAATGCGAACTCTATTATTTAATCTGCCTAATTAGCTGCATAACTCATCTTACCTGAATTCTGAAAAATAGAGCGTGCAGCAGAATTAGACAGGTTTATTTTTATTATTTTAAGCGGCATTTATCTCTATGGGTTATTTAATGCCGAAATCTATTTTGTATGTAATTTTGTTTTGGAAATAATAACAGTTTTAAGGATACAAATCTCACATAGAGAAAAGAGGTGGATTTAGACCTTTTTGTTTGTTTCTTTATTTTTTTTAAGGATATTTACGGTTAAGTGAATATAACGAACTAAAGTGGAATTAGAACTTGGTTCTTTGAAACATAATTCACTCGCACATCGAAACTTACAGCACCTGATATTCCCAAGCGGTCACCCGGTCTTTTGAACAAGAGTAGAGGTTTATCCCTAGTTTCCTGTAAATCTTGAAATGTCATTTGATATTTGTTTTTCTTGAATAGGAAGCGTTGGCTTTACCTATTACCCCGTTCACTCTCCACCCCGCGGTCTTTTGAACAAGAGTAGAGGTTTATCCTTGGTTTCTTGCTTAGGTTTCCCGTTCCTTTTAAAATCTTTGTATTCCCAACGCTAGTTTATTTCTTACGCTAATAAAATTTCACACTGTTACTTTGAGTGGCTCTTTGGCCTTGTGTTGGGTAAATATTAGGAAAAACAAAAATCATTTGCTTATTCAATGCTTCTTTGCGTTTCGGTGTCACTATTTCCTTTCTTTGTTAAAACTTTACTCAGATACGTAAATATTTTTCCTTGCTTGATTTTAGGATCCCCAACTTATATTCCGAATCTTAGCCTGTTCGTCTTTCTAATGACTACACATTCTAGCTTATACCTAATGATGAGTCCTGTCTTTTCTTTACTATATTCTTTTAGAGTCTATGCAGTTTCCTTTCTGCGTCTGCTATCAAAACTGCCATGCAAATACTTTTGCTCACCAATATATTCTGGTAGAACTTCTAGTTCTCGCAGCATCGTCTCAAAGGTTCTATAATTCTGGTAAGAAGACTCATCCTTGTCTTACACCCATTTTGACTTTTATTTATTTACTAAATTTATTTTCTGTCCAAATACAGGCGGTTCTCTTTCAGTATAAGTTCTCGATTAATATATTTCCCAAATAAATGAAGTCTCCCTAGTTGTTCAAACAGGTATTTGCGTCTTACTTTAAAGACTTTTGCATAAGCTGTAAACAAAAACTACGTCAAGATTTTGAGAGAATAAAATTTAAACACGTATTTCAATACAATTAGGGAAAAGAAAATTACTTTTAAACCTTACTTGTTTTGCTTTTTTTAAATTAAAGAACATTTCACTTGTTCAAATAACGTGGGGATGAGTGAACCAGACGATAGACAAACATCGTTGAAATGGGGAAAAAGTAAAATTGAATTAAGCCTACAGAAGCTTAAGGAAACGGTGAGTAACCTACAGAAGAAACTTGGTGAAATGGCAGGACAGAGAGCGAGCTACAAATGATATTAAATTGTAATCATGATCGCTCGTGCCCTGAATGGACACGGTATATAAACGCGAAATGGTCCCCCCACAAAAAATGTGGCGTCAAAAAGATATTGTTTAAAACAAAAGCTTTTTTTCCCGCTTTTTATTCGTTTCACAAGATTGCACTGTAGTGGAAACGTATTTTCTGGCAGTCTCCACGCATGCTATGAATTCTTCATGTCATAGCCTTAAAAAATCGCCCCAGTTTTAACTTAAGCGTACGTATATAAGTATGATTGAAAATACGGTGATTATTTTTAAAGCTCCTATTGTTCCCATGGCAACTTTTGTTCATCGTAACATTCCCGCGAGGATTATATCGGGCTCTGATATATATATATATATATATATATATATATATATATATATATATATATCTTCCCTACCGACAAAAATACTGTATACAGCTGCATGTTTGCAGTCCAAATATTAAAAAAACGCCAAACAATCATTTTATTTATTTCTGATAATATCTTTAAAAAAATATTTTGCCTTTTGGGAAATCGATTTTTTTAATTTAAAATAACAAAATAAACAAAACAAAAACTTAAAGTAACATTAAAAAAGTTGTCTTTTCCTAAACTGTATTGAAATACGTGGTTGAAATTATATACCCTCAATATGAAGTTGACATATTTGTTGTTGTTGTTAAAAAAAAAATCTCACCAAAACCCGGCTATTTTGATATTGAAAGAAATGAAGAGCAAATGTTAACGAACGCGGCCATTTTTGTCCCTTGAAACTTGATCTTCATAATAGAAATATTCCCCTAATAGACTTTTTATTCATTTTTCTGATAGGCTCTTTAACGTCTTTTTGTTTATTTTTTTTTAATTTTCCCTGTCTAAAGATCATATGGTAATTATTCACTTTCTACTTGCACTTCTATTCTGCTCGATATGGCATTAAATTGAATAAAAAAAGCGACTACTCCTCTTATATTTTCTGTTAATACGCAAATTAACTTGAAGTCATTTTTCTTTACCATATTTTTTTTTCATTAAAAAGTAAGGAACGAACTAATTTGACCCGAGAATTATCATTGTAGAAAATACGAAATTATCTGTATGAATCAGAATTTGTGTGCATTTATTTAACGAGCTGTTAAAGAAAATGTAATTTTGGAACCGAATATCTAGCCAAGCGTAACTACATATCAGACATGTAAAGTACCATGCGTAATACACGTCCCGAAGAGACATGACTGACTTGGCAGAAGATTTTCCCACAGTAGATTGCCATTATTAATTTCTGCGGTAGACTGGTTGCCAACCAAGGCTATAGAACCCAATCTATCCAGCTATTTAACTCACAGCTGGAAGGATAAGTAACAGATTCATCCCTTTCATAAGGGTATTTGCACGAATTCCACTAGATTTGAACCCCGTTCTCCGATTTCTCGTTCACATATACAAATTTAGTTTCTCTGAAAAAATACAGGTTCGATTCTAACCGGGGGAAAAATTTCTTTAACACTTTCACAGTTACATTATCGCCTTGCCTGTACTGGCACGTTTTTTAAAAATAGATTAATACTTTTTCTTGATCATTTTACCCTAAGTAAGGCGATATAGTCACTAGTGCACAGGGGGTTGCACCGAGATACAGGGGGCATTGAAGAAGATAAAAGATGAATGCGAGTCAAGATAGATGGCGACCGACGTTGCGTTTAAATGTTTGGAGATTGTAGCTATCTGGGAAATAAGTAAACGGGAGTATAAGTGGTAGTCACATTTAACTATTTTAACGGTAAAAGGTTGGGACCTAGATACCAATTTAGTAGCAGGCCTAAATTCACGTGGTCGAAGCACTAGTGGAAGAAGTTCGTCAGAGCAGTTGCCATGAAAAATATCTATAGGGAAGACGGAGGAAAGCCACGTCTTGTCAGTGAGAATACATTGAAGATCCTTCTTTGTAGAGAAATTCGAAATGAATACCAGGAGTAGCAAAAATGTGTGGGAGTATCTAAACTGGAATTTTCGGCTAGTAAGATATTGGCTAACGGCTCCCGACGGCCACTTCGTATGCGATCTCTCTCCGGCTGTCCTTTTGCTCCACACAAGCGTCACCGACGAAGAATAAAAATATAAGATCATACTTTTATATATACGTGTTCCTCGTTGTTTATCTCGTTCCAGCGACTGTTCATAACAATTGGCTATGGTCTGACATGAAGTATGATCTCAACCAGACCTATTTTTCCAAGCTACTACGCACCAATGTACAATCAATTCAGTTTACTGGAGTGAATTGGTCAATTGCTCAGTGCCTTTATGACCAAACCTTGTTATGAGAATGATGAACTAGAAATAAGATATATATATATATATATATATATATATATATATATATATATATATATCATATCTCCCCAAGCAAGGCATTTTTTCTGCCACTGCTTGTGCAGGGGGTTACACAGGAGGAAAGTTATGAGAAAGAGTGACAGGTTATAGGGGATGTCAGGAAGTGGGTAGGAGAAGCATGAGAATACTGATGAGAGTGGAGTGGACAGAGAAGGGAGCATGAGAAAGAGAATGAAGGTTAGTGAGATAGGAGATGACTATTGATTTTACATTTAAATTCTTAGAGATTTTAGCTTTCGGGGAATCAAGTCACTGGAAGGGTATTCCACAGGCGGGAAGTGCGAGAGAAAAAGCTGTTGAAGTAGAATTTGCGTTTACAATTTAATGGTTTCACTGTAAAATAATGCGACCAATTTGCTAATCTTGTGGCTCGAGTAAATTTATATATAGGAGGCACCAGTGAGCTAAGTTCATCGGGGCAGAAGCCGTGACAGTATTTGGAGAAGAGACACAGGGAAGCCACATTGCGTCGGTGAGAAAGTGACTGTATCTGAGCTGCCAAGTCGGGATCTTGATATATGACTGGATTTGAACACTGAACTCAACTCTAACAAAGGCCAATAAAGAACCAATTTGTTTTGATAGTATTTAATTTCACTTAGCTTGTACTTAATTTATTTTCAATCTCTTCTTTTAAACAGACACAACGTTTGCTTCACAGATTTTGACAGCATTGCTCCGGTACTTCGCTAATTCTACATCTGTCCATGTCTTATACAGGAAAAATCATTTATTGAAAGAAGATAAAACTTTAATTTTCTTTGGAACTGAATCGTAATTCTAATTAAGTGTACCTCACTTACCACGCAGATAAGCCTTTCTTTGAATAAAGGGAAATTCATCACAGGAATCAAAACAGTCTGTTTCAATTTTTGTGTCATTTTTTTTTTTTTTTTTTTTTTTTTTTTTTTTTTTTTTTTTTTTGGCATTGGTCCCAAAGTAAAAGATAAAAAATATCTTATAAGGCGCACAAGAAAAAAAAAAGTCAGACGTCGGCCCATAATTCCGCCTATTTACATCATGAGGACGCTTGGAAAAGTTCAAAACACGTGCATAACTGATCATTCAAGCGAATATGTGGTGTAAATTTTTGATAACGAATCTTTCAGTCAATAAATAAATAAAAAATAATAAAGATAATAGGTTGGAATTTGCTTGTGATTCTGTATCAGATATTATTTTCTGCTTACTCAACATCTGTATTCTTAAATTATCATTCCACATATATAGCCAAACCTGAGACGGAAAAGAGGCAAAAAGAAAAAAATAGAAGAAACCTTTCACGGACAGCACTTTTATTATATCAAAATATCACTCAGTTCCGCAGTAGGTTGCCATTACTTTCTACAGTAGACTAATAACCAACCAAGGCTATATGAACCCAATCTGTCCTATTTAATCCATAGCTTGAAGGAGAAGACACTGATTAGCACTTTGCCCAGGGATATTTGGGCGTAAGGTAATAATCCGTCTCTTATTCCTCCTGTTTTATTTATTTACAAAAAACAAAAACTTCTTTCGAGAACAAAAATATTTTCTTAGAATAGCTGATTTTTCTAAGATGTTTCATTTATAATATCTAGCATAGATTTTTATCTTTAAATCTACCATGCGCCCGTGCATTGAATACTGCTGACATATCTGGTCGGGTGCCCCTACTATTCTCCTCGGGCTTCTCGATAAAGTATAGAGTAGGGTCTGTAATGTGACAGATACCGACTTGGCAGACCGCCTGCAGTCTCTCTCCCACAGGCGCGACGTGGCTTCCCTGTGTCTCTTCTATAAATACTTTCACGGCTTCTGCTTCCGATGAACTTAGATCTCTGGTGCCCCCTAGATACGAATTTGCACGAGATACGAGATTAGCAACTAGATCCCACCCTTTTACAGTAAAACCGATAAAATGCAACCGCAACTTCTACTCCAACAGTTTCTTTCCTCGCACTTCCCGACTGTGGAATTCCCTTCCACATGATTGCTTCCCCGATGACTACAATCTCCAGGAGTTTAAATGTCAGGTCAATAGACACCTCCTAACACACTAACTTGCTCCCATTCTTTCAAACACTCTTCCCGTCTGCCCAACCCTCATCCTCGGTATCCTTACCCATCTATCACCTTCCTCCTGACATTCCCTATGTCTAACCACTCCTTCTCTTTACCTTTCCCACTGTAACACCCCTGCGCAATAGTGGCAGTGGAATGCCTTGCTTGGGGTGAGATGATTAAAAAAATAAAGATAAAGACAATAGACCGAATAATGTGAAGCTGTAAGCCTTTTACACACACGTTGTCAGTCCTCCCAAAATATATTTCTATATTTTCAATGTGGATGTAATATCTTTTACTTTTTATTTTCATTACCCAACGGCTAAACATCCAATCGCCCTCCCCAAACGTCACTGCTTTTTTCGAGTTTTATTCATCGTCTTTACTTCACACTTTACATTAACAATTCCTGAGTCTTAATTCTTTCTGGTGACGATGGATCTCTAAATATTATTAATATATTTCAATTAGTATTTTTAGCAACCATTTTTTCTTGTGGAGGAGGACATAAAAAGCTGTAGACCCTACAAATCATTGGCTACCCTCTTTTACTTGACCCCTTGTGAAGCAGCTCAGTTTTGGTTTCAATTGATTTCATCAGTTCAAAAGTACCTTGCATTAAGGCTGGATATTTTTTTCTTTGAGCGTTGTCATCACTGCAAATAAAGAAATCATGCGTTGTTTATACATGAGGTGATTACGGCTAAAATGGATACACAAGCCTATTATGTAGTTTGAACAGAAAATCTGTGTATGTTTAGAGTTCTGGAAGAATAAAGATTTTCTTTTTGTGTGTATATTTTTGACTTGAGTAAGGATGATTTTATTAAATATTATTTGATGGACGAGCAGGTAAAATATCTATCCGAGGTTGTATAGGTGCTACGTCTACGTATTAAAATCAAATCGTTCCTCTGAAACGATTGTTCTTAATCCATTTTTATTTTATTTTTTTATGGAGGGGACTAAAATCATTTATATATAAAATAATAGTTACATTACATCATCGCCGATCAGACCACGAGCTACTGCCAGTCTTGATGAATGGTTGTCTACTATGGGAGGCTTCGTGCTATGAGAGACTCGGGCAGTTAAGTACCATACGTAATATATGCTTGGGCGATCATGACTAACTGGGCAGAATATTTTCCTGCAATAGTTATATATATATATATATATATATATATATATATATATATATATATATACAAACTATTGCAGGAAAATATTCTGCCCAGTTAGTCATGATCATTAATATATATATATATATATATATATATATATATATAATCGTATCGTCCCAAGCGAATTTTGCTTCCGCTGTTGTGCAGGGGTTTACATAGGAGGAAAATTATGAGAAAGTGATTTGTTACAGTGGGTGTCACCATTACTTTCTGCGCTAGATTGGTTGCGAACCAAGGCTATAGAATCCAATCTGTCCTTCCGTTTAACACATAGATGGAGGAGAAGTGACGGATTATTATCTTGCCTAAGGTTATTTGCACGTAAGTGGATGCAACGAAATCGAACTTGGCTCTCTAATTTCTCGTTCATCAGAGACTAGTGGTCTTTAAACTCACGTGTCAATGGAAATTCGTACGTTCCATCACGAAAGATGCGGGTAAAATGTTCGGCTCCCTGTACCGCTCTAATAAGTACCTAACTCCTCATAGTTATCCTCTATGTTTATAAGATCCAGATCAGGCCCAAAATAGACTACTGTTGCCATATTTGAACGGAAGTTGCCCAGTCCTTACTTTCTAGTTTTGCTAGATCAAAGGCGTCACCGAGTCCTTATTGGGGAAGAATTAGTTTTTCAGTCTATTTTTTTTCTCTCTCTCCGCATGTGGTGAACCTCTCACTGTTCTATCACTACTACTATGGAAAGTGCTCGGACGAACTACATTCATGCGTCCGTCAGATCTAACCTTTACGGATGGGACCCACCATGCTACTTACATAGCAGCAAACCCCCTACCTTCTCCACCTGGGTATTATTTTTCGCCGATTGAATGGCAATGAGGGACGGCTTGAACATGTTTACAAAACTAGTAATTAAACTAATTCTCTCTCTTTTTTTTATCAGAATACCAGAATAATAAGGGAAAATATGTAGATTAAACTGAAACCATATTAAAGATTTTGGTGACTCAACGTAATTTTATGCTTTTTTTTTTCTATTAATCAAATTACCGCAAGCAAGTAAAGCCATTAAGACAAAAGGGATTACTGGATATGAAAAAAATTTGTAAACAAAAAACAATATGGAATGGGACATCAGGAAGAGTCAATAAGGATTTACATTGTATTTAAATTTGAATGAAGTTGGCCAGAAAGCATGGAGCCAGAAGGGACTTCCACGAAGAAAAGAAAACGTTAGCATAGAATTTACGCTTACATCTAGCCAACCCAACTGTAAATTGATGCAGTCTTATTATCAGTTACATACTGCGCATAAATCTATCCATAGTCTTGTTAGCATTGCGAAGTTCTCATCCGAACAATTACCATGAATGTATTTATAGAAAAGACACAGAAAGGCAACCTTACAGAGGTTGAAAAGTGACTGAAACTGGGGTGCCAGGTCATTACCAATAACATTGCTTATTCTTCTTTGGGTTTTATCAAGTAATTCAAAGTGAATAGTAGGGGGCATCGGAACAAATTTGGCAGCAATATTCTAAGCAATACTCTAAGCATGTGCGAATGATAGACATATATATGTAAAATAAATTCTAGAGGGGAAAATTGTCTAACGCTACACAGTGAACAAACTTTCTTAGCAGCTGCCTTGGAAAGGGACTCAATGTAATCTGTCAACGGAATGTTAACCCAAGAAGGTGCAACGAGTCACTGTTCCGAAGGTTAGCATCAGCCATGAAGGCAGACAGCGAGACTATTCTGAGAACCCGTAGGAGTTATGCCAGGATTCGTTATCGGAAACCACAATTTAAACAATATAAGGTACGCAGATGATACAGTGCTGATAGCAGACACAGAAAGAAAACTACAAGACCTCCTACAGAAGCTAGCTGAAGAGAGTGAAAAGAAAGGACTACAAATAAACTGCAAGAAAACCGAATGCGTGGTCATCAGCAAAAAGGGTAGCCCAAAATGCCAATTACAGGCGAGGTACTCTAAAATCAAGCAGGTACAGAAATTTAAATACCGAGGAAGTTTTTTTTTTTAACAGGAGACGGAAAGTGCGACACAGAGCCGAATACGAATTAGCATGGCGAAAGAAGCATTCCAGACGTTGAGTAAACTATTAAGAAACAGAACAGTTTCACTAGAAACAAATAGGAGAGTACTGGATTGCTATGTAATGTCGGTTCTTTAATATGGTAGAGAATGTTGGACAATATCTTCGAAGATGAAGGAAAAACTTGAAACAACTGAAATGTTGTTCTACAAAAGGATGCTGCGCATATCATGGACCGAGCATGTAAGCAATGACGAGGTTTTAGAAAGGATGGAGACGAAAAGGAAATTAATACTGAGCATCAGGAAGGGACAACTGGGAGACATGCAATTTGGAGGAGGACTTGGATAACCTGTTACTAACAGGCCAGATAGAGGGGTGAAAGGGACAGAGGAAAGCAACGGATACCATATTTGAAGGATCTGATCAAGTGGATGACGGAACGAGGGTTGCATGGTGCAAAAGGTGAAAGCGTGCTAAGAGCCACCAGGGAGAGGTAGATGTTGAAACTATGATCGCCTACGTCCTGAAAGGTCATGGCATATAAAAGAAGAAAAAAAAGTTTAGTTTTAGGGGCGTTAAAACCAACAAGTCATTCTTTATTCCATTTACCAATATAATTGGGGAGACCAGTATGACTGAGAAATGGGTTTGATCTTCACTCGGTGTCTCGTATATGACCCCGGTGTCAAAACTAATCTATGCTAAGTAAATGACAGGATAAGTAAGGACTTAAAAACAAGACGCTGTCGCTTTTTTACACATTGCTAATCTAATAAATTTAATCTCTAAACTATTAAATATAAGGCTGACATATCGACATCAGAGCAAAACACATTGTATGCTGGCTTAAAATATTCTCTAGTTTCTTTTATAGTAATTTTTCCCCCGCTCCAAGGAATCTTGATTTTAATTTTTTCCGTCAAATAAGAACTAGTTTTACTCACTAAATGATCCTTAAGTGAATTGCGGAAACGTTGATAAAATTCTCTCAGGAATTTCACTCTTGTAGCGTTATACTATATTTCGTTTTATTAATGTAATATAAAATGAAATCTAAATCTAATCTAAACTTATTTATAAAAGGAACTTTGTCTCTGTGTGTGTGTGTGTGTGTGTGTGTGTGTGTGTGTGTGTATGCGTGTCCGTTACCTATAGACTCCGAAACAGCTGAACCAACTTTCTTGAAAATTTACACAGTTATATTATACGCATCTGTGAGTGTTCTTAGCTAGGTTTTGTGTTGAAATACCCCTGATAAATATCGAAAATCGATAATCGAGAAAATCGGGTTACTGAAGGAGTGGTCCGATTTTAATCAAATTTGATACACTCATAGACAAAGACATAAGAAACGATATTCAGAAGGTTCAAGGTTGCAGTTCTTACAATAGTGCAGAAAATCGATAATATATACCGGGTCTTATCAAAATCATTTTTCAGCCCTTTTATTTTAGTTTTTGCTTCGGGTTTGGCTCTAAGTAGGTACAATTGTAGTTCTTAGTCACAGCCACGGTACCATTTACTCAGAGGACTTTTTAGCCTTCAAAATTCAGTTTACGACGAAAAAAAACCTATTTGATATCGATACCAGGAAATCAAAATGTGACTTACATTCATTCATTTTTCTTTTAGTTTAAGGTTTCGCTTTAACTGAAAACAACTATTGCATTTTAGTCTTTCGTGCCAACGTCCAAAGAGTCTGAGCTTCAGGACCATGGATTAGTTTTAAAGCTTTCATTACATCTGAGCAACGCCGCGCTATACTGCTAGTAAAAAAATAAAACTTACTTCAAAATGCTTAATCTTTTAATTAATGTTAAGAGAGTAAAACTGAAGAACATGGTGAGAACAGACGACAATGATTTCAAATTTTCGCTTTCCATGTTTTTCTCTCTCTTGACCACGTCTGTGTCATAAGCCAATTTCAGCGGGTTTGAATTGTCATAGTGGAACAGAAAATGAACAAAATGGTGACTTATTTTTTCTACATAGTTACACATTATTAAACTTTACTTCGTTTTAATAAGAAAAATGCACCTTAGATTTATTTTTCTCCTCTTAACAAAAATAATCAACGATGTTATTTAAATTATTAGTCAGTTTTTCCCAATAATTCATTTTTTTTAGTTTATTACTAATTTCATCATTTGTATTCAGTCAGTCAGTTAAGTGCCATACGTGATACACACTTGGGCGATCATGTCTCGAAAGAGACATGACTGACTCGACAGAAGATTATCCCGCAGTAGGTTGCCATTACTTTCTGCGGTAGACTGGTTGCTAGCCAAGGCTATACTATAGAACCCAATCTGTCCTGTTATTTAACCCATAACTGGAGAGAAGAAAGGGATTAATACCTTTCCCAAAAGTATTTGCGCGTAAGTAAGTGCAATGAATTCAACTGGAATTCGAACTCGGCTCCCCGATTTCTCGTTCCGAGCCGATATCTACTGCACCACAACGCACATACTAAGTATGGGGTACCCAACAAGGATCGAACTCACTACTCAGTTGAAATAGGCTCTAGCAAGACAGGCTTGCTAACCATTACACCACACCGTATAACTGATACCTATTTGCAACTTAAGGAGATACTTGTCAAGTTCAATGAATGACCCGTTACAAAAGAATGTTAAGTGAGCACATATTTATTTATTTGTTTTACTCTTGCCATTCTATAAATGTTATCGCATTTCTACACCTTATTATGGATAGAAAAACGAAGTGTGTTTTCACGCATTTTTCGACATTTGGGATTCTTGGGTTAAGCCAATACGAACATTTTTTCCACGAAATTATATTAACTAAATCTACAATTTTCATTCATTAGCAAGCTCATACATATAATCCCACTTTTTTCTCTCTTCCATCAGCAGGGATTATTCTAAACTTCTGGAGAGCAACAGTACACTTTCTTTGTGTTATATTATTTTATCGATATAAAATGGAACGACTACATGGAATCGATTCCTACGTCTACTGCTCGAAAAGTTGATTCACTGTATCGTTCCAGATTTGTTTTTTTCCGTTAGAATCCATCTGGCACATTTATAAATCTCCCATCCGTTCTTGTCTTGAATCCTGTTACCATATCTGGTCTTGTGCTCCTGTTGTACATACAAAGATTCTTGACAAAATTCAAACAAGGGACTTTAATGTAATAGAACTGGACCCTTCATCTCGACTTTAGTCACTTTCTCACCGAGGATGCGTGGCTTTCCTCTGTCTTTTCTACAAATATTTTCATGGCAATTATTCTACTGAGCTTTTTTTCCACTGTATCTCGACTACACGAATATAAGCATGCTCCTAGATTGTGGTACAATGGATATCGGCTAGAAATGAGAAACCGAAGAGCTGAGTTAGAATTCCAGTTGAATTCGTTGCATTCACTTACGTGCAATTACCGTTGGGAAAGGTGCGAATCCCTCTTTGCCCCAATGGGTTAAATAGCAGGACAGATTTGATTGTCAGCCAAGGTTATAGAACCTGTCTACCGCAAAAAACAAAATAATAATGACAACCTATTACGGGAAAATTTTCTGCCTAGCCAGTCATGGATCAAAAGACATGACCGCCCAAGCGTGTATCACGTATGGCACTGGACTGACTGATTAAATTAACAAGATCTTACATCTTTTTCTGTTCTTGTAATTTTTCTCCTTTCCGATTTCTTGCGGGACCAGAAACACGTGTAGCAGAATATGCAAAAAATAAAATACAGTATGCTTTAAAAAAGAACATACGGTTTCTCATTTTATTAAAAATATACACTTTTCTGTTGGTGGAACCATTGTAATATCCCCATTTATATATATATATATATATATATATATATATATATATATATATATAATAATAACTTAGGCAATATTTGTTTACGCGGAAGTACACACACACACATTATACATATATATATATATATATATATATATATATATATAATGTGTGTGTGTGTATTTCCGGGTAAACAAATATTGCCTAAGTTTAGTCTTCGTCTGTTATAAAATATCCTGAGTATGCCGATAAACTATCTGGTAGAATCTGGGAGGTTTCGAGGAGTGGGGAAATCACCTCTTAATTGCTATTGTTCCCTGTTCAAACCTGATCCGAGATGGTAGCATCTGTTGGTGCCATAGCGTTTTTTTTTTTCGTTTTTTTTTTAATCACATCACCCCAAGCAAGGCGGTAAGGCCACTGGTGTGCAGGCGGCTACGTAAGAGTGAATAGATTGGAAAAGAGAAAACCGGAAACCACGTCCCAAGCAGGGAATAAGGGATGAGCCTCCACACCTGCTCAACAGACGTGGGTGGAGTGTGAACCGGGCGATAGTTCAGTCTGTCTACTCCAATATGGAGAAATAGTTAACCCCCAAACTGGGGAAAAGAGTGAATGTCAAAACTGTAAAAATTTCCAGCTATAAATGTTAAGTGTTAAAAGAAAAATACGCAAAGCTCAAAAAGAAATACAATTTCGGAATTAAACAACCCGTTGGCCAGTAAGGAGTTGACATGCCATTAACCAAACAGTTCTTCCATTATAATTGAAGATTGATTAAATTATTGCTCGGTTCACACTTCTCCTTGGTCTTTTGAACCGGATTAGAGGTTATTTCTTGTTTCTGGTTCTTTATAATATCTACTTCAGCTATATATTCTTAACGCTTGTCTTTTCTTACGACTAATACAACTCTACACAGTAAGCACCTCCCTTGTGTGCCTTTTAGGTCTAGAGTAGGTGAATTTGAGTATATATATATATAACTGACTGTGTTTTATATATATATATATATACAACTAGATCTTTTACATATGTATGTATATATACATACAACTGACTGTTTTTATATATGTATAATAGTGCCTCGCACCGTAGTGTAATGGTTTATGAACTAGTCCTTAAGGTTTTAGATCTTGATGTCTAAGTGTATAACTAAAAGCCTGAGATTTACAATGTAATAACTGTCCAAAGTTATTACGTTCTGAAATCTGACCTGCGTTCCTTTTTGCGTAAAGATGGAAGGCGTACTTAAAAAAAGAAAAAATATCTTGTCAGCTGTCTCGGCGTGTATGTTTCTCAAGACCAACATACAAGCTTACGTCTATCAAATTTAGTACGAGGTCGAAGTAAATATAAACTGATATTAGTAATACTGTTTTTTTGAACATTAACTAAAAGCATGTTTAGGAGATAAATATTGTTTACATTATACACACACGAGAAAGGCTGCTAAGAGAGAGAAAAAATATCCATTGATATACACACGAAATTTCCAACTGGAAGAAAATTGAGAATGGAAAGTGCGACATGGAGATTCGAAGATGCATTGGCATGGCCAAAGACGCATTTCAGAAGCTAAGCAAAGTACTAAAAGACAGGAAAATCTCATTAGAAACAAAGAGTGCTGGATTGCTATGTGATATCTGTCCTTCTGTATGAAAATTAATGCTGGACGCTCATCAAGGATGAAGGCTTCAGGCAGCAGAAATGTGGTCTTATAGAAGGATGCTGAGGATACCATGGACGGAGCACATGTGCAACGATGAGGTGTTGGAATGGATACAAACAAGAAAACTCATACTTAATATAAAGAAGAGACCAATGAGGTTCCTGGGACACGTAATGAGGAAGGGGGGCCTGGAGAACTTAATACTCACAGGTCGAATAAAGGGAAGGAGAGATGGAGAAAAGCAGCGTGAGACGTACTTGTCAGGTCACAATGAATGAGTTTTTAACAGCATATCAACCACTGTGGGTTATTGCCAAAAAGTTAGGGTTTTAAGGTATTTTTTAATGCTCAGTTATTATGAAAAGGTTGAATTTGTAAGATTTTAGTGAAAATTGTTTTTTTTCTCTTTTATTTTAAAAAACTGGAAATGTCTTCTAGTTTTGTATTCAAAAATGTTTTACTGAGAATATATTTTTGAAGCAAAAATATCTATTTTTCTATAAAGTCTAGTTTTATGCATATATTTCTATAAAAGATTATTTTTATACTTTCACGGTGTTTTGACCCAAATTTGTGGTCTATTTGCCCATAGATAGGACCCTAACACGTGCTACCACTCTGGGTAAGGGTGAACCTGAGAACAACAGCAATTAAAAGGTGATTCCATGCTCCTCACAACCTCCCAATCAGAGGCCTTGCTGCCTTGTTAGGTCTAAGCAAATGGATGGCGGAGCGGGGCTTAGAAGAGATACCAAGAGAAAAATTATTGAGAGCGACAAGAGACATCTAGTGAAAGTCGTTGATTGACTACTTCCTGAAGAGACATGGCACATGAAGAAGTCATTCGCTCATTTAAAAATGTAAAAACAAAATCGTTTGCACACACTCAATATACTAGGTTGGCCTGAAAGTCCTGACTTGCTTAGGAAGCGGAATGAAAAGAAATATTGATCTGTCTTGTGTAATTCCGAAGGATTATTATTTTGATCTCATTTCACACAGTCGCGCTATCACCGCTAAAGTGTATTGCCAGCAGCTAAACCGCGTGTACGACAAACTAAAGGAATATCCGGTGTTGGTATAATATGTGATCTAGACGCCATCCTGATCCACAACTTAAATATAGAAAAGCTTGTTATCTATATTCAAAATTATAGTGTATTAACTTTAAGTTTCTTTGGTCTATATACCAAATAAACTTGAAATCGAGTAGTAATGTGTAGTTTTACAAAAAGGCTGGCGGTAATCTTCAAAGAAAGCACTTTTAATTGATATCTGAACATGTCATATACACTCCAAGCATTGTGATCTCTGCACAACCCTTTTAAATGTTTATGAAATGTAGATGCCACTTTTTTTCACTAATTATGATGGACAGGCTGTATTATTAAAAGGCGGCGGCTTTAATTGAAATTTGAACTTCAGCTCTCTCTTCCTGATGATCAGTATTAATTTCCTTTTCGTTTCCATCATTTCCAAAACATCATCATAGCGCACATGCTGGACCCATGAAATCCGCAACATCCTTTTCTAGAACCACATTTCAGTTGCTTCAAGTCTCTCCTTCATCTTTGATGATATTGTCCAGCATTCCCTGTCCAGCATTCACTGCCATATTAAGAACTCTCTTCTTTGTTTCTAGCAAAACTGTCCTGTTTCTTAACAGTTTACTCAACTTCTGGAATGCTTCCTTCGCCATGCCAATTCGCCTTCGGATCTCTACGTCGCACTTTATAATCACCTAATATAACCTAGGTTGGCCGAAAATGCAAATTCACTTAGGAAGCCTAAACAAAACTACAAATCTTGATCTGTCTTGTGTAATTTCGAAGGATTACTACATTTCGATCTCGTTTCACACAGTCGCGCTATCAATGCTAAACTGTATTGCCAGCAGCAAGACCGCGTGTACGACAAACTAAAGGAATATCCGGTGTTGGTATAATATGTGATCTAGACGCCATCCTGATCTACAATTTAAATATACACAAGCTTATTATCTATATTCAAAATTATAGTGTACTAGCAGATTTAAAACTAATCCATGGTCCTGGAGCTCAGATTCCTTGGACGTTGACACGAAAGAAAAACTAAAAAGCAATAGTTGTTTCCAGTTAAAACGAAACCGTAGACTGAAAGAAAAATGAATGGATGTAAGTCAAATTTTGATTTCCTGTTATCGATATCAAATAAGTTTTTTTCGTAGTAAAGTGAATTTTGAAGGCTAAATAAGTCCTCTGAGTAAACGGTATCATGGCTGAGAGTAAGAACTACAATTATGCCTACTTAGAGCCAAACTCGAAGCAAAAACTAAAATAAAAGGGCTGAAAAAATACAGACATACAGGTAGATAAACAGACACACACACAAACATCTTGCTTTATATATATATATATATATATATATATATTAATTTTCTGCACTATTGTAAGAACTGCAACCTTGAAACTTCTGAATATTGTTTCTTATGTCTTTGACTATGAGTGTATCACATTTGATTAAAATCGGACCACTCATTCAATAATCTGATTTTTTTTCGATTATCGATTTTCGATATTTATCCGGGGGTACCTCGACACAAACCCTAGCTAAGAACACTCGCAGACGCTGATAGTACAACTGTGTAAATTTTCAAGAAAATCGGTTCCGCCGTTTCGGAGTCTATAGGTAACGGACACACACAGATAGACAAAGTTCCATTTAAAAATAAGTTTAGATTAACTATAAGTTCCTTTGGTTTATATAACAAATCAACTAGAAATCGAATATTAATGTGTAGTTTTACAAAAAGGTTTGGCGGTAATCTTCAAAGAAGGCACTTTTAATTGAAATCTGAACATGTCACATACTCTCCAAGTATCCTGATCTCTGCATATCCCTTTAAATGTTTATGAAATGTAGATGCCACTTTTTTTACTATAATTATGATGGACAGGCGGTATTATTAAAAGAAGGCAGCTTTAATTGAAACTTGAACTTGAGAGAGCGGAGGAGGACTGCAGCTTACTCCTAAGCTTGCATTTTGGAAACTTTAGTCATTGATGTAGATCACAAGCTATACATGCATTTAACAAAATCTATTAATATGTATTCATTAAAAATTGTTTATATTAATACTTCCTCAAGAAGTAAAATTTTATTTAATAATCCGACATATTGTATCATTTTATATTATAGTATAGTATATCCTATGTTAGCCAAAAAGTGCAGAGTCGCTTAAGAAGCGGAAAGGAAACTACAAATCTTGACCTCTGTCTTGTGTAATTTCCAAGGAGTTCTATATTTCGAGCTTATTCCATACAGTCGAGCCATCAACGATAAACTGTATTGCAAGTATCTAGACCGCATGTAGGACAAACTAAAGGAATATCTTACTTTGGTCAATCGGATTTGAGCTTTGTTTCAACAAGACAATGCGAGGCCAAACACTACCAGGTTTGACCAAGTTCAAACAAATAGGTGGTGTTAAGATTTTTCCATATCTACCATTCAATCCCGATACTGCTCCGAGTGACTATGGCCTATTCGGTTTAATGAGACACTTCCTCTGTGAATCAATACTTTTGATGAAATGAAGTTTGTTAAAAATCTTTTTTATTCAAAACCAGCGGACTAGTATCTGAGACAGGTTCGGATTCTGACTGATCGCTGGCAGAAGATATTCGACAATGATTGACTTTCGAAGTATACATGTTGGTGTGGCTCTATAAAATTGTGTTTCCTTTCCGTTTCCAATGAGTAAGGACTTTCTCGGCAACCGAATAAATGCTTACTTTTCATTCATTTAATTTGTATAATATTTGGAAGTATGCACAAATATATAACCATGCCGGCACATATATGCGAGTGGGATATATTTATATATGCAAGTGTCATATATTATTAACACACACATAAAAGAAAACACTTGATAGTATATATAAAAAAAACACTTTAGAATACGCTAACCTATGGTAAAATACACGTTGGGATGTACGTGTATAACATGAACGTGATTGTGTCACACACACACACACACACACACACATATATATATATATATATATATATATATATATATATATATGGACTACTTACATAAATGTGGACTATTGTCTTCATCTTTGTTGCCATTTGTACGACGTTTCGTTCTACGCACCGGCCTTCTTTACGGGCTAGGAATTTCTCGAAACGAAATCTTTATGATGATCACTGGCGTATATCATTCTCATTTCTTGTGCAAAACCTCTTTTGGTAGTCATGAATTATCTCCCTCTAACCGGAATCTCTAAGTTACTTATTCACCACTGCTATAGCCTGGTACTGAACTCACAACTCTTTGGGTCAAGTCATTGGAAGTAACCAATGTCTATATCCATGTATCCTTAAGGGCAAGAACAACTGAATTTCTGGCACTTATAAACCTAATGTTCAGTAACCATTTTTTTTTTTACCAGAGTTTATATTGCAAATTTTGATGTTAATGTTTTAATGTAAATAGTATATATATATATATATATATATATATATATATATAAATTAAACTAATTATGTCCACATAGAAACTAGCAGATGTAGATACCGATAAAAATTTTCTATGAAGAAGCATACCATGGTGAAAAAAGTTACTAAACTCAAAAAAAAATTTCAAAAAAGGATATTTTATTTTTATTTATTTATTTTTTTCTAGTATAAAAGAATTACATTGTGATGAGTTTGAGTTTTGTTTAATGGCATATCAACACCTCAGTGGGTTATTTAATGCCAAATAAAGATGGGGTTTTAAGGTACTTTTTTTTAATGTTCGGTTATAGTGAGAAGGTTTGATTTAGTCAGATTTTAATGAAAATTTTGTTTTTTATTCATTTTAACATTTAAAAAAACTGAAAATGTCTTCTAGTTTTGTTTTCAAAAATGTGTTATGGTAATAATTTTTCTTCAAAAATGTATTGTTGGTAATATATATGGTAATGTATATTTTTCTATATTTTTTCTATAAAAGTCTGTTTTTTATATATATATTTCTATAAAATTGTATTTTTATACTTTCATAGTGTTTTGACCCTAGTTCGGGGGTTAACTATTTGCCCATAGCTAGGGACCCTAACAGGTGCTACCACTCTAGGTCAGGGTAGACCTGAGAACAAGAGCAATTAAGAGGTGGTTCCATGCTCCACACAACCTCCCAGTCAGAAGTCTTGCTGCCGGATGCAATTTACCGTCATGCCAGGACCACATTGTGATGAAAGAAGACTAAAAGAAAAAAATACTAATCAGCTTTTTTTCTTTTTTTTTTTTTGCAATACAGGAAATTATTTAACCCATAACTGGAGGGAAGAGATAGATAAATATCTTTCCCAAGTAAATGAATACCATGAATTCAACTGGAATACGAACTCGGCACCCAGATTTGTCGTTCTGAGACGATATCCACTGCACCACATTTTTTTTTCTTTTTTTACTTTTTTTGCTTGCTTGTGAGTAATTATTTTTACGGTGATAAAAAAAGCATTTAGTATCAAAAATGCACCTGATTTTTTTTTTTTTTTTTTTTAGGGATGCAGGATTCACACGAATTAAGTAAATGTAAAATTTTTTTCTGAAGAAATAGTTTAAAGTGTGCCCTAATTAAAAATATAAGCATATTGGATATGTGTTGTGGTCTCATGTATATCAGCTTGGTATGTGAAGTCGGAGTGCCGAGTTCGAATTCCAATTAAAATCTTTGAATTCGCCTACGCGCAACAACGTTTGGGAAAGGTATTAATTAATCACTTCTCCCTCCAGCTATGGATCGAATAGCAAAACAGATTATTAACCAGTATACTGCAGAAAGAAACGGCAACCCACTGGCAAAAAAAATCCTCTGCCTTGTCAATCATGGATCGAAAGAGACATGATCACCCAAGCGAGTATCACATATGGCAATTAACTGACAAATTAAAGCATATATTTGTCGATAAATTTGACGATTTTTAGCCTGCTAGAACATGGACTGAAAGTCAGTATTAACTTTCTAGGCAACCCAATTATATATATATATATATATATATATATATATATATATATATTACTGAAAGTTCTTTGAAAAAATAAGACATATTTTTCAATGTTGTTTATAAATAAAATCGTTTAAGTATTGCCCAACTGAAGCTGATATACATTAGGAAAAGTACGGAAAAAAGTAATTGTATAGACCCTTCGGGTGTCTTTTCTTTTTTTTTATCGTCTTTCTTACATTCCAATTTGGCATTTGCTACTTGCTAGCGAGGCAGTTCAGTGTTAAAACCACACCCAAGAATAATAGGCGCGAAGCGGTTGTGAAATCAAACCCGGACATTGTCTCGGCTGGAAATGACTTCCTTTATCATATTATTAATCAAAGTCTATCTTTGGCGAACATTGCAAACTTGAAAACGACGTGAAACTAGAAAACAGTCGTGGAAGAAAGTATAGTTTAAAACAAGTGAAATTAAAACCTAAATTGCTGGAAAAATGAAGCTCATTAACATTGTGTAAAAATAGATAAAACTTACTTTCAAACTAAATGTATTCTAACAAGTTTCAGTAAAACGCTTATCAATATTTTTATGAGAGAATCTTCTTTTTAGTGGATACTCGTATTTGAAATTGACGCCCCGTTTGTATTTTAAAATGTTTATTGCATCTGTCAGTCAGCACATTCGAGAAATTTTAAGAAAATACTTCACAGCTGGGTTCGAGTGCTCAGGCTGATAGAGCTCTTCTTCTATGTGCCCTGTCCCTTCAGGACGTAGGAGATCATGGTTCTCCACGTCTCCCTATCCCTGGCCGTTCTTAGCACGCCTTCTCCTGTTGCACCATGCAACTCTCATTCTATCATCCACCTGATTAGGTCCTTCAAATATGCTATCCCCTGCTTTCCCCTGTCTCTTTTTCCTTCTATCTGGCCTGTCAGTATCAAGTTCTCCTAACCCTCCTTCCTCATTGCATGTCCCAGGAACTTCACTTGTCTCTTCCGGATACTCAGTATTAATTTTCTTTTCGTTGCCATTCTTTTCAACACCTCATCGTTGCTTGCATGCTCAGTCCACGATATCAGCAGCATCCTTCTGTAGAACCATATTTCCGCTGCTTCCAGTTTTGTCCTCATTTTCGATGATATTGTCCAGCATTCACTGCCGTATTGAAGAACTGACATCACATAGCAATCCAGCACTCTTTTCTTCGTTTCTAGTGAACGTTTCCTGTGTGTTAGTACTTTACTCAGCTTCTGGAACACGTCCTTTGCCATGCCAATTCGCCTTCGGATCTCTATGTCAAACTTTCCATCTCCTGTTAGAACACTTCCTAGGTATTTAAATATTTGTACTTGCTTGATTCTGGTATCACCCACCTGTATTTGGCATTTTGGGTTGCGCTTTTTGCAGATGACCATGCATTCAGTTTTCTTAAAGTTTATTTGTAGTCCTTTCTTGTCACTCTCCACCGATAACTTCTGTATAAGGTCTTGTAGTTCCCTTTCCGTGTCTGCAATCAGCACTGTATCATCTGCATACCTTATGTTGTTCAAGTTGTGGCCTCCCATAACAAATCCTGGCGTGTCATCTAGGGTCCTCAAAATATTTTCCCTGTACAAGTTGAACAGATCCGGTGAAAAGACACATCCTTGTCTTATGCCTCTTTCTATCTTTGTAAATCTGCTGAAACCGTTACCTGTCCGCATGCAGGCAGTTTCTTGATTACTCTGATGTCTTTTCCAAAAATGTCGAGGCTGCCGAGCATCTACATCGGTTATTTGTATCTTATTTCGTTGAATACCTTCGCATAATCAATAAAACATAGGTACAAGTCTTTCTTCATTTGTATTGCCCTTTCGGAGAGCATCCTAATCATAAATATGGCGTTCCTTGTTCCAGTGTCGAGAATAAACGAAGAAAAATAAATGAATAAAAGATTACCATTTCAAGTAATGTCAAATTAAAAATAAATCTATTAATTCTTCATTCTAATAATACAAACGGACAATATTTGTCTCTGCACTATTTACATTATTTGGACTATTGTCCTCATCTTCGTTACCATTTTTACGTTACGATGTTTCGGCCGTTGTACGCTCCGGCATCTTCAGGTGTATGGAATTTCGAACCGAACCCTTTATTCTGATAACTGGGATATATCATTCTCATTCCTTGTGCGAAGCCTCATTTTGGTAGTCAAGATTTATCGTCCTTTAACCTGACTCTCTAAGTTATTTGTTTATCATAATAAAGTGTTCGGTTCGAAATTTTTAATACCTAAAGAAATCCGTAGCCTACAACGTCCGAAACGTCATTAAAATGGCAACGAAGATGAGGACAATAGTCAGAATAATATAAATAGTGTAAATACTACCACATCTCAGAAAAATAGACAAATGCGTCCCATGGTGCATCAATATGAATTTAGACTGACACCGGATCTGATTTGATATTTTCATTAAAAAAAAAACATTAATGCAGTATGAGCTTTTTAACTGAGCATGTACATGAAGTGACTTTAAAAGCAACAGAAACGTGGTTCTACAGAAAGATGCTGAGGATACCATGGACCGAACGTGGGAGCAACGATGAGGTTTTGGAGAGCATGGAAACAAAAAAGAAACTTAACATCAGGAAGAGACAGTTGAAATTTCTGGGGTATGTAATGAGAAAAGAGGGCTTTGAAAATCTGGCACTCACGGAAAAGATTGAGGGAACAGAGGAAAGTAGCCTTTCACAACTTTTCGTGGTTTGTTTCTCTAATCTTTGATCATTTACTATCATTTATTTTTACTATAATAGACTATAGAGCATCGACTCAAACTCGTTAAGTATGATTCACGCTGTTTTCTAATTCAAGCTTATAGTTATTTCATGTGATCTCTGAATATTATATTCTCTAAACTTTTTGTCTTCACATTGTGTCCCAGAAATTTCAGCTGTCTTCGGGTGGCTTCACTGAATGTCAATTAGTATTAGTCGTCACGATTTTTTTAAAATGTTTTGAAGTGTAAAACCATATCGCGTAAATTATTTTCCGCCAATAGATTACATTACGTCCTTGCAACCAAGTGCACTTTCCTTCTGGGGAAACTGGACATGTCAACTTATTAAGCTAAATTCACTGATATGAGACAAAAGATTCAAAATATTCAGAAATACATGGCTTCTTACTCAGTTCAGTACCGGTCCTGAGCATGAATGTAAACTGCATCCGGTAGCAAAGCCTCTGATTGGGAGGTGGTGAGGAACATAGAACCACCTCTTATTTGCTGTTGTTCTCAGGTCCACCCTGACCCGGAGTGGTAGCATCTGTTAGAGTCCCAACTATGGGCAAATGGTTAACCCCCGAACTGGGGTTAAAACACTATAAAAGTATAAAAATACACTTTTATAGAAATACATACATAAAAATAGACTTTTATAGAAAAAACATTCATTTTTGAAGAAAAAATTATGACCATAATACATTTTTGAAGAAAAAATACTCAGTCAAACATTTTTGAATACAAAATTGGAAGACATTTTCACTTTTATAAAATAAATTTTTTTTTTAAATCATTAAAATCTGCCTCTATGAAACTTATCACTATAACCGAACATAAAAACTACCTTAAACCCCCACTTTTTTGGCATTAAATAACCCACAGAGGTGTTGATATGCCGTTAAACAAAACTTAAACTCAGTGTAGCAGGGTGAATGCTGTACCGTAGCAATACTCGAACAAATACGTGACTCTTTAATATATTAGATTTATATATATAAATAAATAAATAAAACTATTAATCACAAGATGAAGGCATAATTTTAAAGGCGGCGGAAATTGAAAAGATTGGACAGTGTGTTCGTTTATCGAGTTACACTGATTTCCGTGACTCGCCGGACATTTCGACTTGCTTGCTGCTTCATCAAATGAATGAATCCGTTTTTCACATAGACTCCGTCAGACTACTGAAGGTAAGCAACATCAGTACCTAGATGGGTGACAGGTTTTGTAAGAGTTGATGTGAGAGCCGTTTAAAAGAAAATGGCTCGGATTAGTTATATCCTCTTACGTGTGACAGCATTTGTCATCGGAGGCCACAATTTGAAGAACACAAGGTACGCAGATGATACAGTGCTGATAGCAGACACGGGAAGGAAATTACAAGACTTTCTACAGAAGATGGCAGAGAGTGACAAGAAAGGACTACAAATAAACTGCAAGAAAACTGAATGCATGGTCATCAGCAAAAAGAGCAACCAAAATTCCAAATACACGTTGGAAGATACTAAAATCAAGCAGGTATGAAAAGTTAAATACCTGGGAAGTGTTCTAACAGATGACAGAAAGTACAACACAGGTCCGAAGGCGAATTAGCATGGCGAAGGACACATTCTAGGAGCTGTTTAAACTTTCACTAGAAACAAAGAAACGAGTACTGGATTGCTATGTGATGTCAGTTCTTCAATATGGCAGTAAATGCTGGACAATATCATCAAAGATGAAGGAAAAACTTAAAACAAGTGAAATGTGGTTCTACAGAAGGCTTCTGCTCATAGATTGAGCATGTGAGAAATGATAAGGTTTCGGAAAGGATGGAAACGGAAAGGAAATTAATACTGAGCACCAGGAAGAGACAGCTAAAGTTCTTGGGACATGCAATGAGGAAAGAGGGTTGGAGAACCTGATACTAACAGGCCAGATGTGGGAAATAAGACACAGGGGAAAGTAGTGGATAAAGTATTTGAAGGGCCTGGGCAGGTAAATGACAGAACGGGGGATGGTGGCGTAGCAGAAAACGTGCTAAGAGCCACCAGGGATAGGGAGACGTGGAAAGCTATGATCGCCTTACGTCTTGAAAAGACAAGGCACATGAAAGATATGAAATCATCTGCTTAATAACCTGTCTCGCTGTATCACAGTTCATTAGTGCAGCTAGATTAACCGTAAGCAGGGATGGAAATCCGACAGATTTGTCATTAGACGGATATCTTCCCGATACGCTATCGGCACATGGCAGAGACTGAATTGACAGATCTTTTTACCCGCACAAAGTCTGTATTACTGTGATAGACTGGTTGACAACCAAGGCTATAAAACCCAATTTGATCTGCTAGTTAAGTCATAGCTGGAGAGAGAAGCGACGTACTAATACCTTTCTCAAGCGTATTTGCGCGAAAGTGAATGCAACATGAACTGGAACTCGGCTCTCCAATTTCTCATTTGGTGCTGACATCTACTGCACCACAACGCACATCCGAATTGATGTTTCCTATTTTGTTCTTTCATTTCTGTTATTGTGTGTGTGTGTTTGAATATATATATATATATATATATATATATATATGTATATATATATAAAATGAAAGAAAACTATAATGGGTACGTAAGTCACAACAATTGTGTGTGTATGTGTGCGTGCTTTGATACTTTTATATCTGTTGTCGCTATGGTGTCTTTTTAAAAGTATCCATTCACTTCAGCGCCGTGAAGTCGTCTCCCTAATAGGAGTATCTGCGTTTCTTTGGTTGAGAAAAATTCAATGTCTTTTTGGTTTTGTTCATTGTTGACATCGATCTCGTTTATTGGCTTTTACATCGCTCAATAACTGGCTTGAGTTTCTAATATGATAAACGTATAAATAAATGACAAACAAAAAATACCTACCCTAACAATCACAAAATCAGCAATATATGTCAATCAAATTTGTTTATATAGTATAATTATCTATGTGCCTTGTAGTGCAGTGCATATCGATTCTGAACGACAAATCGGGGTGCCGAATTCGAACTCCAGTTGAATTCCTTGCAAATTGAGAAATCTATTAATCCGTCTCTTCTCTCCAGCTATGTGTTAAATAATAGGACAGATTGGATTCTATAGCCTTGGCAGGCAACCAGTCTACTGCAGAAAGCAATGACTACCTACTGCAGGATAATCTTCTGCCCAGTCATGTCTCTTTCAAGACATGATCGCCCAAAGCGTGTATCATGTATGGAACTTAACTGAAGTATAATTATCAGAGCAATGGATTGTCGGTGGGGACATTATTATTTTATCCAATATATGACCCATTGTCTATCAATGTAGAGTTATTAAGGGAGGTAAATGCGCGTAAGAGGAAGTGAGATGCATGTTTATTAGCAAACGGATGATCTCAAAATGCCGACTACAAGTCGGAGATTTTAAAAATGAAGCGGGTACATGCATTTAAATATATTTGAGGCGTACCAACAGAAGACGGAAAGTGGGATATTGAGATCTGAAGCCGTTTTGGCCAAAGAGCTATTACAAAGGTTAAGCAGATTATTAAGTGTACTGGTGATTTTTTTTCCAAGCTCAATGCTGTGAAAGTAATGTGCACCCAGTGAGAATGAAACTCGCTACTCTTCTGTAATGATTCTAGTGAGACAAGCTTGCTAACTATTATACTACGTCGAGGTACCCCAAACAAAAGTGTACTGAAATGTTACGTGATATCTGTCCTCCTGTATGGCAGCGAACACTGGACAATGTCCTCAAAGATGAAAGGACTTCAAAAGCAAAATAAACGTGGTTCTACAGAAAGATGCTAAGGATACCATGGAGCGAACGTGTGAGCAACGATGAGGTTTTGGAGAGGATGGAAACAAACACGAAACTTATACTTAACATCAGGAAGAGACAGAAGAAATTTCTGGGGCATATAATGAGAAAAGAGGGATTGGAGAATCCGATACTAACGGGACAGATTGAGGGGACAGAGGTAAATAGCGCGTAACATAGTTGACGAGCTTCTGCAAATGACTAGCAGAACAGGATTTGGTAGAAATAAAAAGAAACCTATTAAGAGCTCCATTAGACAGGACGCTGTGGATGTTCATGACCGCACCTGAAAGAAATATAATAATTAATAGACTTTAAGAGATTAAGATTGTTTTAGTGATCGGAAAAGTATACTTTCAGTAATTTTTTAAAATTAAGAACGCTATCTAAATGGCCAATAGGAATGATTATTCTTTCCAATGTCCATTAATTTTTTTTTCTTCGTAGGCATATGCAGGTGGTGTGATGGTTAACAGCTCGGAACGGAAAATCGTCGAGCCCAGTTCGAATTCTGGTCGATTGATTTATATTTACTTTCGAAAATTATCCTTCTAGCCTTCGCGCCCACAACTCACACACAACATAGCGGCCTAAACTATTTAGCTGGGATTGCGAACAAGGCTAGAAGGAGTAAATTTCTGAATGCCAAATGGCATGAAGCCCTAGCCAAGGAAATAATATGCAGCCGTCGAATAGATTGTAGTCTTCTCTGGCGGTGATAGATTCGTACTCTCCTTAATATTTGATCCTTTGTCCAATTCTAATCTCTTTTTCCCCCACTCGGATCCATTTTCCTCCCCTACCGTGATCCTTTTCCTCCCCTACCGCGATCCTTTTCCTCCCCTACCGTGATCCTTTTCCTCCCCTACCGTGATCTTTTACAACATGCAGCAGGAAGAATGGTGCTGCTGATGATGACAGCAGTAAATACTTGTAAACCATTTATATTAAAGTGTTTATCTACAAATAATATCTAAGGAATTTTCAGAAATAAGCAAAATGCCTTTATTCTACGAATTTCGCACTCACACGAACCCTTTTATTAAAAGCATTTACTCAAAGCACCATTCGAAAGAGGTGATTAATTTAAGTCTTAGCCTTATATGAGAAGATGCAGAAACAATTTTATTCATAAAAAAGAATCAAGAAAAAGACAAGTGGGGGGAAAATACAGATAACCAAATTTTATTCATTTTTTGAATATTAATTTGTTTGCTATAAACGAACGAAAACCCTTTCTCGAGATGTGAGTCTGCAATCCCTTTCTCGAGATGTGAGTTTGTAATGGTTGCATACGAGGTGACACCTACATATTCAGTGGAGTAGAATGTTGACACAAACACTTCTTGTACTTATTCAAAACGACCCTTCAGATATTAATTTCTTCAAATTTTCTTGTATGTATTCCTCGAAATAGGACTGTAATTATTTTCAAAGTAAATATTAATATTTACGAAATCTTACTACAATCCACTACGAAATGGAATAAATACGACATATTTTTATTTATTTTTTATTATTATTAAAACGTATATTTACATCTACTAGCCTGGATAATCGAGAAATCTTGTTAGGAAAATATGCATTCTCCGGCAGGACACGAACCTGCGTCTCCTCGAGGCAACTGTTATGAGATCTAACGTGTCTCCTCCATTCGACCACGGAGGCCCTCCTGATCAATGCTCGAATAGTCCTTTGGAACACACATTTTCTAGATTTTTCGAAATATTCATAACTGCTGTGTTTCGTATCCTTATGTAAACAAAGACAATTTATTTACGAAATTTGTTACGAAATGGATTAACTCCGACATATTTTTAATTTTTGTTTAAACATTATTTTTAATGCATATTCGTATCTGAGTAGATACTGTTTTATTTATTTATTTATTATAATTAAGCAGTATATTTATAACATCTACTGGCCTAAATAATCGAGAAATCTTGTTAAGAAAATATGCATCCTCCGGTCGGAATCGAACCTAGGGAAAACGATTATTAGATCTATTCATGCGTCTGATCAGGAGGTCCTACATGGTCGAACTGTCTAAGACGCGTCAGAACTAATGACTATTTCCCCTAGGGAACGTAGGTTCGAATTCTGCCGGAAGATGCATATTTTCCTAAAAAGACTTCTCGATTATTCAGGCTATTCAGTCAGTCAATTAATTGCCATCGCTTTGGGCAATTATGTCTCTTTCGAGACATAACTGACTGGGCAGAAGATTATCCCGCAGTAGGTTGCCATTGCTTTCCGCGGTAGACTGGTTGCCAGCCAAGGCTATAGAACCAAATCTGTAATATTTAACCCATAACTGGGGGGAAGAGTAGGATTAATACCTTTCTCAAGAGTATTTGTGTATAAATGAATACAAGGAATTCAACTGGAATTACCCTGATCTCTCGTTCTGAGTCGATATTCACTGCATCACACGCACATTCTCATTTAGGCCATTAGATGTAAATAAATATTCTATTTAATAGTAAAATAACAGAGCACCTACCCAAACACGAGTGTCCATTAAAAATGTTCAAACAAATAAATTAAAAAATATATGATACTTTATTTTACATTTCCTAATGAAAAATATGCTTGTAATTAAAGCAGTATGCAAACTTTTTTTTTTCAAATAGTCGTTATAAAAAAATAAACTTTGTGCCAATAGAACTGACTACTCCACTAAGCAAAACAACGATTTCTTTATGGCTTATCAACCCGTTGTGCGACATTTAACGTCGGAATGTAATTGAGATTGTAAGAATTAATCATACATAGCGAGTGACTATTGCATGAACATTTTTCGGGAAGATAACCAGGATTTCAACGGATACAGACCTACCATTTAATCCATATCAACAGATAGTGGATGTATTCGTACCTTCCAAAGTGTATCTGCATGTCCAGTGAATTCAACGAACTCGAGTGAAATTCGAACTCTGCTCTCAGATTCTCATTCTGAGCCGCTACCCATTAAACCACCCACACATCCGCTTAACGAAATAAAAATGAAATGAGAAATTGACAAATATCTGCACCTCGGCGAACAAGCCAGTATGAAATTGACAGTAGTACCGGCCGTAGTAGGATCACTGGGAAGAATCCTGTGAAAATACATGAAATAGCAGGAAATCCACGGGAGAAACGACACTGACAATGGTATTTTTTTGAAACAGCTTAACTACTGAAAGAAGTTTGCTATCACAAATGATGCTGATAATTACTCGTGTGAACACTCAATAAGTGCAGGGAAAAACTTTTTTTAGCCTTGTCGGTTTTATTTGGAAGCAAATACTAGAGGAAGTGACGGAACCGCATCAGTACTCAAGTTATCTTTTATCCTCGTGCCCTGAATGATACCCGTATTGAAAAAGATTAAAGCTGATCCACTAATGAAAACATCAGTTGGTGATACCTGGCTTTTAACGCTTAACTTAAACAATCATTGAAGATATGACAAGATGTTAAATCAACTTAATGTCGTACTGCGTTTAAATCTATTCAGTTTGTTTTGGTATAAATGCCGGCAAAGGATAATTTCTATGTGGTAGATTGAATTTTAAGAGCTATTTGATACATTCGAATCTGAAAACTTCAGCAAGTGTCTCGTCTTCTTGTAAAGAATCTTGACTTCGTCTGATGAAGTATATTTAAGAAACATCGATGAATAACATACGGAATGAATTTTAATTAGTCAGTTAAGTGCCATACTCGGTTGGACAATCATGTCTCTTTCTATTCATGACTGACTAGGCAGATTTCCCCGCAGTAAGTTGCCGTTTGTCTACGGTAGACTCGGTCTCATAGCCTTGGTTAGTAACCAGTCTGTCCAGATATTCAACTCGTAGATGGGGAGAAAAGAGATATTCATACATTTCCCAAAGATATTTGAAAGTAAATGTAACTAATCTAACTTGAATTTAAACTCTGCTCTTCGATTTCCTCTTCCGAGCCGATATCCAATATATGACAAAAAGTCAATGAATCAAAGATTGTATTCACTTTCCTGACTTTCGACAACGTTTTAATGTATTCCCTGAGTTCCCTCTGCAATTCTTAAAAAACCTGTATAAGACACATAGAGAATTGTTTCAGTTTCAGATAAATGCCCATATTTAGTTATCTGTTAAAACCAAGATATCCTTCAACTTAATTTTTTCCAGGTCAGAAGATGTAACTTTTCATCAGTAAAAATTATATTTCAAATTTTTTTTAATTTCTTAAATTTATTTTATTTTCTTAATTTTTTTATTTTTTAAAGTTTTAAAAAGTTTTTTTTTAAATTTAAATTTTTTTTTTTTTAAATTCTTTTTATTTTTAAAAAAAATTTTTTCACGGTTTATTGACCTTTTGTGGGTTCTTTAAAGCCAAGACTTAATTTGGGCTGTAAGAAATTTTATTTTTCTATTTTTGTTAAAACATATTGCATTAACAATTTTTTTTTTAGAATGACAACGATTTCACCGTATATTATTTTACTATTTAACCTATAGCTAGGGATATTGATTCATATCTTTTCAAACGTTATTTGCGAGTAAGCGAATGTAACGAACTCGACTAGAATTCGAACTCGTCTTCATTCAGTTTTACTGAATAATTAACGGTAAAAGCAATATTCACTATGTTACAGAAAACTTTCTCTTTTTGATGACAGTATCTAATCTTTTTGCTTTAAAAGGAATTTTTCAACTCATGGACTGCCAAAAGAATTACTTTCACACATGACATGGATCTGAATACAAAAGAGCCAACATGATATAACTGACTAGGCATAGGTTAACGTAATCAAAGAAAGATATAAAAGCTGTCTGTTTAAGAAGACACGCGCTGAAACTCCAAAGCGATGATATTTACAAGAATCGATAAATTAATTCCTCAATCTTAAAATTACATATGGCAAATATAACAATTTCAAACTTGTTATATCTTAGATGAGGTTTTTTCTTTCTTTTTTTTTTTGTACTGATGAGAAAAGTAAGTTTGGAAAATTGATATTTCGTACCATACCGTATATCATTAATCACAAATTTATATCGCTCTATCAAATGTTAAATAAATTAGATATTGCGATTTGAAACAAATCATTCTTCAAGTGGATGCTGTTCTTCCAGTAGTCGACTGAGTAAAAATTAAAGAAATATAAAGAAAAATACCTGTAATTTATTATTGGTAAGTTAGTTGTTTTTGATTAGCGGTATATGAACACTTCTATAGATATGTTTTTAATGCCGAAATGTAAACTTTTTTAAGCTAATCGTGGTTCAGTGATACATGCCATATAGGACATTATTTTTATTTTAAAGAGGTTAAGTCAAATCACACTTACTAAACTAAAATCATTAATGAAGGATGTCAAGAAAAATGGGGGAAAAATGCAAAATAAACTGACTACAAATTTACCAGTCCCCAGGAAATAAAAATCCTTGCCTTGATGGAAATTCTCGAAGGAAAACACGGCTACGAGTAAGTCGCACTAAAATTACTCCTTAACTTTTACTGAAAGAAGAACCAGCACCATGGACACCATGTTGGTCGTTCTTATTATTGTAAGAAATTCCAAACAAAAGATTACGGTAAAATATTTTCCAATTAAATGCATTGATCTTTATTTCAAAAGACAATTTATTAAAGTCAAACAGCCTAAAAGATCTGTTCAGAAGTATTAAAATGCATATAATTATAAAATTCTTGAAATTAGTTGCATTATATCTGAAAATATATTACTAAACCAAGGATTGTCTTTGTGGCCGAAATATAAACCACTATAAATCAGTTCTGGCATAAATAAGTTAATATTCCGTTAAAAATTTACTTGAACTTAAATAAATTTAAAGGGGTTAAAAATTAAGCATTTTTGGTGAGCGTTTGCACTAGACACAAGTAATTATTTTTCTGGAGGAAGCGGGCCAAAATTCATGCAGAAGTAGTCGCACTATATATGAAGTACGCTAATACATTAGTATCTGCTGTATTTATTTTAGCAGTCTTTTCTTCTTTCCATTATAGTTTATCCTCAGTTAAAACGTTAAGATCCCATAAACGCCTGGTATTCTTTTCCTTCAGTTTATTGTCTAAACTTCTGCCTTAGAATTCGTTTACAAACTAGATTCGTTCTATGACGGAAATTTATATCGATTATCTCTTTATTGTTCGATAAAACGTTGATATTCTTAATATATTTTAGGTGTTACTTTCACTGATTTTTTTCTTTCTCTTTCAGTGACATCAAGCAGTTTACGTCAACGATATGTCATCTACTCGCTCATGGAGAAAAGGTCAAAATTTATCGCTAGAAATGGACATCAAAGTGCACAACAAAATCAAATTTTATTTAATGGTTATTATCGGATTACCGTTTCTACCCAGTCATGTCTATTAATAATTTGATTGTTTGCTCATTTGGCGGATTCATGTAGCTCTGTTGATTGGGGTCAAATACATCTCTATTTAGAGGGGTAAGATCTCCTTCGAAAGCGAATACATTTGGCCTATGGGTGAGGATTTGAAATTCCTAAGGATAGGATCCTGGTGGCGGAGCGGAAATGAAATAAATGTTTATAAATACATAACTCAATAGAATCCAACTAGATATCAAAGATGGCAAACTAATTATAGAAAAATAAGAGGAATTAGTATTTTTCCGACTCCGTCGTGGCCACACATTTATTACCTACAGCTACATAGGAAACGAATGGATGCCACCCATATGCTATATATGTAATGAACGATATACAGTCGAACACATATAAAATGTATAGGGTTTAAGCCTGGTCCATGAAAAATATTCAGTCAAACAATATGATTGAACCCTTCAACAGGATTGATTTTAATAAAATATTTTTTTTTAATCATATCACCCCAAGCAAGGCGATAACGCCACTGATGTGCAGGGGGCTACGTAAGAGTAAAAAGATTGGAAAAGAGAAAACCGGAAACCGCATCCTTAACAGGAAACAAGGGATGAGCCTCTTCACCTGTTCAATAGACGTGGGTGGAGTGTGAACCGGGCGATAGTTTAGTCTATTTACTCCAATTGAAAAAAAAATAAAGAAAAGAGAGAAAAGCTTGGGAAAGAGAAAACCGGAAACCGCATCCTAAACGGGAAACAAGGGGTGAGCCTCTTCACCTGTTAAATAGACGTGGGTGGAGTGTGAACCGGGCGATAGTTTAGTCTATTTACTCCAATTGAAAAAAAAATAAAGAAAAGAGAGAAAAGCTTGGGAAAGAGAAAACCGGAAACCGCATCCTAAACGGGAAACAAGGGGTGAGCCTCTTCACCTGTTAAATAGACGTGGGTGGAGTGTGAACCGGGCGATAGTTTATCTACTCCAATTGAAAAAAAAATAAAGAAAAGAGAGAAAAGATTGGAAAAGAGAAAATTACATACGGAAGCCCAGAAATACTGAAAAAAATGAACAACTAATATTGACAAATCAGTAAATGAACAAAATAATCTTCAATTAAAATTCATACCAAAATCATTAAGTTTAAATGAACTTTTTTACAAAGTATATTGCTTTCAACTAAATGATACTAAAGTATAATTCACAAATTAAATCTAATACAAAAATCATGATACGCCAAATCAAATCTTATCGGGCAGGAAATGACTTAACGAACGTTGATATGACTTTACACCCAACAGTCAAATCAACATAATTGTATACCCCAAAGGTTCCAAATATACTTGGGAGGAGTAACCAATGGATTGCAAATTTTTAAGAACTAGTATATTATCCATGTAACCCTGTTGAAGGCTAGGCGAATAGGATTATTTCTTGAAATAACCTATTATTGATTTTCGAGGCGGATGGAGTGTGTGGATAATAAAATCTCACATCATACATAAGTCTTATAACAAAAACATTAACTAAGAAAAGCTATATAGAATGTGATTTTAATAATGAAAAAAATATTTTCCGAAATTGGTTGTCGAATCGACAGGTGATAACTTAGTAGAACATATTATATCCTCAGAGCTATTTTAGGACTATAAAAAATGGCTCCTTACAGGGAGAACTCGAAAACCATGCAAATCTACTAATGAAAATGCCAACTTTTTAAAAAAAGTACATTCACATCGAACGTTAAACACATCTAAGGGAGTGATGGAAAAATATGAAACTGTACTTTTACTTCCATTAAAAAAATAAAAATAACAATGTCAGTAACGTAGAAAGAATATCTATAAACAAAGATGGAGAAACAACACAAAACCATGAATATGTAATAACATTTAGGAAGGCCAATATAGTAATCTCTCAAAAATTATCAAGCCAAGTGGCCCAATATTAAAAGAAAGCCTCAAAATGGCAACTGAAGGACGCAAACTGACCCGTTTATACATAACTTTGCCAATTACAAATAAACAATCAAATACTTGCAGACCCAGGTCTGATATCCTCCTTTGCAAAACTGTTATTTAGCATAGCATCACAAACAATTCCAAAATCCTCAACCAGCAAATATCACGAATCCTTGTTCATCATAAATTTAAGAGAATCTACCAAACAGCAAGACCGTGTTGTAATACGATGTAGCATCAAAAACATGCAAACAGAAACACAGAAATCATTTCTGCAAACTAAATAGCCAAGCACCAATCTCAGAAGATGAGAAATGGTCAGCTGGTAAGAAACGTCATCTACCACAGAATCTCTCCCCAAACCAAATGAAAAGACGTAGTTAGCCTTCCAGCGAGAAAGCAAAATTCCCAATCAGTTATTAAAACACTTAGCAGAAATATCCATCAACGTGCGACTCTTCATTTTGAATGACATATTCAGACAACTTCCCTAACACATGGCTTTAAAAAACGGTTTAAATATTATGAATTAAGGCTTATTTTCCATTTCAATACGGTAAAAATTCCTACAATTCAGGGATATATTCCATTTAATATCGATATGAATTCCTCAATAGAAGATTTTCTTGCCATGTTAGATCAATATGAATTATACGAGAAGCCTGCATTTCATTTCAGATCGATATCAAATCTTTTATTTTAGTGTTTCAAATTAACATTAATTCTTCCATTTTCAGGGTTTCAGATCGATATTAATTCTTCTATTCCAGTGTATATTTTCATTTCAGATCGAAAACAAATCATTTATTTCAGGGATTTCCTGTTTTTTTCATGCTGACTTTCCATTTCAGATCGACATTAAATCTTTTATTTCAAGGTCCGTTCGCATTTCAGATCGATTTAACATCATTTAATCAGGGTGTCTTTCAGTTTCAGACATACGTCAATTCTGTTTTATTTACTTCCTTTCATTTTAAAAGGATAATTCTATTTCATGGTTTGTTTCCATTTCAGACAGGAATCAAATCAGCAGTTTCATTTCGACATCGAAGCTGCCATTTCAGATCGGCATCGAACTTTCAGTTTCAGACTGGCATCGAATATTTAATTTTGGACCGGCATTGAATCTTCAGTTTGGGACCGGCATCGAATCATCCATTTCGGACCGGCATCGAATCTTCCTTTTCAGATCCGCATCGAATCTTCAGTTTCGGTGGGGCATCGAATCTTCCATTTCGGACCGGCATCGAATCTTCAAGTTCGGATCGGCATCGAATATTCAGTTTCAGATCGGCATCGAATCTTCCATTTCGGATAGGCATTCGAATCTTCCAAAACTGATTGGCATCGAGTCATCTGGTTCGGACCGGCATCGTATCTTCAGCTTCGGGCCGGCATCTAATCATTCATTTCAGATCAGCATCGAATCATTAGTTTCGGACCGGCATTGAATCTTCCATTTCAGATCGGCATCGAATCTCCTGTTTCGGACCGGCATCGAATCTACAGTTTCGGACCGGCATCTAATCTTCCATTTCAGATCGGCATCGAATCTTCAGATTCGGACAGGCATCGAATTATCCATTTCAGATCGGCATCGAATCTTCATTTTCGGGCCGGCATCGAATCTTCCATTTCAGATCCGCATCGAATCTTCAGTTTCGGATAGGCATCGAACTATCCATTTCAGATCGGCATCGAATCTTCAGTTTCGGACCGGCATCGAATCTTCAGGTTCGGGCCGGCATCGAATCTTCCATTTCGGATCGGCATCGAATCTTCATTTTCGGGCCGGAATTCGAATCTTCCATTTCGGATCGGCATCGAATCTTCAGTTTCGTACAGGCATCGAATCTTCCTTTTCAGATCGGCATTCAAATCTTCCATTTCAGATCGGCATCGAGTCTTCAGGTTCGGGCCGGCATCTAATCTTCCATTTCAGACCAGCATCGAATAATCAGTTTCGGACCGGCATTGAATCTTCCATTTCAGATCTGCATCGAATCTTCAATTTCAGATCGGCATCGAATCTCCTGTTTCGGACCGGCATCGAATCTTAAGATTTGGATCGGCATCTAATCTTCAGTATCAGACCGGCTTGGAATCTGCAGTTTCGGACCGGCATCGAATTTTTAGTTTCGGACCGGCATCGAATCATCCATTTCAGATCGGCATCGAATTTTCAGTTCCGGACCGGCATTGAATATTCCATTTCAGATCGGCATCGAATCTTCAGTTTCGGACTGGCATCGAATCTTCCATTTCAGATCGGCATCGAATCTTCAGGTTCGGACCGGCATCTAATCTTCCATTTCAGACCGGCATCGAATCTTCAGATTCGGACAGGCATCGAATCATCCATTTCAGATCGGCATCGAATCTTCAGTTTCAGGTCGGCATGGAATTTCCTGTTTCAATGTTTTTTTTTTAAATTTCAGATCGGCATCGAATCTCCTGTTTCGGACCGGCATCGAATTTTCAATATCGAACCGGTATCGAATCTTCAGTTTCCGATCGGCATGGAACCTTTTCTTTCAGCGTTTTTTTTTTTGTTTTTTTGATTTTTTTTTTTTCAATTTTAGCTCGGGTTCGAATCTCCTGCTTCTGATCCTCATCGAATCTTCAGTATCGAACCGGTATCGAATCTTCAGTTTCGGACCGGCATCGACTCTTCAGTTTCAGATCGGTATCGAATGTTCTGTTTTGTACCGGCATCGAATCTTCAGTTTCAGATCGGCGTCGAATCTCCAGTTTCAGATCGCCATCGAATCTTCTCTTTCAAATCGGCATTTAATCTTCAGTTTTAAATCGGCATCGAATCTTCCATTTCAGATCGGCACCGAATTTTCAGTTTCATTGCGTCTTTCCATTTCAGATCGACATCAAATGTTTTTCAGGGCTTCTTTTTATTTCAGATTAATGCCAATGCTTTCCTTTCAATATTACCTTGCATTACACACTGATATCAATTCCATCGATTTCAGCGTTGTTTTTTTTGTTTGTTTGTTTTAAATCGACATCCAATATATCATTTAATGGATACTTTAAATTTCAGTGTGACATCAATTTTATTTATCTATTTACCCCCCTTTTCATCTCAGATAAACATCTTCTATTTCAGGGTTACTTTTTATGTAAGATTCACATCCAATCATTAAATCAGTGTTTCTTTCGTCTTTAGAGCAACATCAATTTTTGAATTACAGGGGACTTTCCATTTCAAATTGACATCAATTCTCCTAATTAGGGTTTAGTTTACAGATCGACGTCAAAACTTATCTTTCTGGGTTAATTTCAGATTGATCTCAATTCTCCTGTTTCAGCATATCACTTCATTTTCACATCAACGACATTTCTACTATTTGAAGGTTATTTTTCATTTCAGATCATCATAAATGCTTCTATTTCAATTATTCCCTCTATTTCATATCAATAAAAAAATTATTTCAGTATTCCTGTCATTTGATCGACGTCAAAACTTTACTTTCAGGGTTTCTTTCCATTTTAAGGTGGACATCAATTCTTTTAATATCATCACATCCTTTATTCTAAGGTTCGTTTCCATTTCAAATACATTTAAATTTTTTAAATTAGGGTTTCATTCCGTTTCAGATAGACGTCTATTCTGTTTATTCAGAATTTGCTTCCATTTTAGAAGGATAATTTCATGATTACTTTCTATTTTAGATCAACATCAATTCTTCCATTTTCAGAGTTTTGTTACATTTCCGTTCAACTAAAATTATTTTAATTCAGTCTTTCTATTTCATATCGACATAAATTTTTCTCTTTCAGGTATCTTTTTCCATTTCCGATCGACATCAAAACTTTTCTTTCAATGGTTCTTTCCATTTTAGGTGGACATCAATTCTTCTATTTCAGCCCCTCTGTCTATTTCAGATCGACATCAAATCTTTTCTTTCAATGTTTCTTTCCATTTTAGGTGGACATCAATTCTTCTATTTCAGCCCTTTTGTCTATTTCAGATCGTCGTCAAATCTTTTTTTTCAATATTTCTTTCCATTTTAGGTGGACACCAATTCTTCTATTTCAGCTCATTTGTCTATTTCTGATCGACGTGAAATCTTTTCTTTCAATGGTTCTTTCCATTGTAGGTAGACATCAATTCTTCTATTTCAGTCCTTTTATCTATTTCAGATCGACGTCAAATCTTTTCAATGTTTCTTTCCATTTTAGGTGGACATCAATTCTTCTATTTCAGCCCCTTTGTCTATTTCAGATCGACCTCAAATCTTTTCTTTCAGGGTTCTTTTCCATTTCGGCTCGACTTAAGATATTTGAAATCAGCGTTTATTTCCGTTTCATATCGACATTAATTCATCTCTGTCAGCGCTTCTTTCAATTTTACATCGTCATCGATTCTTTTAATTCTGTTTCACCTTCCATTTCAGAACGGCATCAGTTCTACATCAGATTTACTTCGAATCTCCGACATCAATTCTTCCATTTCAGTGTTTTGTTACATTTCCGTTCAACTAAAATTATTTCAATTCAGGCTTTCTTTCTATTTCATATCGACATAAATTTTTCTCTTTCTGGATTTTCTTCCATTTCCGATCGACATCAAATCTTTTATTTCAATGTTTCTTTCCATTTTAGCTGAACATCAATTTTTCTATTTCGTCATTTTTGTATATTTTAGATCGTCATTAAATTATTTATTTTGAGGTTTGTTTCCATTTCAGATCGACTAAAGATCTTTTAAATCAGAGTTTCTTTCCATTTCACACAGACATCAATTTTTATTTAGTTTCCGTCTATTTCAAAACCAAAATTCTATTTCAGGTTTTCTTTTTTAGAACAAACTCAATTTTTCCTTTTCAAGGTTTTATTACATTTCACTTTAACTTCAGTTCTTTTAATTCAGGATTTCTTTCCATTTCATATTGACATCGATTCTTCCCTTTCAGCGCTTCTTTTCATTTAAGATTCTCATCCAGTTTTTATTTCAGTGTTGTTGTTTTTTTGTCTTCAGAGATGTATCAATTCTTCAAATACAAGGTACTTTCCATTTCAGACCAAGTTACAGATTTCTGTTTATTTCAGATTGACATCATTTCTTCGAATTAGGGTTGATTTTACATTTCAGATCGACGTCAAAACTTTTATTTCAAGGCTAGTTTTAATTTCCGATCGATCTCAAGTCTTCTGTTTTAGCGTTTCTTTCTGGCATGATCGACATCAGTTCTTATTTCAGCGTAGCGTTCAATTTCAGATCGACGATATTTCTACTGTTTCAAGGTTACTTTCTTTTGTGGCCTAGTCACTAAGTTATTGTTGTCCATTGAGGCCAGAAATATAGACGCAATAACGCAATAGTTTTACACAGAAATATTACAAAACAGCAGTACAAACATATACCCATGAACAATTATTAGTGCGGATGTCACTTGTTAGACTGGAATAGATTCTCTTTTCGTTTCCTCTCTCACTCTCTGATTGTACAAAGCAGATTTCAGGATTTCCTTTCATTTCAGATCAATTTCAAATTTTTCATTTCAGCATTTTTTCTGTCTCCGGAGTCAAATCTTCTTAATGTTTCTTTACATTTTAAGTGAACATCAATTTCAGTGTTTTTGGTCTACTTTAGATCGTCATTAAATCTTTTATTCTAAGGTTTGTTTCTATTTCAGATCGACTAAAGGTCTTTTAAATCAGAATTTCTTTCCATTTCAGACAGACATAAATTTTTATTCAGAGTTTCCGTCCATTTCAGAACGAAAATTCAATTTCACGTTTTCTTTCCATTTTATAACAAATTCAATTTTTCCTTTTCAGGGTTTTATTACATTTCTGTTTAACTTCAATTCTTTTAAATCAGGTATTTTTTATCCATTTCATATCGACATCAATTCTTCAATTTCAAAGTTTCTTTTATTTCAGATCGACTCCAGTTCTCTTTCAGCGTTGATTTCCAATTCATACCAACAAGAATGCTCGTCTTTAAGCGTTTCTTTTCATTTCATGACCGACAAGAATTCTCTTTCATCGTTTCTTGGATTTGCGGATCGACATAAATTCTTTCAGAGTTTTTTTCCTTTCAAATCGACATCAGTTCTTTCTCTTTTACGATATTTTTTCTTTCAGATCGACTTCAATTCCTTTTTTATTAACGGTTTCTTTTCAGATCGACATCAATTCTTTTTCTTTTAGGGTTTCTTTTTGTTTTCAGATCGACATCAATTCTTATTCCAAGTCAGGTCGACATCATATATTTTTATTCAGGGTTTTCTGCCATTTTTAGATCGACATAAGTCCTTTTTTTTTCAGGTTTCTCTTATATATTTGATCGTCACCAATTCATCTTTAGCGTAAATTTACAATTCAGACAGACTGGAAATCTATTTCAGCGTATTTTCTATCTCAGATCGATGTCAAATTATTTCTTTTTATTTTAGGTGGACATCAATTCTTGTATTTCAGCGTTTTTGTCTATTTCAGATCGTCAAATCATTTATTTCAGGGTTTGTTTCCATTTCAGACCGACATAAGATCTTTTAAATCAGGGTTTCTTTCCATTTCATACAGACATCAATTAGTGTTATTCGGCGTTTCCTTTTATTTCAGAACGATAATTCTATTTTTTGTTTACTTTCCATTTTAGATCAGATTCAATTTTTCCATTTTAAATTTTTATTACATTTCTGATAAATCTTTCTTTCAATTCAGGATTTCTTACCATTTCATATCGACATCGATTCTTCTCTTCCAGGCATTAAAGGTAGACGTAGATTGATCAATTTTTAGCGTTTTGTTTCATTTTCAGTTCTACATCAATCCTTTTGTCATCGTTTCTTTTCATTTCAGATCGATATCTTCTATTTCAGTGTTACCTTATACTCGGATTGACATCGAATCTTTAATTGAATGTTTCTTTTATCTTTAGTAAACATGATTTTTTTTTAAATTTCAAGGTTTCTTTCTATTTCAGATCAACAGAAACTCTTCTATTTCATGTCAATAACAAAAATTTTATTTCAGATTTCGTTCAATCTCAAATAGGCATAAATTTTCTATTTCAGATTTACTTTCTATATCAGATCGACACAAATCTTTTAATTCATGGTTTCTTTCCATTTCAGATCTCTTACAATTCAACTATATCTGTCTTTTTTCCCATTAAATATAAAAGGCCTATTCTTGTTTTACAGCGTTTCTTTCCATTTCCGATCGACATTATTTTTTGTCTTTCAGCATTACTTTATATTTCAGTTTGACATCAATTCTGTTACTGAGATGCTTCATATTTCAGGTAAACATCATTAAAATTCTGTGTTCCCTTCTATTTCTGATCGTCCTCAAATCTTTCATTTTATTTTATTTCTTTATTTATTTTTATTTCAGACCGACATGAAACCTTTTTATTCCAAGGTTTCTTCTCATTTCAGATCAACATCAATTTTTGTATTTCAGGGTTAATTTACATATCCACATCAGTTCTTTACATTCGTTGTTTCTTTTCATTTCTTTCCACTTCAGATCAACATCAAATCATTTAATTCAAACTTTCTTTCCATTTCAGAATTCTTCTATTTCTAGTTTGTTTTCCGTTTCAGCTCGACATCAAATTATATTTAATATTTTCTTTCCATTTCAGAACATCAATTCTTATAATTCAGTTTTTCTTTCAATTTCAGAAGCACAAGTCTTTTAATTTAGGGTTTCTTTCTATTTGAGATGGACACTATTTCTTATATTTCAACGTTTCTTTCCATTTCAGTTCGTTAACAAATCTTTTATTTCAGACTTACTTTCTGTTTCATATCGATGTCAATTCTACCATTTCACCGTTTCTTTTCATCTGAGATTGACATCAATACTTTTAATTCAGTGTTTCATTACATTTTAGAACGGCATCAATTCTATATCAGGTTTACTTTGCAACTCAGTTGATGTTCAAAGCGTCGCTTAGATGTGGCACAAGGCCGAAAGTATGGGGTATCTAGTGAGGATCGAACTCACTACTAAGTTGTATTAGGTTCTAGAAAGACAATACTGCTAACCATTTTACTATGCCGAGGTTCATTTTGCAACTCAGGCTTAAATTCGTTTATTTTAGGCTTTCTTTCCAAATCAGTCCGACATAAAATAGTCTTTTCCTTCTTTTTCTGATCGAAACCATATGATGTTTTATTTCAGAGTTTCTTTTTATTTCGCATCGATATGAATTATTCTGTCTCAGGGATTCTTTCTCCCTTTCAGACAGACATCAATTCTTCACATTCAGCGTAAATTTACAAATCAGATCGACTTGAAAACTATTTCATGCTTTCCTTTCCATGTCGGATTGACATCATTTTTTTTTTCCGAAATGATTTCCTTTTAAGATTGACATTAAATCTTTAATTCAGTGTTACTTTCGATTCCAGATAAACAGATTTTATCCACTTCAGTATTACCTTCCCTTTAAGATCACCATAAAATTATACTTTTCCGGATTTCTGTCAATTTGAAATCGCCATCAATTTTTCTCTTTCATGGTTTCTTTCTATTTTAGTTCGACATCATTTTTTTCGCTTTCCTTTCCATTTTCATATTAATAGCAATCTTTTATTTTAGGATTTCATTCTTTTGGGAAGAGAGCACTAACCCAGTCGTGTTACTGCTGAAGGGTAGAATCGCGACTGGGGAAAGATAGACAGATACTTTTGGCCTGGCTATATGGCCGGGAAGACCCACATTAAAAAGACCTTGTGTCACATCTCGCCTTAAGTGGGAAGGTGGGTAAATATCGTTGTAGTCGGCATTTGCCTCCGCTTCTGTTCACACTATCAGCTCTCTGCCTTCGGGCAGAGTTCCGATGAGATACCGAAGTTACTCAGAGACCAGACTAGCTTTGAGCTCCACTCAGCTAGAATAATATACCTGGATATACTATTTTCAACGATTTCACTTGAAGACTTTTATATATCTATTTATATTAATAGTATTCCTGTATTTACTAACCTGCGTTCAAGTTTGTCTATTACGTTCAATATAACCTACTTTTCTATCTCCATATCTGTTTTTGTTGTTCATTATTTTGTGCGGTTCCTCAGCCGGAATCCACGACACTATCCGTTTCAGATCGACATAAATTTTTTTTTTTTTTTAATCATTTCACCCCAAGCAAGGCATTCCACTGCCACTATTGCGCTTGGGGCTGCATAGGGGAAGGTAAATAGAAAGAGTGGTTAGATATAGGAAATGTCAGAAGTGGGGTGATAGATGGGTGGGTGGGAAGAGTGTTTGAAAGAATGGAAGCGAGTTAGTTTGTTAGGAGGTGTCTATTGACCTTACATTTAAACTCCTAGAGATTGTAGCCGTCGGGGAAAGCAGTCATGTGGAAGGGAATTCCACAGTCGGGAGGTGCGATAAAAGAAACTGTTGGAGTAGAAGTTGCGGTTGCATTTTATCGGTTTCACTGTAAAGGGGTGGGATCTAGTTGCTAATCTAGTATCTCGTGCAAATTCGAACCTAGGGGGCACCAGAGATCTAAGTTCATCGGAGCAGAAGCCGTGAAAGTATTTATAGAAGAGACACAGGGAAGCCACGTCGCGCCGGTGTGAGAGCGACTGCATCCGGTCTGCTAAGTCGGTATCGATCACATTACATACCCTCCGCTGTACCTTGTCGAGAAGCCCAAGGAGAATAGCAGGGGCACCCGACAAGATATGGCAACAGTATTCAATGCACGGGCGGATGGTAGATTTATAAATGTACAGGATAGATTCAGACGGAAAAAAACTTCCGGGTCCTGCACAGAGAACCGACTTTCATAACAGCGGATTTTGCAATGGATTCGATATAGTCATTTCCACTTGAGGTTCGCTGAAAGTGTGAGACCAAGGAGGCGTAGTGTTTTACTCTCTGGGAGGCAAGCCTGGTCCATTATGATCTTGTTTATTTCTATATGAGATTGGCTTCAATTGTTTTATTTCAGGGTTTTTCATTTCATATCCTCATTAATTCTATTTCAGTTTCTTCCATTTTAGATCTATATCAATAGTTCTATTTGAGATTTTTTCTCCATTTTAGATTATATCGATTCTTTTAAATCTTCATTTTTTTCCCGTTTGGGTTCCACATCAAATCTATTTCAGGTGTTTGTTCCCTTTTTATATCAACATACATTTTATTTCAGCGTTTCTCCATTACAGTTTATTTTCCATTTTAGATCGCTCGTAATATTCTGTTTCCAGTTTTTTCATAATTCTACATTTCTTCTTCCATTACACTGTAAGTTTCATTTCAATGTTGTTCAATTTCGTGTTTTCTTTTCATTTGAGATCGACATTTATTACATGTCATGGTTTTAAAGCATTTCGGATCGACATGAATTATTCCATTTATGGGCTACGTTTCATTTCCGAGCTCCGTTCCGTTTCAGCGCGATATCAATTTCATTTTTTTAATCATTTCAACCCAAGCAAGGCGGTACCACCACTGATGTGCAGGGGGCTACATAAGAGAGTTAAGTTTTAGACATGGGGAGAGTGAAGACAAAAACGATCCAGCTACAGAGGTCGAAAGAGAATGGGTAAGTTAAGGATGTAGACACAGGAGTGAAGACAGTTACGAAGAGAGAAAGGAAACAGCAAAATACACGGGGTGATGTGGATAAAAGATGGGAATTAATTTTGCATTTAAGTTCTTGGAGGTTTTAGTCGTCAGGAAAACAAGTATATGGAAATTTTACCTACTTCTGAAAATAAGTAAAAGCATTCATACTTATGGCTGTTATTGTAACATTTTGTTAAATTCAAGTAATTATGTGTTAAAGGAAATTCTTCGAATATTTTATTGCTATAGAACTCAAAATGTTTATTAACTGAAGAATAAAATTCATCAGAAAATTAAAATAGAAAAATTGTGACATTTTCACGGATATTTTAACCTAATATAGATCTCTATCTCCGCCCGTAAAGAACGGGTACTGTGTTGTAATTAAAATCAGCTCGAAATGAGAAATCAGAGAGCCTACTTTTAATTCTTTGTATACACAAATAACTCTCGCTTTCATTTTCGGGATCTTATTAATTCCAAACTAGATTATTTAACGATTTATTAATCGTAGCTTACATGTGACATCAGGTCGAAAGTATGGAGGTAACCAGTGAGGATCGAACTCACTCTTTTTCTTCTATATACCTTGTCCTTTCAGGACGTAGGCGATCGTGGCTTTCCACGTCGCCCTATCTTTGGTGGCTCTTAGCACGCTTTCTCCTGTTACACCATGCAAACCCCTTCTGTTCCATCTGTTGAGGCCCTTCAAATGTTATCCGCTGCTTTCCCCTGTCTCTTTTTCCCTCTATCTGGCCTGTTAGTATCAGGTTCTCCAAGCCATCCTTCCTCATTGCATGTCCCAGAAACTTTAGCTATCTCGTCCTGATGATCAGTGTATATAAAGTTGAAACTGACAGCTTCAAGCTACCCAGCAAATTGGTAGGTGGTTTATATTACAGCATGGGAGATTCCACTCTGCCATGTAAGCAAGTCTATTCTTTAGACTCTGATTGGCTGATGATTCCAATGTGGATATTGTGCTCAATAAATATCAGCATAATATCCACTCAGTGGGTGAGGGGAGAGGGGGACATGTATTGCGTTACAACTCTGTTTATTTTTGTCTGCCAACTGGACGCTAGTTGGAAACATCCTTGAAGGTGAGTTTCACACTCTTAATTGTTCACTTAGTATTAATTTCCTTTTTGTTTTTATCCTTTCCAAAACCTCATTATCACTCACATGCTCAATCTATGATATCCGCAGCGTCTTTAATAACACTAGCCTGCTATTACATCACGTCGAATTGTTTCTCATAGGATTATATAATATCTTAAGCTGAATATCTATTATAAAGTGGAAGTGACTATTTCTGTAGACTTTATATACAGTAAGATTCGCCCTGTTCATTGAACGATGGCTATTCGAGGTACAGTGTTACGTTAGTGGGTAGTTTATATGGATAAGTAGTTAGCTCAAGATTTCAACAGGTTAAGATTGTAGTGATGACGAAACCTCTGCAGGTGTTCGAGGGAAAATTTTAAAACGAACATATTTTTCCTCTTGGAATATGCAGGGAATGGGATAAGTGGCATGGCGGGTTCTAGCCCTGAAGGTTAGGCCTGGTTGAACCAAGAAATATATTTAGCCCGAACACTTCCTATGAAAATTAGGCCTGGTTGAACCAAGAAATGTAGTTAGCCCGAATATTTTCTATGGAAAGTTAGGCCTGGTTGAACCAAGAAATGTAGTTAGCCCGAACAGTTTCTATGGAAATTAGGCCTGGTTGAACCAAGAAACATAGTTAGCCCGAACACTTCCTATGAAAATTAGGCCTGGTTGAACCAGGAAATGTAGTTAGCCCGAACAGTTTCTATGGAAATTAGGTCTGGTTGAACCAAGAAACATAGTTAGCCCGAACAGTTTCTATGGAAATTAGGCCTGGTTGAACCAAGAAATGTAGTTAGCCCGAACAGTTTCTATGGAAATTAGGCCTGGTTGAACCAAGAAATGTAGTTAGCCCGAACATTTTCTATGGAAATCGCAATTGACCATCGAGGGACTTCTTACATTCCGCCTGCGTGAGAGGGAAGTTCGTTAGTGGAAAGTAATTCTTAACTCACTTTAGATCGATATCAGTTCAAGGATTCTTTCCATTTCAGATTGATTTCCATTCTGTTATTGCATTTATTGTTTCTCTTACAGACTATTTATATACTCAAAAATCTATCGTTCATTTCAAGCTTTCATTAACCATAGGAAAAACGAAATATGTATCTTCGATTTAAGGCATTTTATCTCTTTCTGGTTAGCTTTGATTTAAATCCGTCACGACAAAATCCAACGGAGAATCTGTAACGTGATCGATCCCGACAGATACAGTCACTTTCTCACCGGCGCAATGTAGCTTACCTGTGTCTCTTCTACAAATACTTTAACGGTTTCTGTGCCGATGAACTTAACTCGCTGGTGCCCTCTTTATGTATGAATTTACTCGAGCCGCAAGATTAGCAACTAGGTCCTACTCTTTTACTGTGAAACCAATTAAACGCAAATTCTACTCCAGCAGCTTTCCTGCACTTCCTACCTGTGGAATTCCCTTCCGTTTACTTGCTTCTCCGACAGCTACAATCTCTAGGAATTTGAATGTAAAGTCAATAGTCATCTCCTATCTCACTAACTGGCATCCTCTGCCTCATGCTTCTTTCTCCATCCACTCCCATCTCATCAGTATTCTCATCCTTCTTTTACACAATTTCTGATCCTCCCTATAACTTGTCACTCTTTCTCATAACTTTCCTTCTATGTAAGCTCCTTCACACCAGTGGCAGTAAACTGCCTTCCTTGGGGCGTTATCATTATAAAAAAAATCATGTCATACATGCAATTCCAAACGTTACCTTGGAGTTAGATATGTAACATTTAAGATGTTTGATTAGTTGTTTTTTGGGGGGTTTTTTGCCCTAAAAAAATCATAACTTTTAGTAACATTAGGATTGACTTAGTGCAAAATTATTTTTGTTGAGAGAACTAAGCGAATTAAACAAAGATAGTTATTCAAAATATTTGTCAGTGGGTTTTGATGATATGTGACCCTAGGTCAAAATACGGTCTTGAGGATTTCCTGTGTACTGATTACCAGGACAGCTCATAAGAAGAGGCAGACAATAACAGAGAGTGGATTATTCCTCCCCTTCCCCTGTAAGTTGAAACGGAAACCCATACCTAACTTTACCATCCCGGTTTTGGTACTCGTTTAATAAAACCAGAGCTCAAGACGAAATTAGTTAGTTCGGGTTCCGTGTTTGGGATGAGAAGGTAGAAAGTTAAGTTGGGGAATTGATCTGAAAGGTGGTTTGAATAATACGGTTGGAGTGAAAAGGGCGTGCTGCTAAAAGCTAATTGAGTAAACCCCAACTTAGAAAACATTGTTACTGAAGTAATTTTAAAATACCAGCCAATTGTTGAGTGTCATCAGCTTTGACTTGCTTGTAAATCTTGTATTTATTCTATATATATATATATATATAATTGTGTATTTAGGCAACATTTTTTCATTGATGAATGTTTCATTAAATAATATAGACAAGTTTTGTCTGTATATTTTATGGAAATTTTTTCATAGTCTGATAAGCTTAATAGCATTATCATTAAATTAAGAAAGAAAATCACAATGCTGATACATATTTTTTTATAATTCAGTTTAAGCGTTCGGCTTGCATATGCTATTTTCAAAGAATATAAAGAATTCTAGAATCTAACCAGACATCAAAGAATGGCAAACTGGTTATAGAAAAATAAGAAAAGAGAAATTAGAATTAGCCCGACTCCATCTTGGCTCCACTTCTATTACTCACAACTACATATCCTTCTATATGCTATACATGTAATGAACGATATAGAGGAGAACACATATTTATAGCATGTTTAGGATTTAAATCTGGTTTATGAAAAATATTATCAGTCAAACGATATGGATGAACCCTTCAAGAGAATTGATCCTAACAAAATAAATTTCTTACGGATACACAGAAATTTAAAAAAAGTAACAACTGATATTAATAAATAAATAAATGAAAAAAAATCTCCAACTAAATTTAATACCAAAATCATTAACTTTAAATGAACTCCCTTACAAAGTATATTGCTTTCAACTAAATGATACTAAAGTATAATTCACAAATTAAATTTAATACGCAAACCATGATATGCCCAATCAAACTTTATTAGGCATGAAATGACCTAACAAACGTTGATAGGCCTTTAAACCATACATTCAAATCGAGTCAAGATGGCTGCATACCCCAGAGGTTAAAAATATACTTCGGCGGAGGAATCAATGGATTGCGAATGTTTAAGGACACCCTTTTAAACACTAGTATATCCTCCATGTGGCTCTGCTAAAGTCTAAGCGAATCGGATTCCCCGTTAAAATAACCTATTATTAGACTTCGGCGTGGGTAGAGATAGTGGGTAATGAAATCTCACATAATACATGTCTTCAAACAAATTAAGTAAGAGAAGCTATACAGAATCTGATTCTGACAATGAAATAAAAAAAATCTTTCCGAAATTTATGATTCTTGAATCAACAGGGGATACTCTACTAACTCAAAAGAACTGGTCATATTCTCAGAAGTACCAGCCTAAATATAACAAAAGTAAAAGATGGCGTTTTACAGGAAGAAATTGTTATGTCGCCAAGTGTAAATGAATAACTCAACAACAGAATCAGAATATAAGTTGTATTCCGCGAAAAGACGGTTAGTAGGTACAGAAGTGAATTAGTAGTATTTACAATAGAAGAGATACAATAGTCCAATCCGTCGTAAGACGTGTGTATAAGTGATTACTTCCGGTACGCCACCGGAAGTGTGTCTAACTCTCGCACTGACTCTGTACGAACCCGTACGACATTATTTATTTTCGTAAAAAATTACAAAAAATGTGGCACAAGGCTGGTCTTCAACTGTCCTAATTTAACTTAGCTATTCACTTTCGTTGACCCTGACATACTTATAATAGACCTTACGCCATAACAACCACATTTTTACTTACCATTCTTACCGCGTCCACCACAATACCTCAGGTTCTCTATGTAGTCCTACTTAACTCCCATATGTACAATTTTGAGTGGAGGGCATGGGAAACAAACCCGTAGGACTGTATTTACTAGCCTTCCCACGCAAGGCTGGATGTGACACATGGTCATTTTATAGTGGGTATTCCCGGCCATATAGCCAGGCCAAAAAATGTCTGTCTATTTTTCCCAGTCGTGGTTCTACCCTTCGGCGGAACCACGACTGGGTTATTGCTCTCTGCTCGGAAGCAGAGAGCGCCCTCTACCCGAAGGCAGAGAGCTGACAGTGTCGTAGAGTCGTCAGTCTAGTGACTGTATTTACTAGCCTTCCCACGCAAGGCTGGATGTGACACGTGGTCATTTTATAGTGGGTATTCCCGGCCATATAGCCGGGCCAAAAAATGTCTGTCTATTTTTGCCCAGTCGTGGTTCTACCCTTCGGCGGAACCACGACTGGGTTATTGCTCTCTGCTCGGAAGCAGAGAGCGCCCCCCGCCCGAAGGCAGAGAGCTGACAGTGTCGTAGAGTCGTCAGTCTAGTGACTGTACGGCGAACCGGTACGACTGTATTTACTAGCCTTCCCACGTAGGCTGGATGTGACACATGGTCATTTTATAGTGGGTATTCCCGGCCATATAGCCGGGCCAAAAAATATCTGTCTATTTTTCCCCAGTCGTGGTTCTACCCTTCGGCGGAACCACGACTGGGTTATTGCTCTCTGCTCGGAAGCAGAGAGCGCCCTCTACCCGAAGGCAGAGAGCTGACAGTGTCGTAGAGTCGTCAGTCTAGTGACTGTATTTACTAGCCTTCCCACGCAAGGCTGGATGTGACACGTGGTCATTTTATAGTGGGTATTCCCGGCCATATAGCCGGGCCAAAAAATGTCTGTCTATTTTTGCCCAGTCGTGGTTCTACCCTTCGGCGGAACCACGACTGGGTTATTGCTCTCTGCTCGGAAGCAGAGAGCGCCCCCCGCCCGAAGGCAGAGAGCTGACAGTGTCGTAGAGTCGTCAGTCTAGTGACTGTACGGCGAACCCGGTACGACTGTCTGTAGAGAATCCACCATTGCTATATATAGCAATGGGAACAGTCCATTATGTAGTCCAATAGGGGCGGCGCTTTAACAGAAATTGAAAACATGTACATCTGCTTTAAAATGACAACTTTCTATAAAAACGTATCCACATCGAACGTTAAACTCATCCAAGGGAGTAGTAAAAAGTAAGAAAGTGTCTTTCTGCTCCAATGGAAAAATAAAAAAGAGCAATGTCTGCAACGTAAAAAAGAATAACTATAAACAAAGATAGAGAAAAAAATATGAACTAAAATAAATTACAATGTTAGCGACATGAAAATAATAACAAACAAGGATAAAGAAATAATACTAACAACCACTTATAAAATAACGTCATCCTCTTGCGGCCTTTGGCCGAGATAGAACTCACTACACCCCTCCAGTATTCCCTGTACAATTGGAACCCTGGCGCAGTTTGCAGCGAAATTCATAATCTTGTCAAATAACTGAATAATTGATGCATTACCAGGGCTATCAAGGATGTTTTTACTGTGACACCAACACTAGATGGGTTGCTCCATTCTATTATTTAACCCATAACTGGAGGGAAGTGAAGGATTAATACCTTTCTCTAGGGTACTAGTGCTGAGTTGAATGCAGGGTACTCTATTGGAATTCGAACTCGGCTCACCGATTTCTCTTTCCAAGCCGACACCCACTGCACCACAACGCACATCCGTCACTGAACACTTACAGCGCCTGGTATTTCCCAAGTAGTCACCCATCTACTGACCAGGCTCAACTTCGGTAATCGAACGAGAACCGGTGTATTCAATGTGATATGCCGTAAGATGAAGAAATAATACTAACCACCACTTATAAAATAACACTCAACACTCTCACAATCCCATTTAAATCAGATATATAATAGAAAGTCAAACAGTATATCCCTTATTCTTTAAGATGTCTCAAATGTCAAAGTTACAAGCATCATGAAGATAGATGCACAAGAGAAAAAGTCCGCATAAATGTGAGGATAAGGAGCAGGACCAACCAGAGGATCAATGAATGAATTCAGGGGCCCGACAATATTTTTCGGACACTTTGAAAAAAGTACTTCAAGGTGGTTACTCGTGCCAAAAACTTTTGAGATTGTAAGTACGTAGTTGAGGAGTGAAAATCCACTACTAGTGTAATCATTTTTTTTAGTTTGGCTTTGATAATTTTAGTTTTTTGTGATTTTTGCAAAAACTTGCGCGACACTATTTTTCGGACATGACAAAAAATCCTATTTTATTAAGAACTAACTTCATGTATATGTTGCTGTATGCAAATTTTCTGCTTGTACATTAGAATCAATTATCTGTTCTATTTTACTGGCAAAACAATTAAGTTTAATGAGGTAAAATGCATTCAAAAGAAGTCTGTTTGGCACGGAAGAAGCGGGATGATGGCCTCAGCATCAGAAGGATCGCCATGGATTTGAAGCTGTCGAAATCAACGGTCGAATACATGCTGAAGACAAACTCCGAGCGGAAAAAAGAAGAGAGGACGGGAAAAGATCAATTGGCAAGAGGACTGAAAGGAGAATGAAAAGGACTGTGACACGGCTTTTGACATCTGGAGAAAAAGTTACAGCAAGAAAAGTGAAGGAGAAATGTGAATTGGATGTAAACGTCCGAGCAGTACAAACAACGCTGCATAGGATTGGTTTGAAGTATGCAAAGGCTAAGAAAAAAATTACACTAACAAAGAAACACAAAGGAGCAAGACTGGAGTGTGCTAAAAGGTTGGTTAACAAAGCATGTTGACTAAGAAGGTTATATTTACTGATGAGAAGCGTTTCAAGTTTGATGGGCCCGATGGATGGTGTACTTGGTCGAAAAGGTGTGAGCCTGCTGTACTGAACAAACGACAAATGGGAGGAGGAGGAGGAGGAGGAGGAGGAAAAGTTATGGTTTGGGGTATGATCTTTGCTAATGGAAATATATGGTTAGAGTGGCTGAAAGGACGACAGAACAGCGAAAGCTACAAACAGTTGCTGGACGAGAAAGCCCTACCAAGGATAAGAAGAGAGATAGGGAATGATTTCGTTCTACAGCAAGACAATTGCAGCATCCACGTGTCAAAACTCATGAAAGAATTGATGGCTAAAGTGAATATGACTACTTTGGAATGGCCTGCAAAAAGCTCAGATCTAAATTTAATAGAAAATGTTTGGGAATGCTTGCGCAACTTGTCTATGATGGACCTGAAATAAGGAAAGAGGCTCGACTATGGGAACGGATACTAGATGCCAAAAAACAACTAATAGAAACACGTAGAGATGTTATTGTGCATATGTTTGATCATTATGAAGAGAGATTGATAAAAGTTATTGAGAAGAAAGGTGATATTACAGACTATTAACAGTTTTTCAACGATGTCCGAAAAATAATGTCGCGTGTGCTTTGTAAAAAATGATGAAAAATAAATATTTCTTCCTTACCTAATCGATTTTCTTCCATTTTTATTACAGGTATTGTCTTTATATGTTTATACTATTCTATTGAAGGAATTTCGCCACTCTATAGTACTCGGAAAGTCGAATACTAAAGTGTCCGAAAAATATTGTCGGGTCCCTGTATGATGAACTGGGCATATTCTGGTGGATAACATGCAGTTTATTCACAAATATGTGAATCATGGAGAAAAGACAAATGTTGAAAGCATAGATTCTGAAACTTGGATTTCCTGAAGCAAGGAAAATCATAGAAATATAGAATTGCATAGCCAAACGTTATAAAATGGAAAGAAAATGCATCTTGTACAAGAGAAAAAGAAAATATAGAACTCCGGCTGAGAGAATTTAGGTCCAGATGACTGACTGAAGTTTATAAAAGAATTCAAAATCTAATCTAAACCCAACAAGGAAATTAAAAAAGGAAAAATTGCTGATTAAATTCAATTTTTTTAAACAGAAGAGAAAACTACAACAGATGAAAACAACAAACCTCAACAGAAACTCCATTTTGGAAGATTTTATACAGAAGACACAGCCAGAATCAAACAAGCATAAACTTTTCTAAAATGGAGCCTACCAGAAGTAAAGACACAACTAAGGTTTGTTAAGAGGTTTCTATGTAAACAACCGGAAAAATATCAAGCACAAAACTAGAAAACATATCAAACAGCACGACATATATGGATACGTAAGACCAATTTCTTAAAACCTAAAAATATGAACAAAAACACAATATACTTTGTTTAGAATAAGCCTCAGTAATTTACTCAAAAGAAACAAAAAATATACACTACACAAATGACTACCCCAAAAAATAATACAACAATGACTCACACGAAATGCAAAAAAAAAAAAAAATCCCCACAAAAAAACAGCGATCATGCAATGAAACAGCAGGTTTATAAGATCAAACTATGAAGAAATAAAACTCCCGCTTGAGTACAATCTAAACATCTAAATGTCTCCAAGAAATTTTTTTTTAATCATATCACCCCAATCAAGGCGATAACGCCACTGATGTGCAGGGGGTTACGTAAGAGTAAAAAGACTGGAAAAAAGAAAGCCGGAAAACACATCCTAAACAGGAAACAAGGGATGAGCCTCTTCACCTGTTCAATAGACGAGGGTGGAGTGTGAACCGGGCGATAGTTTAGTCTATCTACTCAAATTGAAAAAAAAATAAAGAAAAGAGTGAAAAGATTGGAAAAGAGAAATCCGGAAACCACATCCTAAACAGGAAACAAGGGATGAGCCTCTTCACCTGTTCAATAGACGAGGGTGGAGTGTGACCGGGCGATAGTTTAGTCTATTTACTCCAATGATACAGCTAAAAGTAAGTGATAATTACTCATTCCAATGTTATGGAATTTACAATAAATCTAACACCAAAATGATAGATAAGTTGAACTATTGGCTCGTCGTTTCTAGTAACAAAAACAACCCGATATGAAATATTCCCACTGAATACAGAACTTAAAGTTAGAGTAAATGACACGACTTAATAACAATCTTAATATACATTCCACTAAAAAACTAATAGAAAACACAACTTCCTATCTAACTTCAGAAGACTTCAATTGCGTTGTGTACTTTTGCAGAGTACACAACGCAAAACATTTTTCATACTACAGGATGAAATACATTAATTGTCGTCCAAATTACGCAAAAATGAAAATAACATTGACATTTCATTTTAACAGATATTTTTGTGTAATTTTGGTAAATATATTTTGAAATACTAAAGAGCAGCTTTATTCAATTAAATCACAATTAGTTTTAACCACAGCCTCCAGTTGACTGTGGAATCTCCTGCGTCTCTTCTGAGCGGTATCCTTGATTAAGTTGGTTAATGATGCCATAAGGCTCGCCTTCAGTTGTTCTTTGGTGTTACAAGAAATTTTGTTGGTCTCTCGCTCAATAGCGCCTCACATAATTGACGGGTTGCAATTTTGGTGGTGGTTAAGTGGCTAGATGTTACAGAAATTATCTGACATCCATAACTGGGTTCTCCTGCTTGTGTGGCATAGTGCTGTTCTGTTGTTCTAGGGTATTCTAGCATCCACCCTCCTGACTCAAAGTAACATTACCACCTCAAGGCACTTGATTTAGACATTCTTGTTGTCTAAAGCCCTTTGAGATTATAAATAGCGGCATAACGTCGTTATCGCTCCAAACACGATGATGTTGACTAGATATATAATTCAAATCTTTCCGAATACTCTACATTCCCTGATTGGCACCCAGACATTCTGATATGTTCGTATTGGAGCTTACGGCACGAATTCCAAGCAGAACAGCACCCCATTTCCAAATTTCTAGCGGAGTAAATTACGTCATGGTGCTCACAGACGGTCCAACTGACCCAACTATACTGTGTAGTCGACATAATCAAAAACAAACGTGCATGCACAAAATTAAAAACATAAAATGACGACAAATTACCCATTGCCCCCCCCCCCCCCGGAGAAGTAAGTGATATATGCAAGATATAGATTCGTAGCTGGCTGGAAGGAGGGGTGTGATCTATGTCAGTGATAGACTTATCAATCTGCTCTCCCCTACTGTAGTAGATGGCGTTGATTTTCCCGCTGATTCTTCCAACCATTTCTAATCTTTTGTTATTAGTGTTTGGCTGTTTAGTTGGCCGAAATCTTTTCCTAGTTTCTGTTTTCATGTTTTTGATGCTACGTCGTGAAAGCACAGGGGCTTGCCGATAATTTGGTAGATTAGCTATTGTTACATTTGTTAACTTCTTTGAATTTTAAGATGAACAAACCATCTCTCCGTGCATAGAATACTTCTCTCATATTTGGTCCGGCGCCCCTGCCGTTCATCTCAGTGTTCTCGATAGGCGTCAAAGGAAAATCTTTAATGTGGTAGGTCCCGATTTGGGAGCTCAACTCCAACCACATTCTCACCGGTGGGGTGTGGCTTCCCTATGTCTATTCTGCAAATATTTTCATAGCTTCTGCTCCTACGAACTTAAGTCTTTGGTGTCCCCGCCACAAGAACTTGCTCGTGCAGCCAGACTAGCAACAAGGTTCCACCCATTTACAGTTAGACCAACCAAATGCAGCCGACAATTCTACTCCATCAGCTAATTTCTCGCACTTGTAGAACTCGACTTTCATATACTTGCTTTCCTGGCGGCTACAACCTCCAGGAATTTAAATGCAATGTCAATACACATCTCTTATCCACTTGATTCCAGTTCTTTCTACATCACCCTGTATATCTTGTTCTTTTCTTTTCTCTCTACATTCGCAGCTGTCTTTACATCTGTGTTCCCATCCTTCTCTTGCCCTTTCACTGACATCCCCCGTAACTGGTTCGTCTTTCTCTTCACTCAAGAAATTAGAAGGAACAGTGAGAGGGGGAGTTTAAAAAGATAGTAGATTGTTAGGCGTGTAGACGTTGTTACAGAGAGCAGGGAAGTAGAAGGAAAAACATAGATGGCGAATGGGTGATTTTCTAAGCAGCTTAGATGTGACACAAGGCCGAAAGAATGATGTACTTATTGAGGATCGAACTCACTACTCAGTTGCAACGGATTCTAGTGAGACAAGCTTGCTAACCATTACACCATATCGGGGGTGCTCTAGATGGCGAATTTGATTCAGACTCTATTTTTGAAAAGGACATTTAAAGATTACATATGTAAGAAGAAATCAAAATTAAGCGTATCACAGGAATGGAAGTGGGCGAAAGGAAACGAGAAAAGAGGGAGCAAAAAGAAAAAAAACAGGGCAGACAGGGAAAATGTTATTGGAGAGAGTGAGAAGAAATAAAGGAGAGAATAAAAGAAAACGCACGACGGACAAGTAGCCGTAACAATTGCCAACCAAGGAGAGTAAAAAAAAAAGACAGATACATAAAATGTGGGAGTGGGGAAGAAGAAACATAAAAAATAGATAACATGACATAATATTCGGCTTTGTCAAAAGTTTTTTTTAAAAAATTCCGTTTACAATAATATGGTCTGATTGTTGTTGGGATTAAATTAATTCAATTTAAAAATTACCAGTGGAATAAAAGGGAAGAACGAAACAATGAGGAAAAATTCTGAGCCCAGAGGTTTGCTCTAGTAAAGAAAGGGGTTAGGGGATATCGGTTTTTATAGGGTTAATCTAGCGGAATTTTAGTAGTAATTTCTTCTTTGGTAGTAGGAGGTATGTGGCTTGACCCTTGAGTTAGTAGAAGTAGTTAGGGGGATACTTCTTAGCCAAATTTTATATATATATACATGAGAGAGAGAGAACGGTTTTATTATAAAAGAGAGGATATATGTATATATAATTTTTTACTACTCGACGATATAAGTATTGCAAAAAAATATAAAACAAGGCAAACACGTGACAAGAGATTTCATAACTGGTAGTAAAGAGAATGAACTGAGCCAACGCTGCCTCACTATTGTCTCTGTCTCCATGATCCTGACAAGAGGGTAATATATATATATAATTTCATACAGCAGTGTTTGGTTCTGGGTATGACCGTAAACTGCATCCGGTTGTGAGGAGCATGGAACCACCTCTTGATCCGGAGTGGTAGCACCTGCTAGGGTCCCAACTATGGGTAAATAGTTAGCCCCCAAACCGTGGTCAAAATGCTATGAAGGTATTTACCAACAAAACATTTTTGAATGAAAAATATTACCAACAAAACATTTTTGATTGAGAAATATATAACCAACAAAACATTTATGAATGAAACATATATTACCAACAACCTTTTTTGAATGAAAAATATATTACCAACAAAACTTATGTGAATGAAAAATATATTACCAACAAAAATTTTTTGAATGGAAAATATATTACCAACAAAACTTTTTTGAATGAAATATATATTAGCAACAAAACTTTTTTGAATGGAAAATATATTACCAACAAAACTTATGGTAATGAAAAATATATTACCAACAAAACTTATGTGAATGAAAAATATATTACCAACGAAACTTGTCTGACAAACGCCCCCCCCCAATATAAACAACCAGAAAAAATAAAACAAATAATTTAAACAAAACAAATCAAAACGATTTTCAGCATTAAACGACCTAATGAAGGTTGATATGCTGGTTAAATGAACCAACTAACTAACCAACCAACAGCAGTGTTTATTATAATAAAGATTATTGTTGTGGTTGTTGTTGTTATCTGATGTCGACTAAGGGAACCCGTCATCTTCCTGTGAGGGCGTTCAAATTATATAACCGGATGTAGATGGGCATGGCAGATGTTGCACTTCTCTCTTTAGGCCATAGGCGAGGCAGACACTTACATTTGCCTCGGAATATTTCTTTGATTACAAATGATATTTATTAAATGAAGCCAAGATTTCCACATCTTCCCCTCAAACTAAACACACAGACACTTATATACAGAGAGTCGTTGTACAACATATGCGTTTTAATACGTACCCGCACTTGTATGCACACGTATTTCATGTATATGTTCTGTTTTTACTAACAAGGAAGTATTGAGCTTTGATGGGAAGGGTATAGTTAAGGTGAACCAAGTACATTTCACCTTTCTGCTCGTGTTTATTTTGTTATTTTTCTTTAGCAAAAATTGCCCAGAAAGAGGGAGAAATGCACTCTGCCATTTTATGAGCAGACGAAAGACGTTGTTTTCATGTTGTTTTGTTTCCATCCTTTTTTTGTTTGTTTGTTTGTTTTTTGCCTCCCATAATCTTGTCATTTTCTTTTTTTCTGTTTACTCACTCCTATATTCGTTTCCTTTTTTATTTTCTCCTTCTTCAGTCTTTGTTTTCGCTTTCTCTTTATCAGCCGGGTCCGTTTTCTCCCACTTTTTCTTCTTCTTTCTTCCTCCACCGACTTTGCTTTCTTCTTCTTCTTCATCTTCCTCTTCTTCTTCTTCTTCTTATGATTCTTCTTTTTCCCTCCGTCTCACCCCATTCTCCATCTTCTTCCTCTTTCTTTCCTCCGCCAACCCCGCTTTCTTCTCCTCCTCTTCCTCCTGCTCCTTCGTCTTAGCATTCTCTTTCTACTTATTTTTCCCTCCGTCTCACCCCATTCTCCATCTTCTTCCTCTTTCTTTCCTCCGCCGACTCCTCTTTCTTCTCCTCGTCCTCCTCCTCCTCCGTCTTCGCATTCTCTTTCTACTTATTTTTCCCTCTGTCTCACCCCATTCTCCATCTTCTTCCTCTTTCTTTCCTCCGCCGACTCCTCTTTCTTCTCCTCGTCCTCCTCCGTTTTCGCATTCTCTTTCTACTTATTTTTCCCTCCGTTTCACCCCATTCTCCATCTTCTTCCTCTTTCTTTCCTCCGCCGACTCCTCTTTCTTCTCCTCATCCTCCTCCTCCTCCGTCTTCGCATTCTCTTTCTACTTATTTTTCCCTCCGTCTCACCGCATTTTCTAGTTCCTACTTTTCTTCCTCCACCACATCCTTTTTCGCCATCTTCTTCTTCCTCCACCGTCTCCACTTTCTCTTCCTCCACCGTCTCCACTTTCTCTTCCTTCACCGTCTCCGTTTTCTCTTCGTCCTTCTTTCCTTCTTCCGCCTACTCGCTGCTTAATTCTTCTTCTCTATCTGCCGTCTCCTGTTACTTCTCCTCCTTCATTTTTCTTCCACCGTTTTTTCTTTCCCTTTCTTCTTACTACTTCATCTTCTTTCTTTCCTCCGCCGATTCCGCTTTATTTCTTCTTTCTTTCCTTCGATTTCTCCTCCTCCTCCTTTCTACCTTCGTCGTCTCCACTTGACCCTTTTCTTTCTTTCTCTGCTATCTTTGCTTTCTCCTTCAGTTTTTATTTCGTCGTTATTTTCTTCTTTCATCTTCTTTTATTCCTCCACCGTCTCCGCTTTCTCTTCATTGTTTTTACTTTCTTTCTTCTTTGTCTTCATCCTTACTTTTTCTTTTTTCAGCCGTCTTTCTCTTTCTTTTATCTTTCTTTCTTTCTTTTTTTCTCCTTCTCCTACTCCTTTCCACTTGCGTTCTTTTTTTTTTTGCTATCTTCGCTTTCCCCTTCATTTTTTTCTGCTGTCTTTGCCTTCTCTTTTTCTTCTTCTTTCTTCCTCCGTCGACTCCACTTTCTCCTCCTTCGCTTTCATCTTCATCTTTCTTCTAACGTCGTCTTTCACCTTCCCAACCTCTTCTCTTCCCTCTCCTTCTTTTTTCCTCTGTTGCCATTCCTTTCTTTTTTCTGTCGCCTTCTTCTTTCCTCTACCCTCCTTTCTTTCTCGTTCTTTTTTTCTCTGCCGTTTTCACTGTTTTTTTCTTTTTTCCCCTCATCCTTCTTCGCCTTCCTTTCCAACTCCTCCTCCTTTTTTATTTCATCTTCATTTTCTTCCTCCTTAAATTATGTAACGTCTTGAATTCACCTCAGTTGATAATTTTACATTCGATTCGTCTTTTAATATTCCCACTTGTTTAAATCGTTTCAAAATCTTTGCTACTTATCCAAGTACTCCAATATTGGTGGGAACACATTTAACCATCATACTCAACTATATTCCTTGAAGTTTAGCTATTAATCAGATTTTCATTTTCTTTACATTCTACTGTAAGGCCGCAATTTACAACCTGTCGTGTTAACGGTAATGACGTGTGGCTTAGGTTGGGTCATCCGTTTAAACATCAGTCCTTTGAAATTGTTTTTTTTTCTTTCAAATTCTTTGCGCAGGTAACTTTTTTCTTTTATTTATTTATTTATTTATTCTTTTGTGGAATTTGCAGTAGGTTACTATTCCTATCCAACCATAACAATATTTAAAACGCCAAAATGCTCTCATTTCTTTAATGTTGCTGTTTGATTTAATTATTTCTCAAAATTGTAGTTCTTTGAATCGCTTTTGAGCTATCCCGATCCCTGAGTAAAGTTGCTTTTAATTCATTTAATTTTGACGTGAGAAAAGGAGGCCCTGATGAGCAAATGAATGCAACGTGTAACTTATCTAACGAGTTTGTTTAAATTGATAGCTGAGATGGTTTCCTAAGCGCCACTTAGTGTGGCACCAGGCCGAAAGTATGCTGTATTCAGTGTAGATTGAACTCGCAACTCAGTTGTAATAGGTTCCAGCGAGACAAGCTTGCTAACCATTACACCACGTCGAGGTGTCCTGGCAAAATTAGGAGATATACAAGAAATGGTAGAGAATCTATCGCCCAGTTCTATCCGCATATATCTATGTGTGAGTGTGCGCACGCAATATATATAAGTGAGCATGGATGGATTGTGTGTTTGTAAGTATATGTTAGTGTACACATAGACGCATTTACATGTACATATGTGGAAGTATGGAGATACGTAGATATCAGTAAGTATACGTGATTGTGCTAATATGTAGGGTTATAAGTATATATGTATTCATGTGCTTGTGAGTAAGCGTTTAATGAGTTTATGGTCACTATCTAAGGACGAAGAACTCTTCTCGACTAGTCTAGTGATCTCCAATATAGATATGGCTAAAGTCCCTATTTTAGATGATATTATTTGTCTTCCATTTCATTTTAAAGAAAGGTTTATTACGGGAAAATATTTATACCGAATTAAATGAATACGTGTGTATTTAGGCAGCAAATTTTCTTTTATACATGACAGATTAGATAAATTGCAAACATTGTATCTGCTTATTTTTAATAAAATCAGTTCATACTCACGGATAATGTTTCGCGTATTATAATTGAAAGATGCAAGAAAAGGGGTGTAACGTTGCTCGATGTTCCTAAGTACTTTCAATTTCCTTCGAGATCCTCTTCAAGAATGTGAGTTGTGGTAAGAAAAACAACCGCAAAACTGTATTGCTAAATATTATTGTAAATTTTCTTCTTGCTTCAAATATAACGGTTGACAATTTGCTTAGCGTTACAGCTCATTTCTTACATCTTTCAATTATAATACGCGAAACATTATCCATGAGTACAAATGGATTTTATTAAAAATAAGCAGACACAATGTTTGAAATTTATTTAACCTGATACACACACATACACACACACATAAACACACATATCAGCAAATAATTATTTAAGTGTAATTTAATTCCAATTAAATGCTGCTTATTTTTACTTGTTTTGTACATACAGTGCTCAATATCCTATGGACACTTTCATACAGAGGAAAGATAATGTTTTTAATAAGATTGCATAAAGATAATATTCACATGTATAAAACCAAAAATTAGCCGGCATACAAACTGTAAGCAAACCCCCCCCCACACACACATATATATATATATATATATATATATATATATATATACACATATACATATATATATATATATCAATAAATACAAATACACACACATATATAAATATCTTTCTGGGGTTAATAAAACTGTGCTGTATGTTATAAAGAATATATTAATAAATATACATATTATCCTACGTTTATAGCACGACTAGGAGTTTCATGCACTATGCTATCGTCATGTGCTTATATATATATATATATATATGTGTGTGTGTGTGTGTGTCCGTGCATAGAATACAGCTGTTCATCTCAGAGATTGAATGGTACTGTTCTTTCTTTATATTCTCCTTTACTTCAACCAAGTTACCTGAACTCGTGCCCGCAAAACAGCCAATGACCAATGTTCTGGTGTCCAGTTTTTGTGCTCTATTCCCCATGGTAGTCTCTTCTACTTCTTGGTATCATATGAATCTAGGTAGGATTTTGATACGTAATGCTGACTTTCATGCATATTATATATATGTGACGTCGCCCTCGGGTTGCTAATCGTGATGATAGCCTCGAGTTGCTAGTCGTGATGATGTCCTCGACACAGTAGCTGGTCTTCGAGACGTCTATTATAACAGCGCTGTGAATTCTGATCCAAGGAAGGCACGTCGAAATCTTTTTAGCTGTGTCTTTACCACGTCGAACCAGGCCGGATTGCGCGTGTACATTTGGTTAACAAAAAAGTATGGCACCCCAAAAATAATATATATATATATAATTTCGATAATGCCTGAATAGGTTGCGGAAAGAATCTTTATACATATATAAAAAAAAAACGAATAAACAACAATTATCAACAGAAACAAAATATATAATCGTCGAATTCAATTTTCACAACGAAGCGAAGTTTTCGTTAAGAATAATCAGAGCTTTCAATTTTCCAATTAAAAAAAGTCTTTTCGAGGTTCTTTACCGAAGTTTTACGGAAACGGCCGAATTAAGGTGTTTTGGCGTCAGCGGTAGTAAATTCGTCTGGCCTCATTCGCTCCGTTTTATTAAACTAAGAATTACATTTTTTTCATTTGTAGAAATATGGTTAAATATATATTTCAGGTATGCTAAATTTATGGGTAAACGTGCTCAATATCAGAAATTAGGCGTATATAAATATAAAAAGGGAAATTGAGGTCAAAACCAGGGGCGACAGTCTTTCATACTTAAACGCAATCTTCAGGCCATGTGTATTATGTAAGAGATTAATTATTTATATATCTTGGTGAGTGGTGCACTATGGGTAGTAAGTTCCTGAACGTTACTTAATGTGTGGTAACAGTTGTTTCAAATTATTCTAGAGACGGTTTATTAGAAATAATTGTAGATCCGAATGCGATTATTTGTAACTTTACATACATACATACACACACACACACACACACACACACACACACACATATATATATATATATATATATATATATGAGAGAGAGAGAGAAGCGAATAATTTTAAAATTCAAATCTGAAAAAGGTCGGAGCGTACAATTGCCAAAACGTAGTGAATATGCCAACAACGATGAGGACAACAGTCCGAATGATTTAAGTATGTTTGAAAGTCAGCGTTACGTATCAAAATCCTACCTAGATTCACATGATACGTGTCAGTCTGTTTTGAGGAGTTGATAAAAATCCTAAATCTTGCCTCTCGCTAACTCGCATCATCAGTCGGATCATAAAAATCAAGGTACAACTGATAAACATTTTCACAAGGAAACTCTAGATTAAGAAGGCATATAAGTTTCAAGCCTCACATCATTATTCAACTTTCCTACTTTTTCTTCTCTACTTTTCCTGTGCTTACTGCTATTTCACGTAATGAATTCGACTGTTGAAGTTTAAACTTCCTTTCATGAAACGTATATTTTCTTCTTTTTTTATATAGAGTTTCTTTTGTGATACAATAACTTCTTCCGCGTTCGTATATCACTGTATAAACGTTTCTAATCATCACACTTAATGCGCACATCAGAACATGAATCATGACATGTAAAATCAAAACGCAGCCTTTATCTTCCCCCACGCACAAATGTAATGTCGTTGACATTCGTCTCCAGTAAAGATTTTGTGCTCTTCTGAGATTCCTTGCTACACACGGAAAAGAAAATATTGTGCGGGATAAAGATTGTAGAATTGAAGATGGCGAGGGATATTGCTTGAAAATGCCTATTTCCCATAATTTTTCTGAAAGCAATATACTGCGCTTCCTCGGCCTTACACTATCTTCCAACCTGAAGTGGAATCATTACATTAAATCAATAGCTAAATCCACTGCTCTGAAGGTTGGGTCACTGTGCCGGGCCAGGAATTTTTTTCCACCTGAATACATTTTGCACATATACAAATCAACCACCCGTCCGCGCAAAAAATACTGCAACCATATATGGTCAGGCGCCTCTGCTGATCATCCCAGTGTTCTCGATAGGCTCCAAATCAGAATCGGTAATGTGAATCTCGGCAGCTCGACTCCAGCCACATTCTCATCGGCGGGATATGGGTTCCTGCTCTCTATTGTACAAATATTTTCATGGCTTCTGCTCCGACGAATTTAAGTCAATGTGCTCCAGCCACAAGAATTTACTCGTGCAACCAGACTGGCAACAAAATCTCATCCAATGAAGCCGACAATTGTACTCCATCAGCTTATTTTCTCGCACTTCCCGCCTGTGGAACTCCGTTCCATATACTTGCTTTCCTGACGGTTACAATCTCCAGGAATTGAAATGCAATGTCAGTACCCATCTCTTATTAACTTGACTCCAGTTTTTTCTACATCATCCTGTATATCTTGTTCTTTTCTTTTCTTTGTATCTTTGCAGATGTTTTTACATCCTTCTCATCCTTCTCTAGTCCTTTCTCTGACACCCCTTGTAACTGGTTTGTGTTTCTCCTTACTCTCCATCTGTCTAATCTTTTACTCTTATGTAGCCTCCTGCGCATCAGTGGCGTTACCGCTTTGCTTGGATTGAAACGATTAAAGTCTGCCTCTTTCTATCGTGTGCCAATAGCTCAAAGGTAGAATCGCCGACTGACTAATTCGGTCGGATTTTCAATCGGAGTCTAACCGTACTGATGAGCTGTTATACAGCAAAACAGATTTGTCTGCGGAAGACTATTTATGCCCTCAGACCCTGATTGAACACTCTGGAAGAATGGTAGACTTTGAAAAACAGTAGCTACTCTGACAACTACACATCGTTCATTCATCAAGGAATTAGAACACTCTCAGCTATTGGGCGTGTCAATGATAATATGCAGCTAAAAACTCTGACTCCTTCTACCGAGTGCCCATAGCTCAGACGTAGATCGCCGACTGACCCCAATTCGGTCGGGTTTTCGATCCTGGGTTAAAAAGCAATCGTAGTCTAACCATAATGATTAGCTGTGATACAGCGAAACAGATCTGTTTGAATATATATATATATATATATATATATATATATATATATATATATATATATATATATAAAATGAAGTTTCAAAGATTGAAAGAAAATGAAAAGTTAATGTGAACAAAATGTGTTTAATAAGACGAAAAATGTATGACAAAGTGGAAAATGTTTTCATGTGACGCGTTACTTTATTTTTTAATTTTCAAAATTGAAATTTCCAGCATCATTCGTTTGTGTCACACCAACATAACAAATTTAGTTCGATAAAATCCTAAACGATGAAACGACTCACACGAAAACTCTTTCAACGTTGTCATATATTTCCCAATATTTTTTTTATATATAAAAATATATATCGTTATCCAATATAGCTTAATATATTCACAATGAAAATTTCAAGATGTACGTCTTAAATTTTATGTATATATTAGATGAACTCATAAATAATATCCGTTTTGGTTTATCAACTTTGTAATTTATTGCTTTTAAGATTACATTCGAGTCCATTACTTTCACATACGTGAGAAAGGTATAAGTCTATGTCTTTCCCATACCCCGGCTATTGGTAAAATAGCAGGAAAGGCTGGGTCCTAGAGACTTGGGTGGCAATCAGTCTTGGAGAATAAAACTTTGAACTTAAACCACCTTTGAATTTAAACCACCTGTTGCTTCGTGGTCCTGCCTCTTTAGGCTAGAAAATGGCAATTTAAAAAAACAAATCCATCTCTGACATTAGGTAAGGGTTAGTCTCAGTATCCCCTCTACAAAAAAGAATCGGCAACCCATTGCACTATTTGAATGTCAACAGGAACCATAATTTGAGGAGAGGTGACCACGGCAGCGCATAATGTACTCAGTGAACCAAGTAAAGGAATTATCTTTTTTTTTAATCTACTCACAATTATTTTAGTGAGATTATATAGCACTCTGGAAACAGTAGCTAATCTAGCATCGTTCATTCAGTAGGGAATTAGAACACTCCCAGCTACTGGCGTATGTTTACATGGTATGTCTCACGCTAAAAGTCTGCCTTCTTTGACCGAGCGCCCATAGCTCAGAGCTAGAATCGCCGACTAATGTCAATTCGGTCGGGTTTCACTCCTGGCTAAAAGCAATCAGATGTCTACCGCACTGATGAGCTGTGATACAGCGAAACAGATCTGTCTGCGGAAGACTATATAGTAGTGAATAGTTGCTACATATGAAGCAGATCTTTGAAACGTTTATTTAGTCCTACCAAAGACCTATACGCTTCATTTGCTCAAAGTCATTTTTAATCAGTGACTTGAGAAAGCGTTTGTATACAACTGACAGTTTAGTTATTTCTAAACGAGTTTTTGCGTCATGCATAATATCTATATGGAAATATAGATTTCACGAAGGTATTTAAGAGCATGCCTCTGGTTTTTCAATAAAAGCAGATATTTATTGACGCAGTACAATCTTTCTAAACTTCATTTCTCTTTAACCTTATGCTCAGGTTAACTTTTCCACTGTTCTAGACTGACTTATATGTCTTTACGGACGGTTTGCAATCCTCCTCGCTCATTTGGACAGGATGAGAGGTTTATCCCTTGTTTCCTGTTAAGGACTGGGCTTTCGGTTGCTTCTAAATTCTTTTCCTTCTTTCACACTTCTTGCTTGGAGTAGTGTCTCTTAATCTTGACGGGTAGAGTGAACGTTATTGTAAAAAAAAATCTTAAATTTACTTCTTGACGACTCGTGTCTGTATCTCAATACACCGTGAAAGGTCGAACCCCAACTATTTTTATGTTATCACTAGATCGTTTATATATATATATATATATATATATATATATATATATATATATTAATCATTTCACCCCGAGCAAAGCGGAAACGCCACTGATGTGCAGGGGGTTACATAAATGTAAAAAGATTAATTAGAAAAGAGTGAAGAGTACAAACCAGTTAGAAAGGAACAATAGAAAGCAGGTGCGATGACAGATACATAGGTGGAGAGAAAGGGAAGGTTATACAGGGGTGGGGAGAGAGCTAGAGTCCAGTGGTTAGTAGATGAGTATTGACTTTGCATTTAAATTTCTGGAGGTTGTAGCCGTCAGGAAAGCAAGAATACGGGAGCGAGTTCCACAGGCGGTAAGTGCGAGAGAAGAAGCTGCAGGAGTAGAATTGCCGTCTGCATTTGGCTAACCTGACTGTGAATGGGTGGGACCCAGTTGCCAGTCTGGTTGCACGAGTAAACACCTGTTGAGGAGGCATCAGTGACTTAAGCTCGTCCGAGCAGAAGCCATGAAAGTATTTATAGAACAGACAAAGGGAGGCCACATTCGATGATGGGGAAGTGGCTGCAGTCGAGCCGCCAGATCAGTACCTATCACATTACAGACTCTCCTTTGGAGCTTGTCAAGAACACTGAGGAGATCGGCAGGGGCACCTGACCATAAATGGCAGCAGTACTCCATGAACGGACGGATGGTTGACTTGTATATATGCAGGATGGATTCAGGTCGAAAAAACATCCTGGATCGACATAGTGACCCAACCTTCTTAGCAGTAGATTTTGCTATGGATTCAATATAGTAGCAGTAGATTTTGTTATGGATTCAATATAGTAGCAGTAGATTTTGTTATGGATTCAATATAGTAGCAGTAGATTTTGTTATGGATTCAATATAGTAGCAGAAGATTTTGTTATGGATTCAATATAGTAGCAGAAGATTTTGTTATGGATTCAATATAGTAGCAGAAGATTTTGTTATGGATTCAATATAGTAGCAGAAGATTTTGTTATGGATTCAATATAGTAGCAGAAGATTTTGCTATGGATTTTCAATATTAGTATATATATTTTCTTAATCATTTCAACCCAAGCAAAGCGATACCGTCACTGATGTGCAGGGGGCTACATACAAAAGTTAAAGTTTTGACAGAAAAAGAGTGACGACAAAGACGAACCAGCTACAGGGGGTGAAAGAGAGAAAGGCAAGAAAAGGATGTGAACACAGGAGTGAAGACAGTTACAAAGGTAAAGAGAAAGGAAAAGACCCAAGATACACGGGGTGATGTGGAAAGGGCCGGAGTTAAGTAGATAAAAGATGAGAATGGACTTTGCATTTAAATTCTTGGAGGTTCTAGCCGTCAGGAAAGCAAGTATATAGATGGGAGTTCAACAGGCGGGAATCCATCTTGCACATATACAAATCAACTATTCGACGATACATGGAATACTGTTGTTATATCTGGCCAGGTGCCCCGGCTGTTCGATTCGGTGTTCTCGACAGGTTCCAAAGGAGAATCTGTCATGTGATTGTTCCCAACCTGGCAGCTCGACTCCAGCCACTTTTTCATCGGCGGGATGTGGCTTCCCTCTGTCTATTCTGCAAATATTTTCATGGCTTCTGCTCCGAAGAACTTAGGTAACTTTCTTCCTCGTTACATATCCCAGGAACTTCAGCTGTCTCTTCTTGATGCTCAGCATTAATTTCCTTTTCGTTTCCATCCTTTCCAAAACCTCATCATTGCACACATGCACGATCCATAATATCCTTCTGTAGAACCACATTTCAGTTTCTTCAAGTTTTTTCTTCATCTTTCTGAGATTGTCCTGCATTCAATGCCATATTGAAGAACTGCCATTACATAGCAATCTAGTACTCTCTTGTTTGTTTCTAGCGAAATTTTCCTGTCTCTATTCAGCTTCTGGAATGCTTTCTTCGCCATGCCAATTCGCGTTAGGATCTCTATGTCACACTTTCCGTCTTCTGTTAGAACAATTCCCAGGTATTTAAATTTTTGTACCTGCTTGAGTCTAGTATCCCCCACTTGTATTGAGCATTTTGGGCTGCTTTTTTTTTTTTTGCTGATGACCATGCGCTCGGTTTTCTTGCAGTTTATTTGTATTCCTTTCTTTTAACTCTCTTCAGCTACCTACTGTAGAAGATCTTTCAGTTTCCTTTCCGTGTCTTCTATTAGTACTGTATGATTTGCGTACCTTATGCTGTTCAGATTGTGGTCCCCGATGACGAATCCTGACATCTCCTAGAATCCTCAGTATAGTCCCGTTGTATAAGTTGAATAGATCCGGTGAAAAGACACATCCTTGTCTTGCGCTCTTTCTATCTGTGTATATCTGCCGAATTCGTTTCCTGTTCCTATGCAGGCGGTTTTGCTGCGAGTAGATATTCTTGGTTACTCTCATGTCTTTCCCAAATATGTCGAGGTTGCTGAGCATTTCCATCTTTGTGTCGTACTTTGTAAAACGCCTTCGTATATTCTCTGGGTAAGAACGCCAAAAATTGTATGTCGCTGTCCTTTTCACTAAATTTATCAAATACAAATAAATTGCCCCCCGTGTGAATGTTTTTCTTTTCTTTTTGACAAAGAATTTACATCTTTAGTGTAATGAAAATTAAATACCAGTCAGCCAAATAATCTGGTGTAACTAATAAATCATAAAGACAAACAGCTAAACTTTCAAAATCTCTACGACTCAAATCTGATCTAAGAGTTGTGCGCACTATGCCAATCAACACGTGTTGGCCAGTAATGAGTCAGCGGTGATGAAATGTCTCTTCCTACTAAATATTAGGATTCCAAATGCTGATCTTTTTTTAGACAATGTGCTAATTCTCAAATTCTCCCCAGTCAAATACGCTCGATGCCCAAAAGATAATTTAGCTGTCGGTAATTCTGAAATTTTTCTTACTGCCACAATCGATTAAAACACCGATTTGAACGTTAAGCAAGTGGAGTGTGGTCAGAACCTAGATGGTGGACCGATTCTTAATACCAAGTGCTGTTATCTTGGAAGTGTGGGTGGTGCAATCGATACTAGCTTGGAATTGTTAATTAGAGAACCAAGTTCCAATTCCAGTTTGGTTAATTATATTCACTAACGCTAAAATACCCTTGGGAAAGCAATAAATCCACTTTTCTTCCCCTCCCACAACTATTAATTTGTAAGACATGTGTCATTAAATCTCAAAAAAGAAACTTAACTAAAACTATTTTCTCTCTTTAAATAATCTGCAAAAAGCTGATAAGACGTAGAAAATGACTCAATCTATCTTCGTTGCCATATTCACATTGTTTCGGTCGTTGTACGCACCAGCCTTCTTCAGGATTTGTCTATATTTCGGATATGCAGTATTGTAATTATTTACATGTTGTCCTCATCTTCGTTGCCATATTCACGACGTTTCGACTGTTGTGAACTCCGACCTACTTCAGGTGATTGGAACTTTTTAACGGAACCTTTTATTTTAATTACTGGGTTAGATTGTTCTCTTTCCATTAGTCATATAACTTCCGAAACATTTAAATTGATTAGGTTTATTTGATCCATTTTGTTTTACAGCATATCAATCTCGGCAGGTTATTTAATGTCGACAGTTTTTTTTTTTTAGGATAGGTTTTTATGAATAGAATATGTATTTGTAAGGGATCTTTTTGTAGATCAGGTTTCATTGACGTATTTTTGAAAAGAGGGTTTTTTGTCGAGTGTCATTGCTAGTAATTTTTAAGGGTATTTCCAGTAATATTTATTTTTCTGGTAATTTATTTTTCCTGGTAATATTTATTAATTTTCTGGTAATATTTCTGGTAATATTTATTTTCAAAAATGCATTGCTGGTATTTTTACTATAAAAATGTATTTGGGGGGGTTAAGTATTTTCCCATGGCTAGGACCCTAACAGGTACAACCAAATCGGGTCTGAGTTGATCTGGGAAAACAGCAATTAAGTGGTTAATTCTAAACCTCGCGAACAAAGGCTTTGCTGCCAGTTGTAGTTTAGCGTCATACCCAGGACGTCCTTTTATTTGAAATATAGTAGAATGATAACATTATGATTGTTATTATTTTTTCTTCGAATTAATTATATTTATTTTGGTTGTTAATACTGTAAAAAAAGTCTCAAGTAATGTAGTTTCCTCTATTTTTTTTACAATCTTTGTTTGTAACTGTGTAGCGCCAATCCACAACTTTCAAAGTTTTCCCTATGCGCCCAACCTCACTCCATCAAAGTTATTATTGATCTGAGAATACGTTTGTATACGACTAACAGAAAAAATTGTCCAGTATTTATTGTCATCTAGGACGACCGATAATTGTTCAGTAACTTCTATTTTTAATGAATGAGGTTTTTCTGATTCTTCATACTTTCTTTTGGAATCCTCTTTCGCTAAACCAATTCGCATTAATTTGGTTAACAGCGAATTACCCGCCACCCCTGCAATCTCTACCTGTCGACGTTTGAGCTAAGTTTACCTTTGCGTTATGCCTGCTGTCAGTAGATGCGACCGGAACTCTCTTCCGCAGTTCGGTCAGTCGGATGTTCCCTGAGGATTTTTTTAAATCATATCACCCACGAGCAAGGCGGTAACGCCACTGATGTGCAGGAGGCTACATAGTTGTGAAAAGATTGGAAAAGAGAAAGCCGGAAACCACATCCTAAACAGGAAAAAAGGGATGAGCCCCTTCACCTGTTCAATAGACGTGGGTGGAGTGTGAACCGGGCGATAATTTAGTCTATCTACTCCAATTTAAAAAAAAAAAGTGAGATGATTGGAAAAGAGAAAACCGGAAACCACATCCTAAACAGGAAAAAAGGGATGAGCCTCTTCACCTGTTCAATAGACGTGGGTGGAGTGTGAACCGGGCGATAGTTTAGTCTACCAACTCCATTATGACAGTGTTTATTTGTCGACTGCCTGCGGCCAAGGCCAATCTGAACTCAGCGTGAATAATAAGTTAATGTCATTAGGAAGGAAGAGGGTTAAGGAAATGCGCTTTTGTTTGCTTTCGGGTGACGGCAGAAAGCCATCAATGAGGAAATCGCGAAAGGTTAGACCAGGGGCGGGGAACTATTTTGTGCATGAAGGCCATAATGAAATTCATCGTCCCTCATAGAGGCTGCATTCACCAAATGATTTTTCTTTAATTACTGATTCTATATCATTGGTAAATAATGCATAAAATAGAATTTGATGAATATACAATGTAATGAAAGCAGACGTAAAACTGTAAAACCAGATATTTTTAAACAACTACTTTATTAATCTTCTAGATAAATTAAGGATTTTCTTGATATTCCTCCTTTTGGAATACCATTTTGATATCAGACTCTAAAATGGTGGTCTGTAGTTTTAAACTGGTCTTCACAATGCTTATTTGTCAAATGTGTTCTTAACGAATATCTTGAATTTTTAGATGAAGCATTGTCAACCATTATTAATTATTCAATAGTATATTTAATCGGAATTTTAATTGTTATTTATCGTAACTGTTCAGCTAGTCTTAATATACCGACTATTATGAGTTGTAGTAATCTGTTAACATCAGTAACCTTTTATCTCAGATCAAAGACCAGTGCTGACAAGCAAAAAGTATCATTATTTCTTCTTCTTCTTCTTCTTCTTCTTCTTCTTCTATGTGCCCTGTCCCTTCAGGACGTAGACGATCATGGTTCTCCACGTCTCCCTATCCCTTGTGGCTCTTAGTATGTTTGCTCCTGTTACACCTCGCAACCCTCGTTCCGTCATCCACCTGATCAGGCCCTGCAAATATGTTATCCGCTGCCTTCCTCTGTCTCTCTTTCCTTCTATCTGGCCAGTCAGTGTCAGGTTCTCCAGGCTCTCCTTCCTCATTGCGTGTCCCAGGAACTTCAGTTGTCTCTTCCTGATGCTCAGTATTAATTTCCTTTTTGTTGCCATTCTTTCCAACACCTCATCGTTGCTTGCATGCTCAGTCTACTGCTTTCTGCAGTAGACTGGTTGCCGACCAAGGCTATAGAACCCAATCTGTCCTATTATTTAACCCATAACTGAAAGGAAGAGACGCATTAATACCTTTCCCAAGGGTATTTGTACGTAAGTGAATGCAAGGAATCCAAATGAAATTCAAACTCGGCTCCCAGATTTGTCATTCCGAGTCGATATCCATTGCACCACAACGCATATCCTGTTATGTTTCAAATAACACTCCACAAAACCATTTTGCGTATGTGCAATGACAGATTTCTGTGTGCACAGGAAAGATAACACGCGAGGCATGATTAAGTTGGTCAGCAAATATGCAGATATTAATAGATTTACCTTGTCGGCTGTCCGATTTACAATGTACGGACAGAAGTCATCAGTATGACATGATCGCTGACGAGAGCTAAAAGTTCGAATCCTGAACACCTCTCGTTGCTTTGTTAATCGAATATCTCGCTATTTTTATCTTTGCGTGCAGGCATTTCTTCAATAATCACCGAAGACAGCTTTTCTCATTGGTTATTCAATAAATCGACATCGATACGCAATATTAGAACGATAACCCGATCGTTTTCAACAGCACACAACTTGAAAAGCCGTCATTTCAACTCTGATTAGAACAAATATTGGCCGACGACCAAAGAGCAAAACAGATTTTTAAGACAATATCGTTTCGCACAAATAGATTACAGTTTCCGAATATTCTCAAAACTATATGTTTAGTAAATAATCAATATTATCTTATTGTCACGTGTTGATAGAACGAAAACTTGTTTTTCAAATAAAATTTAAATGAATTTAGCTTTTTTACGTAAAATTAAATGAGGATCGTCATTTTTCAAAAGAAATTAAACGAAGACTGGACATTTTTAACGTAACATTAAATGATGATTGGCTGTTTTATGATAAAATGAAATAAAGCCTGTTTTCAACGTAAAATTAAACGTAAAATTTTTTAAAGTAAAATTAAATAAAGATTGGTTTTGTTAACGAAAAATTAAGCAAAGACTGTTTTTAAAATAAAATTAAATGAAAATTAGCTTTTTAACATAAATTAAAAGAAGATAGACTTTTTATCCTAAGATTTAATGAAAATTAGCTTCTTTAACGTAAAATTAACGGAATGCTGTTTTAAAAATGAAATTAAAATGATCTGCGTTTTTAATTAAATTAAATGCATGTTGCTTTTTAACGTAAAATTAATCGAAGCTTAGCCTCTACTCACGTTCAGTTAAATAAAGACTGCCTTTTCTTACAGTTAAATATAGATTACCTTTTTCACGAACAATTAAATAATGATCTGCTTTTTTAATTAAATTAAATGCATATTGCTTTTTAACGTAAAATTAATCGAAGCTTAGCCTCTACTCACGTTCAGTTAAATAAAGACTGTCTTTTCTTACAGTTAAATATAGATTACCTTTTTCACGAACAATTAAATAATGATCTGCTTTTTTAATTAAATTAAATGCATATTGCTTTTAAACGTAAAATTAATAGAAGCTTAGCCTCTACTCACGTTCAGTTAAATAAAGACTGCCTTTTCTTACAGTTAAATATAGATTACCTTTTTCACGAACAATTAAATAATGATCTGCTTTTTTAATTAAATTAAATGCATATTGCTTTTTAACGTAAAATTAATCGAAGCTTAGCCTCTAATCACGTTCAGTTAAATAAAGACTGCCTTTGCGTACTGCTAAATATAGATTACCTTTTTCACGAACAATTAAATAATGATCGGCTTTTTTACGCACATTAAATTGCGTATGTTTTTATTTTATTGCATATTTATTTTGCGGTAAAACGCATTTCTGTCAATTCATGTTGACGTTCTGAGATTTACGATACAAACCGTCTGAAGTCAAGATGAAAGAACCACTTGTAGAAAAATGAAGAACAGAAGGAATTCTTCACAGGAAATTAAGGCGGATATTTCGCTTTCCTAATGGATTCTACATCTGAAAATACTGTAGAATGAATCAGTCTAAACATTATATTAACAACGAAAGCAAAGAATTACTGTTGAAATATTTGAGATGAGGAATTATCATTATCATATGCTTTGCTATTCGAACTGGTATTGGTTATTATACTCAAAACGTTTCGACCGTTGTACCCTCTGACCTTCTTTAAGTGTCTCATTTCCTATTCGGTAAACATCGTGGAATTTCAAACGCGATACTTTATTTAATCCTGAGGGTGAAATGTTCGCGTTCCGCTTTCCATATTGTGTATCCGTTAATATGTGCGAATCTCCTTCAACTTTGCTGTTAGGATCTGTGTTGTGGTGCAGGGGATATCGGCTTAGAACGAGAAATCGGAGAGCCGAGTTCGGATTAAAGTTGAATTCATTGCATTCACTTACGTATAAATAACCCTTGCAAAAGGTATTAATCTGTTTCTTCTCCCTCCACATATGGATTAAATAACAGGACCAATTAGGTTCCAGTCTACTGCAGGAGGTAATGACAACGTGCTACCCAGTCAGCCATATCTCATTCTAGACATGATTGCCCAAGCGTGTATTACTTATGACACTTGACTGACTGAATGAATTGTTCGCTAGTTTATTTCATTGAACCAGAATATGTAACTTTTTGCATTATCAAATTATGTGACATTTCACAATATTAAAATCTGTGATTTTATATAATATTGGAGCCAAAGATTGACCCAGTAGTGAACTTGAATTGCTTTCATCACTGATGTAAACCACTTCGTCCACCGTGCAAGAGAGGGTCTGGCTGTGTCAAAATGTCACATACACTGGTTGTTTAGAAGAAACGAAGGTTAAAAAGAATCGTATGCATTGATAAACTTAAGCTTGAACAGTAAACATGATTAACAATCTTGGAAATCAAATGTATATCCTCTACATTACGCCATTTTTTTTACTGTAAATACAATACAATTTTTTTAAATTCATTTTCCCCTATATTTCACAAATTGCATTTATTTTCTCTTCAAAATTAATAAAAATCAACACCAGCAAAAATTTCGTGAAACACAAAATACCAACTTGTTAGATTTTCTGCATTTTTTTTTATGTAAATTTTATTTCATGTGATTTTACAGCTGATCGTAACTTTGAAGTTGTTAAATTTTTACGTTGCTAAGTGAGGAATTGTTGTATTATAAACCCATGAATTATTTCGTTCTTATTTTTATTCTTTTTTTTTAAGGTTTAATTCAAAGAAAATACCTACTGGTTGGATTTTCTTCTTTTTTTTTTCTTAGTTTTATTTCATGAAATTTTATAGTTTGTTGTAAGTTCGTAGATGTTAAAGTTTTACGTCGTTAAGTGCTGAATGAACGTGAAATGTTCCGTTTTCGTTTTAAAAAAATGTTCAAATAACGTACCAATTGGTTGGAGCTTCTTTTTCTTTTCTTTTTTTTTCTATGGCAGTTGTATTTCATGAGATTTTATCGCTAGTTGTAAGTTTGGAATTTTTAAACTTGTACGCTGTTAAGTGAGGAATGGTTTTATTATAGACCCGTGAATTATTTCTTTTAAAAGTTTAGTTCAAACACTTATTTTAATTTTCTTTTTTTCTTTTTCTGTGTTTTATTTTATGAGAGTCGTAACTTCGTAGTTGTTACCGTTATACGTCGTTAAGTGAGGAATCGTATTATAGAATTGTTTCTTTTTTTATTTCTCTTTAAGATTTAGTTCAAATAATCAGATGCACTGATTAAATGGTAGTACAAATAACGGAAATCTACTAGAATAAGTAAATAAATAAACTACTTTTTTTCGTAACTGTTAAAAGATACAAAGCTCTGTTAGTCAACACTTCCACACCATAAAAGGAGTTTTATTCAGATGTAGACTTTCAGTAATATGAGCTTAACAGGAATTTGAACACCACCGGAAAATCACCTTAATGTGCCACATAACAAAAATTATCATCCGAAGTCTGCTGAATAGAACACTCAGCAGAATCAGTCCCGAGATAGAACAAGAACAGTGCGGTTTCGTCAAAGACACCCGAACAAAGAACGCGATATTTATGCCCAGAATGTTATCAGAAAGGGCGTGTACCTGTGCTTTATAGACTACGCAAAGGCATTTGACAAAGTACGCCACAATGATGTGATACAGACGCCCGGCAACCATAACATATTCAGAAAAAACATGAGAGTAATCAAGACCTTATATTGGCAGCAAATTGCCTGCATACAGACAGGAAACAAGTTCAGCAAATACACAAAAAAATAGAAAGGGGTGTAAGACAAGGATGTGCCTTTTCACCGGATCTATTCAACCGAAACAGCAAGGCAATTTTTTTATAATCATATCGCCCCAAGCAAGGCAGTTTCTACCACTGGTGCACAAGGAGTTACATAGAAAGAAAGTTATGAGAAAGAGTGAAAGGTTATAGCGGATGTCAGGAAGTGGGTAAGAGAAGGATGAGAATAGTGATGACAGTGGAGTGGACGGAGAAGCGAGCATGAGAGAAAGGATACAAGTCAGTGAAATAGAAGATGCATTTACATTTAAATTCTTGGAGATTGTAGCTGTCGGGGAAGCAAGTACACTGAAGAGAATTTCACAGGCGGGAAGTGCGAGAAAAGAAACTATTGCAGTAGAAGTTGCGTTTACATTTTATTGGTCTCACAGTGTAAGGGTAAGACCTAGTTGCTAATCTTGTGGCTCGAGTAAATTCATACATAGGGGCACTAGAATTCATCGGAACAGAAGCCGTGAAAGTATTTGTAGAAGAGACAGAGGGAAGCCGCATCACGCAGGTAAGAAAGTGACTGTATCTGAGCTGCTAAGTCGGGATCGATCACATTACAGATTCTCCGTTGTTGGAGAGAACTAGAAATCTTACCAGGATTCGTCATTGGCGGTCATAGACTTAACAATATAGATATGCAGATGATACAGTGCTGGTAGCAAACACGGAAAGAAGACTTTTACAGAAGGTACCAACGAAAAGCCTGAAGAAAAGACAAAACATAAACTAAGAAAATTGAATGCACGGTCATCAGTAAAAATAAGAGTGCGAAAATACCAACGACATGTCGAGGATACTAGAATCAAGCAGGCACAGAAATTTAAATACGAGGCGCATTCAATAAATAAGGTGAATTTTTCGGTATAAGGACTTCTAATACAGATTGAACCTTTTTTTTTTAATTTTGTTTTCCTTTACTTCTTTTTCAAAGGGATTTTGCAGATTGAAAAAATAATTTTGAGAGTTTTGGAGATTAACAAAGATGGCCGACCACGAAGCATACTCCAGTATTTAACAGAGGTCAGTTATCAAGTTTTTGGTTGCTGAAGGGTGCAAACCAGTTGAAATTAACAGGAGGATGTCAACTGTGTATGGTGCCACATGTTTCAGCAAAAAAGAAAAAATATCTACAAGTGGGCTCAACTGTTTAAAGAAGGACGGAGCAGTGTTGAGGATGAAGACAGGCCTACAGAAGTGAGATCTCCTGTGGTGATCGAACCAGTCAATGACCTCATTCAGTCTGACAGAAGGGTGACAGTGGATGACATAGTAAGGACTTTGAGCCTATCTGTTGGGACAGCACACAAAATTGTTCAGGATGACCTTGCCTACTCGAAGGTCAGCACAAACAGAAGAAGGTCGAGTTGTCCCCGCAGTGTCTCTCCCACTTACAGCTCAGATCTTGCCCCTTCAGACTTTCACCTGTTTGGTCCCTTGAAAGCGTTGGCAAAAGACACGAAGTTTGAAAGTGACGATGAAGTCAAAAGTGCTGTGAGTGATTGGCTGAGACATCAGTCCATAGATTTTTACGCTGAGGGAATACGGAAGATTGTGTACAGATGGGAAAAGTGTGTAACACTGCTGGGAGACTACGTTGAAAAAACAAGTAAGCTTCTATCTGTATTAGAAGTCCTTATACCGAAAAATTCACCTTATTTATTGAATGACCCTCGTACTTCGGTGGGGTTTTAACAGACGACGAAAAGTGCGACAGTGAGATCTAAAAGTCTATTGGCATGGCCAAGGGCACATTCCAAATGCTAAGCAGAGTATTGAGATACAGAAAAATTTCGTTGGAAACAAAAAAAAAATTCTGGGCTATTATGTGATCTATGATCATATGGCAATGAATGCTGGACAATGCTTCTAAAAGATGAAAAACAGACTTGAAACTACCTAAATGTGGTTCTACAGAAGGATGCTGATGATACCAAGGACCGAACATGTTAGCAATGACAAGAATTTGAGAGGATATAAACAAAAAGGAAACTTATATTTTGCATCAAGAAGAGACAGCTGAAGTTTTTGGTACACGTAATGAGGAAAGAAAACTTGTAGAATATGATACTCACAAGACGGATAGAAATGAAAAGTTAGAAGGGGAAAGCAATGTGTGACATACTTGATGGTCTTAAGCAAGTGGATTATAATTAAGGAGTTGCTGGGAGTGGAAGAGAGTGTCTTAACCGCTCGACCACGCAGGACTAACGGTCAAACAAATCCGAAATAATGTTTTTGGACAGATTTTTATTTGACCTTCTGCATAATCAAGAGGCTAATCAGATCTAATGATGCTTTACCCTAGGGAACACAGGTTCGAATCCTTTCGGGGGATGCATATTTTTCTAACAGTTTTCACGTTTATTCAGGCCAGTAGATGTAAATAATTATACTGTTTAGTTATAGAACACACACACACACACACACACACACACACACACACACACACACACACACAATAAAACAGAACATATACCCAAATACGGGTATCTTTTAACAACAAACAAATTCATAATATATCGGAGTTAATAGATTTCGTAACGAATTTAGTAAAAACTTGGTTTTATACATAAAAAAATGAATTCAGTTCTCTCGATGACTGGCGTGTGAATACACCGCATATATAGAACAGGCTAAAATGTCCCCCTCTCTCTTTTCATGCGTGGATGGCTTAGGGAGTAGGGACTTTCACTGACACCAAATCAGTTGAGTTTCGATCCCGGCTAAAATCAGGCGAATGTCTAGACACATTGATGAGCTGTGATACAGCGAAACAGGCTTGTATGTGAATGACTAATATATATTTTCCATTTTTAAACGCGTTATTTCGCTAAATATTTATTATTTAATATTTAATAAAATATAATAATAATAATAATAATAATAATAATAAATATTTAAGCAAAATAACTCGTTTAAAAATGGAAAATATTCAAAAGTTCAACAATATAATTGTATCGAATACTTTTTAATATAAATGTGTACTTGTCTAAACCTATAATGACCAAAAACTAAGTATTAAACAATCAATATATATATGTAACCCTATTTCCACATCGGTATATATATATATATATATATATATATAATATATATATATATAATTTGTTTAATACAACGGAGTGAGGGAAAATATTTGTGGTTTTGTTAGTTGTGTTTTATTGTAATCCGCGATGTGAGCTTCCGTCAAAAACTATTTTTAATACTATTATGTACTTGTAAAATCCGGGGAATAGAGAAATTGGCTGATAATTTGGAATAAAGAGAAATTTATCGTTTTTCTTTATTTTCATTGTTTGGGGCCAGTGAAAGCTTGGAAAATGGCCTTATCCATAAAAACATGTCAGAATTTTCTTGATGAGGTTAAGGTGAGGTCAGATTTACTTCTTGCACCTGATGGGAAAAAGATTTGGAAATTTGAAAACCTAAAAATGATGTAATTGAAAGAAAAAAAAACAGAAAGACATTACGTCATGTGAGCTGTTGATATTTCATTCGGCGAGCCATGGCTACCCGTAAATCGTGTGGGTGGAAAATAATCTCATTGGTCAAAAGCTTTGAGTCGGATAGATCCCCCAAGAGAATTGGGGATGACTATAAAAATGGAGACTCAGCGAGAATAATTAGATTTTGGGAGAGATTTTCAGGCGACACTGACCAAACGACCCTCACCCACCGCCCTCCGCCACGTCACACTGTTATTTGGCTGTCTCTGCAAAGTTTGATAAAGGCTGAAAAGACATGTGGAGAATTGACAGTCTAATTATTTTTAAAAATTAAAGGCTCTGATTCTTTTTAAGGAAACTTCGGAAGGACTTATTTTTATTTGAGGATTGAAAGCTCTGATATTTTTAAACGAATCCTCTCTCCGCTGTAAACTTAAATTTGGACTATTGTATTTTCTGCTTTTGTAATTAATCATTTTTTTTATTATCTTTCGTAACCCACCCAGGCGGCTTAGAACTTATTCATTTATTTATTTTTTTTTTTTGTACCGTAATTATCTTATTTTAAGACATGTGTGCACAGGTGTCCGGTCTGGATATGGTAAAAATACGGCTACCGGGTTTTCACAACGTAACTTTCTGAGATCAAAAGGTCACAGTGTGAGCAGTGAGTTCGTTATTATAATAGACGTCTTGAGAACCAGCTACTGGGATGAGATCATTACGACTAGCGGTTCGAAACGTCGTCATAATTGATGCTGTTTCGACATCATCATCGTGTTAGGCTCCGGATCACAGGGGCAGTGACCCAACCAACCAGCCAGCAGACTTGTTACATATATATATATATATATATATATTGGAAGTGAACGATTTCTTCATCATTCTCAAACAGGAGGATGCATGGTCATTCACATAAATTGCAGATACAGCACTTGAAAACGGTTGCAAGATCAAACTTCTTCGCCTTGATGGTGATTGCTAGGTGGAAATCTTCATCTCGTGATGCTGTAACTTCATAAATGCTAACTATTTTTAGCAAGAAATTGAGAATCAAGCCCAAATGAGCGAAAGAACGATTGACTCTTTTAGTTCAATTTGCTCCAGTGATTTTTGAGTTTTACTGGAGTAGGCTTGAACTTGTTGCCAGAAAATATGTTTCGTAGCAGAAATATGTACGTATATCCGACTTGTGAAAGCTATTTGCATTCGCGAGCACAAGCAAAACTATCTACAATCCTTCAATAACATAAATTCATTATTCAGTGATTGAAATATTTATGTATTTTCAACCAGTTGGTGTCCGAGGAAAGGCAACGTAGTCTCTTACTCTTCAGTTTAATTTCCTTCAACCTTTCTGTCATACTGAAGTAATCTTTATAAAAATCGGAACTACGTAACTTATACCATAGTTAAAACATATGTCTTTCACATCGCTGACAGAGGTCACTGTTTGAACACGGGCAACTCTTTGTTTTATACTTCATTGAATTTCCGTGTACTATAAAAGTGATCCAAGAAATGTAATTAGTTTGGCTGTCCCATTAGGTAAAACTTATGCGTTTCCAATCGCTTACAGAAGACGGTATTCAAAAATAGGCAACAGTTTCTCTTATATTTTAATTTTTTACATTGACCCACTGTGCACCAATAAGGTTAGAAGAATTATTAATTACGTTATTTTATCTGCCCCGTGGTTAAAATACATGTATTTCCCGTCGCTGACAGCGGTCTGTGTTCGAGCATAGGCAATACCTTGTCTTATATTTCAATTTTCTCTATTGAGCCACTGTCCAATATTAAAATAATGCTAAAAGTATTCATTATGTAATTTTGCCTGTTCCCTATATGCTTTTCCATTACTTACAGAGGCTTGTATACGAGCACAGGCAACACTTTCTCATACATCAAGTTGCTAATTTGAGCTTCTGTGCAGTAGTAAATTAAGTTTACGAAATATTAATACGTTATGTAATTTTACCTGTCCTCTTTCGTAAAAATATGTTTCCCATAGGCCGGTGTTCGAGTTGAGGTAAAAGAAATGATTTCGAACGCTGATAATTATTTTTTGATAGTTGTCGTTCTTTCCATCCGGTCGCTTAGGCTCGTTCAATCCTAAAAGTGAAATAGGAAAAAAATATATATATAAAGAGAAGCTAGAAACAGGGGAACGAAAAAGAGAATGAATAATGTTATCCATTCAACGTCGCACTCCCATCTAGCTATGTTTAGTTCTTTCTTCTTCGGTGTTAGATCTCTCACTTTGCGAGGACAATGACGGATACAGCCTGCAAGCGGACTGATCGCAGCAGCATAGAGGCAAACGTGAGAGACTTCACGGCGACCGAACCTTCTCGAGTCGAATACAAAAAGACCAGCAGTGACACCCGGCGGCCATTTTTCCCGATGCATCTTCTTTGCGATGAGGAAAAAAAAACGTCAGCATGATAAACAGCGCGTTTGCAGGTGCCGAGAAAAAGACGGAGGTGCGTATTTCGGCGACGCCTTTGCGCGCCTAGCTGGCGGCTGGCGGCTTCAGTGTTGATTCCGGAGCCGGCGTCCTGTTCGACAGACGGACTTCAAGCAGAATGCCATTAACATCCACACCATCTATTTGTTTTTGCATGACAGAAGTTTTAAGATTATTGTATCGTTTCATTATTATAAGTACATTTTAACTCTAGAAATCAATAATGTTATATGTTTCTATATATCAATACGCTTGTATGGCGTCTGTCGCGGCAGTTTTTTACTAAAGTTCACCAAATAAAAAAAAAACAAGAGCCACTCAAGTTAGCAGGGGTTACTGTGTGTTGTTATATGAGCGTAAATAAAATCGAAGTTACAAAGTTACGCAGGATAGATAACGGTTAACCCTGGACTTGGAGAGATTTTTTTTAATCATATCACCCCGAGCAAGGCGGTAACACCACTGATGTGCAGGGGGCTAGGTAAGAGTGAAAAGATTAGAAGAGAGAAAGCCGGAAACCACATCCTAAACAGGGAACAAGAGATGAGCCTCTACACCTGTTCAATAGACGTGGGTGGAGTTTGAACCGGACGATAGTTTAGTCTATAAAGACTGTAGTGATCGGGAAGCTATCAGAATCGAACTTACTTCTTGCTGTTTGAATACGAAGTGTAAGTGTCGTGGTGGGTTATGAATGTAAAGCACAGGGGTGCAAAGAATGACAGTAGGCAACTATAAAAACAATTTGATCAGCGTTCAAAATCCTCGCTTTTACCTCAATTCGAACAGTTCTATGGAAAACACATATTTTTAAGATATAGGACTGGCAAAATTGCATAACGTCTCGATATTTCATAAACTTATATTGTAATTTCTACTCCAACAGCTTCTTTTCTCGCGCTTCCCGCATGTGGAATTCCCTTCCACATGTCTGCTTTCCCGACAGCTACAATCTCCAGGAGTTTAAATGTAAGGTCAATAGACACCTCCTATCACACTAACTTGCATCTATTCTCCCAACACTCTCACCATCTACCCAACCCTCATTCTCGGTATCCTTACCCGTCTAGCACCCTCCTTCTGACATTTCCTATAGCTAACCATCATTTCTCACCACTTTCACCTCTATGTAACCCCCTGCAGTGAAATGCCTTGCTCGGGGTGAAACGATTATAAAAAAAAAAATTGCACAGCTATATTTCAACCATGGGACAGGCAAATTACATAATTAATACTATTAACCATATCTTATTACGACTATTTTTTTATAGTTACACCACAAACAAGGCATTCCACTGCCACTATTGCGCAGGGGGTTACATAGGGGAAGATGGTGAGAAAGAGTGGTTAGATCTAGGAAATGTCAGAATGAGTGATAGACGGGTAAGGATGTAGATAGGAAGAGTGTTTGAGAGAATGGATGCGAGTTAGTGTGTTAGGAGGTGTCTATTGACCTTACATTTAAACTCCTGGAGATTGTAGCTGTCGGGGAAGCAAGTATATGGAAGGGAATTCCACAGGCGGGAAGTGCGAGAAAAGAAGCTTTGGAGTAGAAATTGCGGTTACATTTTATCTGTTTCACTGTAAAAATATACGACCTAGTTGCTAATCTAGTATCTCGTGCAAATTCATACCTAGGAGGCACCAGTGATCTAAGTTCATCTGAGCAGAAGCCGTGAAAGTATTTATAGAAGAGGCACAGGGAAGCCACGTCACGCCGGTGAGAGAGTGACTGCATGAATGTAGGTCGTCAATGAATGTAGGTCGACAGGACACAAGCCGTGGAAATAGCGATAGAGCGGCGAGAGGTTTACGACTTTTCATCTACGCGCACGAGGCCGTAGGGTGGAAATTACTTCATCGCGTAGACAGCTTTAAACTTTGTCAAGATAGGCAAATGAGGTTTGGGTAGTTCCATCTCATACATGTGAGCAATTTCCTACTTTTTGTTTTTTTTGTTTTTTGCCCTACCTGGTATTAAAGATACTGACAAGAAACCAGAATGAGAGGACATAAAAATTAAAACGGAAAGAGTGAGAGAGACGTAAAGAGTGTGTGACCCAGAGAGAAATTGGAGTGGGTCCATCATAAATAAAAGCAATTAAATCGGGTTTCGTAACCGAATGATCAGTTGGAGAGAAATTCGCCCCTGAACTGCAAGTGATCTTTTGAAATTAAAATATTTCAATTTTTTTAAAAAATTTATTTTCGCGAAGTTGTGTATTTAGGAATCTAAAAGAAAAAACAAAAAAACGCGAAATCTAAGATTTATGGGTGAAAAAATGAAAACTCTTTCTGAATCTCTTATTTCAATATTTATATTATTCAGACTATTGTCCTCATCTTTGTTGTCATTTGTATGAAGTTTCAGCCGTTGTACTCTCCGGCATTCTTCAGTTGCCAGGAATTTCGAACTACAATGAATAGGGTATATAATCCCCATTCCTTGCGTAGAGCTTCTTCTGGTAGTTATGAATTATCTCCCTCTAACCTTGTAAGTTACTTGTTTACCACTATTGTAGCCTGCTATTGAAGAAGAAGGCCAGGGCGTAAAACGGCCGAAACGTAGAAATGACCACGAGGATGAGGACAATAGTCAGAATAATGTAACTACTGTAAATACCACCTCATCTCAGAAATGTAAACAAATACTTTTATTTTAGTTTTAATTTCCAATAAGCAAAATACTTTTTCTGTGTTTCAAAAACTTATTTAAATTGACTGGGAGAATTTTAATGCTAAAATAACTGATTAGCGCTCATTTTTGGTCGTCTTTTATCGCACTGTAATTCTTTTTAGTCAGGAGATGTGCGTTGTGGTGCAGTGGATATCGACTCGGAACGAGAAATCGGAGAGCCGAGCTCGAATTCCAGTTGAATTCATTGCATTCACTTACGCGCAAATACCCTTGGGAAAGGTATTAATCCAGTTATGGGTTAAATAACAGGACAGATTGGGTTCTATATCCTTGGTCGGCAACCAGTCTACCGCAGAAAGCAATGGCAACCTACTGCGGGATAATCTTCTGCCCAGTCAGTCATGTCTGTTTCGAGACATGATCGCCCAAGCGTGTATCACGTATGGCACTTAACTGACTGAATTCTTTTTATTAAAAAAAATCTTACAAAAATAAAATATACATTTAAAAAACATTATTTGAGAAGTATTAGCTTATTTATAGAATTATTAATCTAATTTGAAACAATTATTATTTACCTTGTTTAAAATATCACAGAAATTCATCTTTTAACCCGAGAGTAGCTGAGTTTTTAATCTGACAGTAGCTGTTTTGACGTGTTGAGAGTCTGATAACGGTTCTTATACTGTTCTGTGGAGACTTTATCTGTAATGGCGTAAGCATCTTTTTATATAATTTTAACTACTCAATAATATTTTAACTACTTGAATTTTGCAAGAATTTTTAAAACAATTTGTTTGTAAAGTAATAAAAATATCTAACAATTCCAGTATTAATCTTTGGCCCACTGACTGAAAACAAAAGAAAAACAAAAATAACCTAAATTTCGAACGTGTTAGAAAAGATAAAGAAATTTAATAAAATAATTAAAAAATATTTTGGTCTTTTCTTTTTATAATAACATAAATGTTTTGACGATAAAACTTTGTTTTTATCACCGTTGGATCCTTTTTTCATTATGGCATTCCCTTTTTTAGAAAATAATATGGAAGTTCTTAAATTTGTACATATATATTTAATTACGGCAAAATGTGTCTTTTCCGCAAAATTCAGCTTTCATCTAACGGTTATAATGAACTTTAATGTATTTTAATTTAATTTTATTTTAAATAAAACTTTTTTTTTTAAATTATTTAATATATCTTAAAATATATTTCAAATATAATTTACTTTATATCATTTTTGTTATATTTAACTGGAAATGGCCATGGTTTGAAAAGTACAAATTTATTAGTAAATCAGTGTGATTTAAAAGGTCGGATAGTATTAGGAGCAGTAATAATAATAATAATAATAATAATAAAATTATATAACAGATATCATTTTCTATTTATATATTTTCTGTCTCATCTGTACTGAGAAGTGAGGTAAATCAACTTAAGTTAGCAAATTTATTAATCATTTTAATAATTTATACAAAAAGAAATATTTATCTGCATTTAGACCAAAACTAATTCCCGAACACAACTGTTCAATTACTCAGTTCTTACGTTTATTAGATTGCAGTCTTATTTGTTCAAGCCCTTCATGTGAGACAGTCAAATACTTTTGTCTATTAAGTTTTTTTTTTAATCATCTCACCCCAAGCAAGGCATTCCACTGCCACTATTGCGCATGGGGCTACACAGGGGAAGGTAAAGAGAAGGAGTGGTTAGACATAGAGAATGTCAGGGGGAAGGTGACAGATGAGTAAGGATAGCGAGGATGAAGGTTGGGCAGATGGGAAGAGTGCTTGATAGAATGGGAGCAGGTTAGTGTGTTAGGGGGTGTCTATTGACCTTACATTTAAACTCCTGGAGATTGTAGTCGTCGGGGAAGCAATATCGTCTTTCGTCAACTTGGTCTTGAAATAAGCTTTGTCGGCGCGGTTTTTGTCGTTCTGTTTTTCTTAGGGATAGTTCAATTTCAATGTTATATTTAACACATAAAACTTTTAACATAAAAAAATATTGAACACAAAGCTATTTATATAATACCAGGAGTAATCAACGCATCATAGTTATGATATGCTTGAATGTTTAAGAACATATAAAACAAACCTCTATTTTAGTTGTGAATTCCTTATGACCGTTTTATTGAATCTCATTACCACATTTCAAAACTTTTGTATCATTGCGCCTCACTAATAAAATTATAATTGTTTTCATTTTTTATGGCACAGGTACACTTATTATTATTATTATTATTATATAAAAGGTGATGATATAGACAATGACAAGTAAATAAATATAGTCCTGCTGGACAAACAGGAAATGATTTGCTTTTTTATGCGCCATGTCTCCTAAGAACGTAACCGTTCATGGCTCTCCTCAACTTCCTCTTCCTGGTAGCTTTTAAAAAACTTTATCTTTCCATTATTTCTCTCAACTCCTGTTCCATCATCCATTTACTCAAGATCATTAAGTATTTCATATGTCCCTCTTTTCCTCTGTTTGTCCTTTGGGTATCAGAATCTCCAATCCCTCCTTCCTCATTATATGCCACAAACAGTTCAACTGTTCTTTTTGATTTTCAGTATTAGTTTTTTTTCCCCCCATTTTCTCCAAAACTTCGTCGATGTTCACATGTTCGGTCCACGCTATCCAAAATTTTATTGCTGGTAATTTTTCTTTTTTCAGAATATTGCTCGAATTTTGCTTTTTTCAGAATATTGCTTGAATTTTTCTTTTTTCAGAATATTGCTCGAATTTTTCTTTTTTCAGAATATTGCTCGAATTTTTCTTTTTTTCAGAATATTGCTCGAATTTTTCTTTTTTCAGAATATTGCTCGAATTTTTCTTTTTCAGAATATTGCTCGAATTTTTCTTTTTTCAGAATATTGCTCGTAATTTTTTCCTGTTCTTTTCAGAAATGTATTTCTAACTGCTCTGTTTCGTATCATACTACGAAATGTGGCAGAAAGTTACGAAATAGAATTAACCGAGATATTTTAATTCATTTATTTGAACATTATTTTTAATGGACATTTGTATTTCAGTAGATAAACGTTTTTTGCTTACTTAAACTGTATATTATATATATATCTACCGGCCTGAATATCCGAAAAATCTTGTTAGAAAAATATGCATCCTACGGTAAGATTCGAACCTGCGGCTCCAATGACGGCTTCTCTGAAGTATACAGACGTAACCATTCGACTACGAAGTGTTTGGTACTTAGGCAACGCTGAATTAAGTGATATACATACAGAAGTTCCTGGTTTTTTGTAATATTCATAACAGTTCTGGTTTGTATCCAAATGTAAATAAACGTAAACAAAGCTACGAAATATCGCGGAAAACTACGAAATGTCACGGAAAACTACGAAATAGGATCGGAATTAACCGACATATTTTTAAGTTATTTATTTGAACATTATTTCTAATGGTTACTCGTATTTAAGTAGATACACTGTTTTTTATGTAGTTAAACAGTATATATAGCGGTCTGAATATTCGAAAAAATATTGTTAAGAAAATGTGCATCTCACCGCAGTGGCGAGTGCTTGAGAAACCAAAACATATGCTCATAGTGTGGGATTTCTGTAAACTTTTTCATGGTAATTATTCGAATGAGTTCTTTGCTATGGTATATACACCCTTGTGCAAATTAATTGACACAACTGCTTAAATTTCCTGTCTTTCACAATACGGTCAGTTTTAGACCCACTGGTGTTACAGCGGGTCATCGATTTTTACTTTTTCCTCAGATTAGGTCATTTGCAGTGGTGTGCAGTAATATGAATCTATTTTCGGGGAGTATCATAAAATTTGTTTGGCCTTGAAAAATGTTGCGTCATCCGTGAGTGCATCAGATTTTTAGTACGCCCGGACACTATTGCCTTGACTGTTGCTTACTCCGATGGGCATTACTCCAAGGAAGCGTAAGAAAATTGCGATGCTGCTCGAACACGAATATCAGTACAAAACGTAAAGGAAAATGCGGTCGGAAGAGAAAAACAACGCCAAGAGACGATGTATACGTGATCAGGGAAAGAGTGAAAGATCCTACGAAGACATTATTCGTTTTGTTTCAGTTAATTTGTACAAGGGTGTAAGCAAAGTTAACAATAAAAAGACTGATAATAAAATTAGTTGTAAATTAAGACACAGACTCATGAAACGCTATTTTACAGTTTCCAGTTTTTTTCCCCCAATTCCAATGTTTTCTGTTTAATAGCAAATCCACACCATTTAGCTGCATCTGCACGCATCCATTCTACACATCAGTAAGTCAAGGCAAAGTCATTTTGTGGCTAGGAATGAAGCAATGAAGGAATAAGTCATAAGATAATTTCCTTGATACAAGTCATAACTTCAACCCTCAGCGCATGTATCTCGCAAAAAGAAAAAATGCCACTGATATAGTCAAATTGATTTGAGCCGAGCCGAAATACAGGTCCGTTTTTATTTAATTTTTTATCAGCCAACCTTCTATCTATATATCTATCTATCTATCTATCTATCTATCTATCTATCTATCTATCTATTGTTTAATATCTCTTTCAATATATATATATATATATATTGTGTGTATTTTGGCAGCATTTTTTCATTAAAAACAGGTTTCATTGAATAATATAGTTATAGTTATATAATATAGACAAGTTCTGTCTATTTATTTTGTGTTAGATCCGTTCGTATGATCTGATTAGCTTGATAATGTTGTCATGGAAAGACAAGAAATCGCAATAATTGTTGATTTTTTTTTATCAGGTCTGAGCTTTCTCATGCCACTATACACTCATTTGAACAAAAACCCACTAGCACCATTCCTTCTCGGCCTACAGCCATGTGCGACACAAAAAATGCACCTGTCTAATTTTCTCTGTATAACTACACTCTGTTAATAATAATTTAAATGTTCTATGTCCACTGAACATTAAATATTCATCCTTTGATAATGGCTTATGTAAGCCGAAAGCTCAGACCTGATAAAAAAATCAACAGTTATTGCGATTTCTTGTCGTCTTTCCATGACAACATTCTCAAACTAATCAGATCATACGAACGGATCTTACACAAAATAAATTGACAGAACTTGTCTATATTATTCAATGAAATCTGTATATATATATATATATATATATATAAATTACTCTCAATCTCTATCAATCTACCACTCAATATCTCTCTATCGCTTAATCTCCCTCTCTCAATATCTATATATAATTCTCAGTCACTCTCAATATCTATCTATCTATCTATCTATCTATCTATCTATCTATCTATCTCTCCCTTAACATTCTCATCTCTCTTTTACACTCGTCTGCATACAATTATATCGAATGTCGAACAGAAAATAGTGAAAGGAAAACAGCCCAGCAGAGTGGGTAGATCCTAGCTAAAATGAACCAGAAATAACCTCGTGTGACAGTGTTCTGATGAATGATATTTAGCGAATCCACTTGCCCCCTGAAAGTTCAGATAAACAATCCAATAGTTCTCCAGGGAAATCTTCCGTGTTGATCCAGTTTTTGTAATGTTAGTTGAACTATACAGTTCGAGTTCTTCCCTAATTCATGACAGTCTTAATTGCAACAGTGTGGATGTCAGTCATGCTGATTTGCTGGCAATGATGTCACACTGGTTCACAGTGTTGACTCTTAAAGCAGATTAATTCTGAGTTAAACCCTAGAGGTGTCCATTTATTAGCTTTGCTAAATAGAAAAGCGAATTTTCCAAAGCATCGGATGGAATAGCAGGATAAAATGTGAGATGTACGTTCTGAATAATATGAATAATTATTAGCTGTTAATTTAATTTTTTCAGCATTTTTTCGAGTTAAAAATTGAAGAGTATGTATAAATTACTGTTCATTTTTGACTCGATAGCTTCTGAGGATTTGATGCGTATGAACATAATACTGCTTGCATGACAAAGATTGAAAGATTCAGCGCCAGATTGAAAGGTCTGAGGTTCATTTATTCTTAATTAATTTCGTAGGAAATTGATTTTGGTATAGGGCAGAGGACCTTTCTACAGCGATCAATCTATCATTTGCAAACTCATTGATTTCTGTACAGTACTTTACAGTTTGAAAATTTGAGATGAGTCATTTCATCTCCAGAAATTTTTGAACGACTACTTTCGTCACAATATATATATATATATATATATATATATATATATATATTGTGACGAATATATTCGTCCTATTTTTCCTATTAGTCACAATAAGATTTTTTTAAAAAATTGTCTAAGCAGTTACTTCCACCTTACCTACCACAATTAACTCAAGGGTCAAGTCACATACCTCCCACTACCAAAGTAGAAATTACTACTAAAGTTCCGCTAGCTTAACCCTATAGAAAACAATATTCCCCAACCCCATTCTTTACTAGAGCAAACCTCTGGGCTTAAAATATTTCTTGATTCCTTGTTTAAAAAGGGGCTGAGAAGGCTTGTCTTAAAATGACATGTTGAAAATGGTTATTTCACTTTTAAATTTTATCTGAATTTATATATATATATATATATATATATATATATATATATATATATATATGTGTGTGTGTGTGTGTGTATAAAACAATCTTGCACATATATAAATCTACCATCCACCGGTGCATTGAATACTGCTGCCATATGTGGTCGGGTGTTCCTGCTATCCACTTCTGGCTCCTTGACAGGATCCAACGGAGAATCTGTAATGTGATTGATCCCGACTTGGCAGCTCAGATAGTCCCTTTCTCACTGGCACAATGTGGTTTCCCTGTGTCTCTTTTACAAATACTTTCACAGCTTCTGCTCCGATAAACTCTGCTCACTGGTGCCTCCTATATATGAATTTACTCGAGACACAACACTAAGAACTAGGTCCCACCCTTTTACTGTGAAACCAATAAAATGTAAACGCAAATTCTACTCCATCAGCCTCTTTTCTCGCACTTCCCACCTGTGGAATTCTCTTCCGTTTATTTGCTTCCCCGACATTTACAATCTCCAAGAATCTAAATGTAAAGTCAATGGTCATCTCCTATCACACTAACCTGCATCCTCTCTCTCTCTCTCTCATGCTGTTTTCTGCGTCCACTCTCCAACTCCGTCCACTCGACTCTCATCAGTATTCTAATCCTTCTCTTGACCACTTCCTGACACTCCCAATAACCTGCCACTTTTTCTCATAACTTTCCTCCTATGTAAACCTCCTGCACAACTGTGGCAGTAAAATACCATGCTTGGGGCGATATGATTAGGAAATATATATATGTATATATATATTTTCTTTTTTAATCATATCACCCCGGGCAAGGCGTTAAAGCCACTGTTAAAAGATTGGAAAAGAGAAAGCGGAAACCACATCCTAAACAGGGAACAAAGTATATATATATATATATATATATATATATATCCTATGTATATGAAACTAAAGCAGTTGTTTCATTTAATTTGCACACTGGTGTACATCCCAAAAATGCAAAGTTCAAATGTTTTCCATTTCCATAATTCGAAGTCGGCATAACTCTGCTCAGTTAACTGACAAACTTCTTCATATTATTCCCACATATAGGTAATTGTCACTTATCTGATTGATGTTACTTTCAGCATCTCGACCCTACTGTTTACTAGGCACAGCTGTCCATCCGCTCTTTAGGATTTATCAACACTTTACTGTTTTACTTACATTAATCCTAGCTTAAATATCAAGCACTTTGTTGAAAAAACTGCTTGCTTTAAATCCCTTTTTTTACACAAACTGTCAGTATTTTTGGTTTCATACTATCTTTGATACTTTATACTTTGATACGTTACTCTTTAGTAATGAATTGAGTTCTTCCGGTGACTGGCGTGTGTATACACCGCTACATGCTAAAATGTCCCTTCTCTCATTCTATGCGCCTATGGCTTAGGGAGTGGAGATTCCTACTGACACCAAATCGGTCGAGTTTCGATTCCGGCCAGAAGCAAGTAGATGTCTAACCAAACTGATGATCTGTGATAAACCGAACCAGGCTTATATGCGAATGACTATATATATATATATATATATATACAAACAAATATTTGAAAGTACAAAATTTGTATACTGTTTTAAAAACAAGGAATTTATTAACAGTTTTAAAGGCCCTTTCGTCCAACATCTCATCAGAAGAAAAATCGTTGGAAAATAAAGTAAACGAAAAGAACCGTAACGAGGAAAATGAAGAGCAAAAAAAGAGGAAAAGAAGATCTAATTGAGAATATAGCCTGTGCCAAGTCGTATGAGAAAGAGTGATTCAAAATTATATATATGGCTGGTTCCAATAATCATTTAAAGATTTTTGAATCAGTCTCTATATCATTACGGAAAACTTTTCTTTGTCGGCAGAAGGATTGTGTAATTAGGGGATAATTTATTTGAACTGTTCCTTGCTAATTATTTACACGTGAATTCTCCTCCCCTCGTTATAAGTATATATATTTATATGTATATTTATTTTATCGTGTTTCCCTCTCTTTTTGCTCTGAATTTTCGTCGTTATTGATTTTTTCGTTTATTTTATTTTCCAACGACTTTTCTCCTGATGAGATATTGGACAAAAGGGCCTCTGAGACTGTTAATAAATACCTTGTTTTTAATATTATATATATACATATATATATACCTATATATATATATATATATATATATATATATATATATAGATATGTACATATCTATACATAATATATATAATATATATGCAATATACATATAATATATATATAGGAAAATATATTAAATGTTTTGAATTTAAAAATGTACTTTTTTTGGACAGTATTTGTTTATTTTTATTATTGTATTTTATATTTCAGTCTGCCCTCGGTCCTTCATCAGAAACAAGTCAGGGCGGTCTGAAATATAAAATACAATAATAAAAATAAACAAATACTGTCCAAAAAAAGTACATTTTTAAATTCAAAACTTTTTAATATTCTTTCCTATATATATTAAGACAGTATACGTGGATCATCACTATATAACATATATATATATAATATATATGTATATAATATATATATATATATAATATAATATACATAAAATATATATATATATATATATATATATATATATATATATATATGTATCAGCACTAGTCCCTTGCTCACTTAAGGTAATATTGAAAAAGAGAAAGACATTTTTCCCTCTTTTTTCCTTCGCCATATTCCATGCTTTGTTTTAATATTTGTTCTTTCAGATTTACTGAGTTGTTATTATTATTATTATTATTATTATTATTATTATTTGACACTATCTATAAAATATAATGTCTAATTTAAAAATTAAATGAGTTTTGAAATGTGTAATATTTCAGAGTTTTATTCCTACCCTCCCCCCCTCAAATCACGTGTTACTCTTTATCTCTGACCGGTGTCTTTAAAGCATAGACAAACTGGAATTATCCAAATAAAAACAGAATTTCAGTCTTTGAGAAGCACGAAAAATTCAAAGAAATTTAAATCTTCTGTTTACGGGTAATGTTAATCTTTAGCTGCAGAAACACAAGTTCCTTGCTCTGATTTGGTGAGTTAATCTCTCTACATTTTCTGGGTAAAATAAAATATATATATAAACCACTCAGGAAGAGGAAATTTATCTTTTTCTGTAGGACTAGTCAATTGTACTATACTAAGTACATACTTAATATTCATTTTTCCACTTTTTTTTTACCGAGATGTTAGCAACTCTGTAGGTTAAAAAAAATATTAACCTACATAGGGCGGAAGAACTCTCAAGGAGCCAGAGGCCAGCTAACTAGAGATGGTGTCTCAATAAATCACAGTGGAGAAGGCAACGGGATACCACTCCTCTATCTACCCCAGCCCAATCATGGTCTTTTCACGATCAAATATATGTTGCTTCCCAACTCCTCGCTTGGTAAGGATCGTCATGGGCGACAGGTGCCACCTGACCGTCATCCGGTGACTGTTAGCACCAACAGCGTAAAGGGGAGATTTTACTCCAAAAATTGTCTCTCACCCGGGATGAAACGACATGAGCAACAGGTGTGTCTGGACCGTTGCCCTGCGACTGTGCACAGCAAAGAAAAATTACTTTTGGTACATTGGTACATGGAATGTCAGGACACTTAACAATAGTGGACAACTAGAGAATGTCAAGCAGGAGATGGACAGACAGAAGATCAATATTCTGATCATATGTGAAACCAGATGACCTAACAATGGAGACCCCAGCAGTGACGCCCACAGGATAATCTATGCAGGAGGCAAAAACAAAGAAAAATGTTGTCGGCTTGATACTAGACAAGGAAATGAAGAAATGCGTTTTTGGATACTGCTAGCTCTCAGAAAGAGTCCTCTTATTTAAACTGCAAAGAAGACCCTTCAACATAGCAATCATAGTCGTTTATGCACCAACAACTCAAAGCAATGAGGACGAAAGAGAATCATTCTATTCCATACTGGACAGTGCCAAGGCCCTGTGCAAAAGCCAAGAAATTAGGATCATAACTGGTGACTTGAATGCTAAGGTAGTTAAAGAGAGGAATGGAAACACGACGGGCAACTTCGAAAATGGCTCTAATAGTCCACAGCAAATGACCAGGTAATAACTAACATCTGGTTTCAAGAACACCCACGACGTCTGTGAACATGGAGAAGCCCAGGAGACGACGCAAAGAACCAAATAGACTACATAACTATAAACAAGAGATTCAGGAACGCTCTGAGGTAGAATCGCCAACTGACGCCAATTGGGTTTCAATCCTGGGTAAAAAGCAATCGGATGTCTAACCGTACTGATACAACGAAACAGATCTGTTTGCGGATGACTATATATATATATATATATATATATATATATATATATATAGGTACCTCCATTACATAACAAAAAACCCAGCATAGTATGATTTAAAAAGGTTCAAAACTTAATAAAACGAACTTGTTCTATCAAAATATTTATAATATTATGAAGAGGAATGATCAAAGTAATTTTTATTTATTTTATAAAATTTTTTAATTCCTTTTAAAGTGTTCGAAATTTTGGCAGAAAATTTTGTTTTGATTTGGAGTTAGCGTGGTCGTAAATGATTACGTAATTTTTTACGCAACTCACTTTTTCGGTGACAAACACATTAATTTGGAAAATTTCGCAAAAATCAAATAATTGTCGGAATTTAATAAAACTTTCAGTACTCATTCACAAACAAATAATATTATTTTTGAAATTATTAGTTTTTTAAAATATTGATGAAAATTTTTTTTTGACTCTGTTACCCCCGACTTCACGTAAATTCATGAAATTTTAATAAATTTTAATTTTCTGCGATTTACTTTTTTATTAGTTAAACGCAGAACTCATCGGGAAATATAAATCATGTATTTTTTTATTTAAAATTATCATTCACTATACGAAAATCTGCTCCGAAAAGAAATATAAAAAATGCAATAAAACTTTGATATAATTTAATTTGATAAACTTTTAATTGCTGGAATAAATAACAAAAATTAAGGACATTATAGTCTGAAGAAAAAAACATTTGCAATTACTAATAAAATTTTCAAAGAATTGTTTTCAACTTTTTTATTATAATAATTCATAAAGTTTCAAAAGTATTTTTAAAATCTTTTAAAGAACTGTATGTTTTTTTATTAGTTAAGAATTGATGATTTTCTTGGCTATCAAAAAAAAATTAATAAAATTTTTTCTCACCGTATATTTTTACAAAGAAAAAAAATTATTTGTGCAAATACTTTCAAAGTTATAAAATACGATGTTCAAATTTATAAAGTACGGTGTTCCATATGGGTCAAAATGATTTTATAAGTTAACAAGCGTTCTGGGTTATTCCTCCTTACATAGCAAAACAGAAGAACGCACTTTCTTTCTTACGATATTTTATTCTCTTCGTTTCTAAAATTTAACAGCAAGTAATTCTTTCAACATTTAAAGTATTTTTTTTCAATTCCTCAAGTTTTTAATTAATTGTGACCGTAGGTGCATTAACTAATTTATGATAATTAAAAAAAATATGTATTGTATAGTACAAGAAAATGTGAAAAATATTTATATAAGTCCTGAAATTACGTTAAATTTTTAATTTTACTATTTAGTTAAAAACTAAAAAAAAAATTTAGCTCGATTGGACGCTATACATTGCGCTTTTGTCAACATCTCGTATCAGTCATCAGTCATCGCTTCAATGACTCTCATAAAAACAGGGCTACCGTAAATATTTTTTTTATTGTAAACTTCTGGCAGTAAGCAATTATCAATTGATTGAAAACAGATAAAGGTAAGTTTTAATTTTAAAATTTGTCTTAAATAACGTGTCAGCGATTATATTTTTGCATGATTTTTAAAAACAGAAATTTGGCAGCTGTTTACGTCATGTGTCAATCAATCAAAAATAGCAGTATATTTAAAAAAATTGGTAAAATTTCAAAATTTTAGATTTCAATCAATATAATTTCGGGTAAAAATACACCATTATGTTTTGCTTACTAGAATTATTAAATTTAATCTCTTGACTTTTAATTAAAAACTAATTTCAAAGCTTGAAGATAATTTATTTATTTTTGAAATTTCAATTTCAATTTAAGTATCGAAAATGAGTGAAAGTACCTAAAATATATATATATATATATATATATATATATATATATATATATATATATATATAAATGTGTGTGTGTGTGTGGGCACCTCAGCGTGGCATAATATTTAGCATGCTCGTCTCGTTGGAATCAGTTGTTAGTTTGAACTTCACTGAATACCCCCTACTTTCGGCCGTGTGTCACTTCTGAGCTACGCTTAGAAAATCGTTTTCCTTCTGGTTTGAGGGTTGGGCGCAGAGCTAACAACCCTGCCCCTGAAAAAAAATCAGTTTGTTACGGAAACAACGAAAACGCTGCCCTACACTCCATTGGGTGTAAATTGGGTGTAACAGAATAGTTTATATATATATATATATATATATACCGACTTAAAAAGGTATAAAGGCATTCATTTCATTAGGACTATTTTCGGTCCACACACTGTCAGAAGAATAATGTTGGCTACAAGTATGGCGAAAAAGTCACAATTCTTAAAGAAATTTAAAATGAGGCGAGGAGGAAAATCTCTGGAAGACGATTGAAGGTCCGAATGTAGGGAGTTAAATTGATTATAAAAAACCACCGCATCACTGAGGGAAATGAAGTTAAAGAAAGTATCAACAACTTAGTTCAGATACACATTTGCTTATTTTTCGAATGAAAGCCTTTCATAAAACACAAGAATGTTTGCTAATACCGAACCGAGGAGACTGCACATGGAAATCCCATAAACTTGGGCCTATATGATATTATTAAGCTAAATTCCACTCACCCAGTTTCTGAATGTATAAACTCCCAAAGCAAACTTTCGCGATTTAAACTGAAACCTAGGTAATCTCTATAAAAAAAAAAAACGCCTGTGCAACGGGGATATTTGTGTAGAAACTAACAATATCAAAGGACTCCATGTGATTGTTTTCGCAATACAAATTGCAATCTCTAATAAAATTAAAAAATCGAAATAACTTGGATTTTTCAACTTCATCCGCTTTTCAAAATGCAACCAATTTGATTATGAATATCTATAAAAAGGAAAAAAAATCAGAGACTGATAATTTATCCATAACTTCGGACTATGTCTAACGATTCAGACGTACAAAATTAGGAAGAACATCCAGGTGAGTAAGGCTTACCCAAAGTACATAAAGATAATGTGCCCCTTAGACCTATTTTGCCAGTGGTAGGTTCCATTCAACATCTTCTTCGTTTTTCTCATGTGCCCTGCTCTTTCAGGACGTAGGCGATCCTGGCTTTCTACATCTCCCTATCCCTGATGGCTCTTAGCACGTTTTCTCCTGTTGCACCATGCAACCCTCTTTCCGTCATCCACCTGATCAGGTCCTTCAAATATGTTATCCGCTGCTTTTCTCTGTCTTTTTTCTTTCTATCTGGCCTGTTAGTATCAGATTCTCTAAGCCCTCCTTTCATGTCCCTGGAACTTTAGCTGTCTCTTCCCGGTAATCAGTATTAATTTCCTTTTCGTTTCCATCCTTTCCAAAACCTCATCATTGCTCACATGATTGATCCACGTGGCTAAATGATTGGGTAAATCTGTTCAGCCCGCCTCTGTTTTTCTTTTTTTTTTTTAAGAGACAGGCTATAATTTCTACATAAAAAATTCCACACTGCTTAAAGGAGGAAGTAATTAGGAGAAACCTCAAGGAATCTAAATAAAAGATTTTAGAAACACAAATGAGACAGTTTACAAAATAATACGTCAAATGCGTTAGTTGCCCACCGTAATGAGACTGACAAAAAACAATGACACCCTGATCAAAGGAAAAATAATTAATTGCGACATAAATGTCTATAGAATGCTATCCTCAGTCAATCTACGACATTTCCCCTTCCTGGCAAACATTTCCCCGTCCTGGCAGATCTTCTAAAAATCACAGGGTGGAATACCTACTTACAAAAGAAATAGAAATAAAAAATACTCTAAATGATTTCGGCTAGTTAAAACTTTAAAATTCCCAAAACCCGGCGTTCGTGCATATGTGCAGTCGTGCCAATATAACAAATTTAGTCCAATGAATTCCTGAAAAAGAAACAGGTTACAAGTAAACATTTTCCACATTTCATAAAATTCCCTTGATAATATAAAAATATATATCGTCATCTCATATATCACTTGATAACTACGAGTACATTCAAGTGTGGCTTAGGAGTCTAGCAGCTAAAGCTAGAGCAAAAATGCTGAAAAATATGAAATCAGTTGGAGGAGAAAACCAGATAACTGATCTTTTCATTGTAACTACTGATTGTGAGACTACTATAAAAGTATTGACAACTGCAAACTCAAGACTGTTGGAGGAAAAGACGTTCGACGGTATAATTCAGCTAATAGTAAATATTTTTTGGTGCAGTAGATCTTGGCGCGGAACAAGAAATCAGAGAGTTGAGTTCGAATTCGAATTGAATTCGTTGTATTCACTTACGCGTAAATACCATTTGGAACGGTATTAATCCGCCTCTTGCCTCCAGCTAATCAACAGGACAGATTGGGTTCTATAACCTTGGTTAGCAACTAGTTTACCGCAGAAAGTAATGGCAACCTACTGCACGAAAATCTTCTGCCCATTCAGTCATGTCTTTTTCGTGACATGATCGCCCAAGCGTGTATCACGTATGACACTAAACTGACTGAATAATAAAAAAAACATAGCACCTAAGAAAAAGATTGTTAATGCAAACAGATAAGTCAATGAACATTTCTCAAAAAGGAAATGAACTAGTCATTAAATAAGTACTTCGTTTGAAACAGGCTACCAAGTATTATTAGTTTGAGAAACTAAGATAAGAAAATCAGTCTGATTTGAGAATATTTAAATCAAATGAAATTGGTAAATTACTTTCAAAATGAGAAGTATTGACAAATGATTTTAAGGCAGTTACAACCGGATGTGCGTTGTGGTGCAGTGGATATCGGATTGAAACGAGAAACCAGAGAGCTGAGTTCGAATTCCAGTTGAATTCCTTGCATTCACTTACGCGCAAATACCCTTGGGAAAGGTATCCGTCTCTTCTCTCTAGTTATGGGTTAAATAACAGGACAGATTGGGTTCTATAGCCTTGGTCGGCAGCCAGTCTACCGCAGAAAGCATTGACAACCTACTGCGGGATAATCATCTGCCCAGTCAGTCATGTTTCTTTCGAGACATGATCACCCAAGCGTTTATCACGTATGGTTACTTAACTGACTGACAACCGGGAAGTTGTTACTAGAACTGTGTGTCAAATTTGTTCAGTAACCAGAATTCCCACGTCTATTGAACAGGTGAAGAGGCTCATCCCTCGTTTCTTGTTTAGGATGCGGTTTCCGGCTTTCTCTTTTCCAATCTTCTCACTTTTTTTTTCAATTGGAGTTGATAGAGTAAACTATCGCCCGGTTCACACTCCACCCACGTCTATTGAACAGGTGAAGAGGCTCATCCCTTGTTTCCTGTTTAGGATGCGGTTTCCGGTTTTCTCTTTTCAAATCTTCTCACCTTTTTTTTCAATTGGAGTAGATAGAGTAAACTATCGCCCGGTTCACACTCCACCCACGTCTATTGAACAGGTGAAGAGGCTCATCCCTTGTTTCCTGTTTAGGATGCGGTTTCCGGTTTTCTCTTTTCCAATCTTCTCACCTTTTTTTTTCAATTGGAGTAGATAGAGTAAACTATCGCCCGGTTCACACTCCACCCACGTCTATTGAACAGGTGAAGAGGCTCATCCCTTGTTTCCTGTTTAGGATGCGGTTTACGGTTTTCTCTTTTCCAATCTCCTCACCTTTTTTTTCAATTGGAGTAGATAGAGTAAACTATCGCTCGGTTCACACTCCACCCACGTCTATTGAACAGGTGAAGAGGCTCATCCCTTGTTTCCTGGTTAGGATGCGGTTTCTGTTTTCTGTTCTCCATTCTTTTTACCCTTACATAGCCGCCTTTGCATCAGTGGCGTTACCGCCTTGCTCGGGGTAATATGATTAAAAAAAAAATAGATAAATGCTCGACAAAAACAAAACAAAAAAAAAGACAGAGTAACGCGAATTTAGTGTGGTTATAAACATCGAAGAGAAAAGCAAAAATGTCCGGCATATAAAAAAAAGGTGTGAATAAATGTTTCAAATGAATCCTTTTGAACATATCTAAAAATCCAAAAAGAGAAACGTAGTGATGGTCAGACAAAATGAAGAGCAAATGAGCATGGATGTCATTTCTTAAAAAAATAAAAAAATAAAAAAAGTGTACTTAAAAATCCAAAGCAATTATGTTTTACTGGATATACAACTAGATACGAGAAGTGATGTGACTTTGATACCCAGAAGTTTTTGGAAGAAATTAGGAAAACCAAGTTGAAAGAAATGATTTGTCCAACTGAATCAGTTTAACGGATTCGCGAGAAAACCTTTCGGCTCTTTTGAAGCCTACGGGGAACGAAAAATAAATTTAACCTATTACTACTTATTGTGGCAAAGGGAGAAAAAAATCACGCTCAAATAGGAAATTGTGTCGAAAATAAATTCGACAAAATTAGTTGCTAAATCAGAAGAAACCGGAATGTTTAAACTATGAAGCAAAGGAAAATGTCACCATCATATTTTCAAGCATAAATAGTCCCAGTCTAACCTACTACAGATACTTGTAGAAAAGGTAAGCAAATTACAGGAATAAGATCGACTTGAACGAGTTCCGCCTTGTCCCATCCCCCCCTTAGTAATTTTACGAAAAAAAGATGGGGATCTGTTTATTTGTGGTGACTACAAAATAAGCGTAGATTCATATCCTATCCCCAATCTAGAATGAGCATTTAACTCTCTTGCAGTTATAAAAAATATTCTCTAAAATTGATCTATAGTCGGCAAACCCTCAAATACATATTGATAAGTGCTTTGAAGAAGTTACAGCAATAAACATGCCAACAGGCTTGTTAAAATAGAAAGGAATGCCGTATGGAATTAAAACCACAATTTCTATTTTTCAACGGTCTATAGAGCAAATTATTGGGTACTATATATAAAATACAATATGCTGCCAAGATAACATTCAATATTGGTGCTATGAACGACGAAGAACTAAATTGAAAAACCAATATGGCTTTGAATAAGTTAAAGAATTCTGGATTACCAATTAACGAAAAAATATGTTCGCAACACTAAGAAAAGTTATTTTGGGTTTATTCACTATCTAACGATGGTATATCATCAGACCAAGTGTTAATTGACAAAATATCAAAATTTGTATCAACAAAGAACAAAAAAGAATTGAAATCTTTCATAGGACTTGTACATTTCTACAGACGATATGTAAAGCGATAATCTGAATTGTCATAACCTTTTTTTGAATTAAGGAAAAGTTATGTGGATTTTACAGGGATAAAAGAACGCGTGACATTTGAAATTTTAAAAGCCGTTCTACGTCAAAGACAATTGATATTTACTCTTCTCCCCCACCTGAGAGAGATATAACACAAGGTTTTTTTTAATGTAGGGAACATGAGCGCGTACGCCCAGATAATTGGTCAAGCATTACCAATCCATCCCGTGAGCGGTAGATAGGTTCAAAACCGGTCTAAACTGATCTTATTCTGTCTGAATTGGTCATTTGGCCTCTTAGCTCGAAGGCGGGGATCCAGTTACGTCAAAGAAGCCAGTTGTAAAAATATTCGACCCTAGAAAGAATTAATGACAACTGACAAGTGAACACTGAATTTCGGGAATAATAGCCCGGGATGATCCTATTAGGTATCTTTTGAGAAAATTAGCAAAAGCCTAAGCAAACTTGTCAAATATTAAAAAAGAAACATCGTCCATAACATGGAGAACGAACAGAGCTCGTCAGGTTTGATTGGAGAAAAATTCCTTCAAAGACTCTACCATAGATCTTTAGAATTCATATTTAATTCTAGGAAAGAACTTCCTAAGGTAACGTCGTCTAGAATTCTAATTTACATTGATAATGAGTAAGTGAAATGCAGTACCATTCAGCATGTGGAGGCCTTGTTGAGGTTCATTACTTCTGAAAGTGAGAAAGAGGTGGAGATTTTTCGAAGATACTTTCTTACACTGGTTGGAAATTGATAGTTTGTCGATAGACAAATTAGCTGAATTTACAAAGCATGATTTCATATTGAATAATATTGAATAGTATATTCTGACAATATATTAGTGTTTTAAAGAGGTTAGACAAAAATTAACTGTTTAAAAGAGAGTCATTTGTAATGGAAACGTAGTCGTTCCATCATCAACGCAAAAGATCTAAATTATAAAAAGTATTCATAACGATGTTCGTTTCGGAATATCGGTTACGCAAAAGAGTTTAAGGTTAGAAATATGGTGGCCAGGCTGTTTACATTGGTATAAGAATACGTAAAACGATGTAAAACGTAAATAAAAAAAAAATTCCGACAGTCAAAGGCACATACATGGCCTAAAGAATCAAACTTGGGACAGAGTACACAATTTTCATATTAATGAAGCGGAATTATTATCAATAGTGGTAGATGCCTATTCAGGCTGACCTGAAGTAATACAGGTCTTCAACAAATTACATCGATGAAACAAGCTTTAAGCATGATATCTTCAAGAAATCGAACTCCGAAAACGCTAGTATCCGACAACGCCCCAGAATTTTGTGACGAAGAACTGTGGTAACAAAATCGAATCTAACATAAAACCACACCGTACCATCCGCAATAAAACGGATTGGCAGAATTGATGGTGCAAACTAACTAAACTTATTTCTAAATGGAACTTTGTCTGTGTGTGTATGAGTGTGTGTCCATTACCTATAGACTCCGAAACGGCTGAACCGATTTTCTTGAAAATTTACACAGTTGTACCATAAGCATCTGTGAGTGTTCTTAGCTAGGTTTTGTGTCGAGGTACCCCGATAAATATCGAAAATCGATAATCGAAAAAGTCGGGTTATAGAAGGAGTGGTCCGATTTTAATCAAATTTGATATACTGATAGACAAAGACATAAGAAATGATATTCAGAAGTTTCAAGGTTGCAGTTCTTACAATAGTGCAGAAAATAGATTATATATATATAAAAGCAAGATGTTTGCGTGTGTGTCTGTTTATCTGTCTGTATGTCCTTTATACAAATCCAGAATTTTTATCCGATTCTCACCAAACTTGACACAAATATTCTTTAGGCTTCTGGTCAGGTCATGGGTGACTTATTTTTTTTCCAATTTCTCCCCGATATTGGAACCCTTTTATCGTGGTTCTTGCTGCAGAATCTGCTCTAACTTGGTAAAATTATAGTTTTTAAACTTAAACATTAGTAGATCTTCTTAGACAACGTATTTTCCCCGATATCGGAAATCGATACATATGGTTTCGTTTTAACTGGAAAGAACTGTTGCTTTTTAGTCTTTCGTGCCAACGTCCAAAGAGTCTGAGCTCTAGGATTATGGATAAGTTTTAAAGCTTTCATTACACCCGGGCAACGCCGGGCTATACTGATAGTTAAAAATAAACTGAAAATATGTGTACAACGGAAAGAAAAGATAGAAACACTTACTCCTAGATTGTTGCTGATCTAACAGAACAATACTATATACTGGAAAATCGAAAAGGCCGCTCTCATGGGTAGACAAATTAGATCCCCATTGACTTTCTTATGCCATTAATAAAAGACTGTACTATGAAATGAATAGTGAATCTAATCTACAAGAGGCAAGATTCATGATGCAAAGTGGGAAGGACACTATCATAATAATAATAATAATAATAATTGAAAAAGAAAATGGGATACTAGTTCATGTAGACTAAGTTAGATTGCCACATGATCGCGAGGAAAACATGTAAAGTGAACCTGAAAATAATGAAAGCGAAAGTGTCATGTCAACGCAAGACAAACATGACAGTGAAATCAAGAGCAGCATAGACTCTAAAAATAAACAATTTTGGCGGGAACACGCTTATAATAAAAGATTTCTCATATCTAGACACTAACATCATAGCCCGGCGTTGCCCGTGCTACTCAGAACATTTTAGTAGTAGGAGAAGATGCCAATGAGACGAGTAGAATAAAAATTAAATATAAAGGCTCATTTTTTTTAATAAAAAATATTTTAGTCGCGTTTGACACGTGTGATTTGATTTCTGTGACGTAATTTAGCAACCATCTTAGATCTTAGATGTTTTACAGAGCAAATGTTAACAATCGGCTCCATTGGCCAAAAACGTGCGAAAGGGAAAATTTGCTGAACTTAAACTCAAATAGTATGTGTCGATCTGGCTTCCCTGTAGATATGTGTCTCCAGGAAGTTTGAATGGCGTAGCTTAAACAAAATGTACGCGTTCATAAGGAACAGTCACACAGAGACTCACAGATTGCTTTTTATATATATATAGATTATCTTCGGGAGTAGAAGGAAGATACTGGAAACAAAAGCTCACAGCAGAATTAGCGGGGATAAAAACTCTTCTGGGCATGGAGATGAGGTGACTCGATATTTACATAGGAAGTAACCAAGTTTATAAATAGCAACAGCTTTTACCCATGACACAGTTGTCTGCTTACTACTTCCTGTGAGTTAGTAACACTAGTAACACAAGATAACAATAAACTTTGGGCACCTCGAGGTGGTGAAATGATTAGCAAACTTGTTTAGTTAAAATCATTACAACTGAATAGTGAGTTCGATCCTCAATGAGTACCCCATACTTTTGGCCTTGTGCCACATCTAAGCTGCGCTTAGAAAATCAACAGAGCAACTCGAGGTGGTGTAATTGTTTGCAAGCTTGTCTCGTTAAGACCATTGCAATTCAGTAGTGAGTTCGATCCTCACAGAGTGTCCCATATTTTCGGCCTCATGCCACCTCTAAGCTGCTCTTTGAAAATCACCATAACAAGAAACATTTTTTTTTCAATTTTATAAATTAGTTATTTTATATGAGGTAAATTTAAAACTTCATATTTTTCCCAGAGATTTTTCGAATCTACAGTCGAATGTCAAGCATTGTATTTTGTTTATGTTGATGTAACTCTTTTTAGTTCTTGGCGTGAGAACGCTGGAATTTATGGAATGTTATGGTTGTTACTGCTGGGTTGAATCTTTCGCCTAAACATCCCAAAACTTGTTAAATAGCTTTCGCCGCTGAGATAAATAGGCAAAGAGAAAAGGAAAAATACAAAGACACTAGAGGGACAGTTTGGACACTGATTTTATTTTTGGTTCCAACGACCTCGTGTTGGGGAAATTCCTTCACGAACAGTTTGGCACTTCTTTGCCATCCAAAGTCCAACAGAGAAAGAGATCGAGTTTATTTTTGCCACCAGAAGGCCTCTCTTTTTTGCGCATGTGTCAATTGTCTTTCCTGTCAGAGGACTCCAAGAAGATTTTTATTTCTTACTTTTATTTTATTTTGTATTTTTATTTTATTTCGTAGTTTTTATTTTATTTTATATATTTATTTTCTTTATTTTTTTTAATTTTATTTCGTATTTTTATTTAATGGCTACAAATTAAATAAAAACAGTTGCATCAACATGCACAAAATAAAATCCTTGAAAATGAATGTAGCAACAATCAAAAGTAATCGGGAGAGGAGTAATATAAACAAAAATGAACTAATGTAAGCCTATTGATTCGGAAATTTGTAAAAGTTAAAGATTTGACAGACTTGATATTGTAGAACTCTCTTCCAGCTTTTGACTTCCGGCTTCTTACTTTCCAGTCAACATTGACCTTTAAAAATTTATATGCGATATTAATCGTTATCTTTAGTCTTCTTAATTCTTGTTATTTTATTGATCTCCCCCATCTTAAAGATATTTTTCTCATATTCTCTCATACTCAGTAACCCCTTGCATCTTAGTAACTTTATTGATTTGCATGGGGTGAAATGATTGAAAAAAGAACTTAACTTTCATTTTTTAAGCCAGGTCTTGATCTCTTTTTTTCTCGTTTATTGCTTTCTTTTCGCCATTACCCTTTTTCTCTTCTGCTGTTTCTACATGCATGATATTCGAAATTCATTTTCTTTTGTTTACTATAATGGCGTCCACTTTCATTATCTGAGGACAAGACGATTTCTCTGGTATTAACTTATTAATTTTTCTTTCGTTTACAAAACAAACGAATAAAAAAAAACAGTTCCAGATCTTTCATTTTTAACATGTGCAACACTTGAATACCCAGTGTTCTAGTATCTTCGGTCATATCGCACTTTTGTGTTTGTCTTATCCAGCTACTTATTAATACTTTAAATAAAGCAGTTATTTTTATAAACAGACGAAAAACATTCACTCTATTTGGATATATGAACATACCTTTAAAATACTTATACACTTCTTTGTAAGCATAACAATTCTCATATATATATATATATATATATATATATATATATATGTGTGTGTGTGTGTGTGTGTGTGTGTGTGTGTGGGATTCAGCTTTGTAGCAGGTACAAAAGGTTATCAGTGATCAATTTTGATATCATCATGAAAAAACAAAACAAAAAAAAAACAAAGAAAACTTATGAAATCTCTTCGCTGCAAAGCGTCTTTTTGTTTATAAAGAGACGTTGACATAATTATTTTCATTTGCTTATCTTTTCCCAATTGGGTTATTGGAATCGCATCAAATATTTTTCTTATTTTCGCATATCTATATTGGATATATGTGGAGATAGCGTAATGGCTAACCGCTTTGTTAGCAAGTCGAATTCATTTCATTCCCCTTCGCTTAAATTCGGAACTTTTGTCTGATTTTGATCTTGAGCTTAAACGTCTTCAGTGAAAAGCAAAAATGAAGGAGAAGACTATCTATCAGAATATTATCAGTTAGATGCTCTTATAGATTTATAGACTATTATATATTATGTATACTAGATGTAGTTTATTTCATAAACTAAATTTTCACCCTTAGAAAAAGTTCACTTTGTTTCTTTGTTATTTTCATACTTTCTTTCTTTCTTTCGTTTCTTTCTTTCTCTTTTTTCATTATTTTCTTTACTTTTAGTTTATTTCATCTTTTTTCATTTTTTTTTTTAATCATTTCACCCCAAGCAAGACATTCTACTGCCACTGTTGGGCAGGTGGTTACATGGGGGAAAGTGATGAGAAAGAGAGGTTAGTTATAGGAAATGTCAGTAGGAGGGTAAAGACGGATGAGGATACCGAGGATGTGGGTGAAGTAGATGGAAAAGGACTCGTGAGAATGAATGCGAGTTAGTGTGATGGGAGATGTCTATTGACCTTACATTTAAATTCCTGGAGATTGTATCTGTCGGGGAAGCAAGTATATGGAAGGGAATCCACAGGTGGGAAGTGCGTGAAAAGCAGCTGTTAGAAAAGAAATTGCGGTTACACTTCATCGGTTTCACTGTAAAAGGGTGGGATCTAGTTGCTAATCTAGTAGCTCGTGTAACTTCATACCTAGGGGGCACCAGTGAGCATAGTTCATCGGAGCAGAAGCCGTGAAAGTATTTATAGAAGAGGCACAGGGAAGCCACGTCCCACCGTTGAGAGAGCGACTGCAGCCGAGCTGCTAAGTCGGTATCGATCACATTGCAGATTCTCCGTTGGGTGTTGTCAAGAACCCCGAGGAGAATAGCAGGGGCACCCGACCAGATGTGGCAGCAGTATTCAATACACGGGCGGATGGTAGATTTATAAATGTGTAGGATGGACTCAGACGGGAAAAAGCTTCCTGGACCTGCACACTGAACCGACCTTTTTGACAGCGGATTTAGCAATGTATTCGATATAGTCATTCCACTTGAGATCCGCTAAGAGTGTGAGGCCAAGGAGGCGTAGTGTTTTACTCTCAGGGAGGCTAGCCTGTTCCATGCTAATGGTGGGTAGGAGCGATTGTCTATGATGGTTAATAGATATCAGCTTCCTTTTAAAAGCATCAAAATTTACGAGCCATTTAATATCCCAGTCCACCACGGATTGGAGGTCCTTTTCAAACTCGGCAGCGAGCTTTGCTTTGTCAACCTCAGCAGATTTTTGATCGAGGCGAGAGTAAACGGTGGTGTCGTCGGCGTACATGCCTACTTGGGATCTTATAACATCGGGGAGATCGTTAATGTATATCAGAAAAAGCGTAGGACCTAGAATAGAGCCTTGAGGGACACCCGCGTTCATATGGTAGTTTTGGAAGCATGTCCGTTTAATACTACCTTCATTGTGCGATTAGAGAGGAATGACTGGATTATGTCAAACAATTGTCCAGTTATACCATAGCACCGCAACTTGCGTAGAAGGCCAGCATGCCAGACCCAGTCAAACGCTTTGGAAATATCCAGGGCAACGTTTCGAGCTTCGCCATTATTGTCGAAAGCCTGGTATATATACTCTGTGATGGTCGTTAGCATATCAGCAGTAGACCTGGTGAAGCGGAAACCATACTGTTTGTCCGAGAGGAGTCTGTGGGCTGTGAGATGCTGAACCAACACTTTGCCAAAGATCGGTAGGAGGCTGATAGGGCGGTAATTAGCGGAGTCCGAGTGTTCTCCAATATTCTTAAATATAGGAACTACAGAGGAAGACTTCTAACAGGCAGGAAAGCAGGAAGCAGATAGGCAGTAGTTAGAGAGGACAGAAGAGAGTTCAGGGACACATTTCTTCAAGAATATGATTGGGATTTCATCCCCTCCGCTCGATTTATGAGGGTCAAGCTTAGAGATTATGCTAGAGATCGATGTGCTAGGGAGTAATGTGGACGTAATTCAGGGTATAGATACTCCAGACGAATTCAGTCTCGAATTGGTGAAGAATCTGAGAGCAGAGCATTCAGCTTTGTCCGCTGAAGAGAGACCAAAAATTTGTTGATTAGAGGGGGTATTGTGGTTTTACTATTGTTAAGCACACTTTTACAGAGTCACCAGTAGTCTTTGGAGCCGAACTCACGGGATGCTATGCGTTGCTTCATTCTGGCAGCAAACAACATATTAGCTTCATTGAGTATCTTTTTGCACTTATTAGGTGCTGAAGCGAAAAGGCGCCTGTTATGGTCCGACGCGTGGCTTCTGTAAAGCCGGAAGTAGTGATTCCGGTGGGAAATGGCGGCCGAGCAAGCGGGCGAGAACCAGAGCGACGAATGGGATTTAAGCTGAAACTTCCTTGCTGGGAAGAATGCATCGATGCCAGCCGTAACCCAAGAGGAGTTCTCGGATGCACGAGACGATTAAAACATTGTTTCATGGGACGTCACACAAGTAGTCGCAGAACGAGTCGCAGTCTGTTCTTTGGTAGCAGTAGGATATTCTGCTGGTCTGAGTTTCTTAGGTGGCATGGAAGTGAAAGGAGATGTTAACGGAAACTACCGCATGGTCAGAGTTTGCGAGAGGGCAGAGCTCTTTGACATTGCAAGAGTCTGGGATGGAGGTGAAGCAGAGGTCTAGCAGTGAGTCCCTTCCATTAGGGTTATTGAAGAAACGCGTGGGGAAATCCACCACTTGCGTAAGAGACTGGGTGATTGAAAAATTCATGGTATGGTCACCGGCAAGGTCAGTGACAGAGTTTTCCGGCCACTTGGCATGGTGGGTGTTAAAGTCACCAAACACAAATATATGGGCAGATGGATGAGAAGAAATGGCCTTATCAATATTAGTAGAGACGTTATCAAGTACTGAACAGTCAGAGGATGATGGAGAGCGGTAGAGAAAAAAAGATAGCTAACCGAGCTTATAAGTGAGAGACGGAAGCACATGAAAGAATGGTCTAGGGATTCAAGGGCTAGCTAGAAGGAGATGTTCACTGACATAAACACCAAGCCCATGCATATGGACATTGGAGTCTTTCCTGATTAGGGGAAGGTAACCAGGAACGTAAAACCCAGAAGAGGGGATAGAAGGGTCGAGGTTAGTTTCACAGAGCGCTAAGATGTTAGGTGAGTTTGTTAGAAGGAATGATTATACGCTGTAAAATTTAGTGCGAATACCTCGTATGTTTGCGAAGGAGAGGCAGACAGGTTTGGGCATTTTCTGATTAGCTGGTTTAATGTTGCAATTTTGTTTACGTGTATTCATAGTGATTTATTTAGAGAGAAAAGTCTAGAGTAGATTCAGCCGGTCACTGTATGCAGCATGTGTAGGATGGAGACTGGCGCAGCCTGCAGCATAATGTGGCCTCGTTGTTGCCCATCGGAGGTTCATGCAGGGACACCCATCCTTGCGCAATATGGCACTACAATAAACCCCGATATTATTCAACTGTTGATCAGAGTAGCCTCTCCAGACGCTACGTAAGAGTTCAGGCTCCTAACTATCAGTCGGAAGCAGCAAGCAGGAAACTGCCAACCCGGTACCCCCAGAATGAAGAGACGTTGCCACCATCCACAAATACTGCAAAATGCTTGCGGCTGAACTAACGCTAAGACCGAAGGAGAGAGAAAAAAGAACCGGAAACCCCTTCCTAAACAAGAAACAAGGCGAACACCTCTACTCCTGTTCAAAAGAAGAGGATGAAATGTGAAACCGGGCAATAGTAGGAACTATCTACTCTAATTAAAAAGAAATTAGTAAGTTTCAACTTAGTATAAGTCGAGATAAGCCTTCAAATCCAAAATAACTTTTAACAGAACTTTCTCTAGAAAGTTTAAAGAATAGACCATACAAAAGACGAAATAAAGCCCAGAAGAAATGCTCACTCATTTTTTTTAAATGGAGGAAAAAAATACTTTTTTAACTTAAATTTAACCGCTGCTATATGTGAAGAGACAAATGTACAGTAAAAGTAAGTAGGAAAATACATTTTCTTACTGAAATTAGTAGCAATAAGAAAAACGAAGGATCTAGCACACTTTCCTATCAAGAAGAAAACCTAAGTCGAGTGAAATTCCGAAAGACAATAATGCCAAATACATTTCAACTCTTTTTCAGAATATCTTAGGCGGGTCAGATGCTAAGTAGCCAGACCACGAGGTGAGAGAGAGAGAGAAAGCGAGAGAGAGAGAGAGAGAGAGAGAGAGAGAGAAAGAGAGAGAGAGAAAGAAAGTGAGAACGAGAGAGAGAGACTACAGAGCATACGTCCAAAGGCCAGGGTGAGGGGAGGTCAAATGTCACAGTGTCGAAGAGGAACTACCCTTAATCAGTAGTTTTAATTTTTGGTACCACAATGTCGCTAAGAAATTTAATAAATAATAAATAAATAATACCTCAACCCGTTTATATCGAGATACGCCTTCAAAGTCAAAATAACTTTTTACAGAACCTTCTTTAGCAAGGTTAAAGAAAAGACCATACAAAAAAAATAAACAATCCTTTGGCTGCCCCCAAAAATGCTCGCTCATTTTTTAACTGGAGGAAAAAAATACCTTTTTTCCTTAAATTTAACCGCTGCTTTATGCAAAAAGACAAATGTACAGTAAAAGTAAGTAGGAAATTACATTTCCTAAATATGTCCCGGAATGGACATAAGAGGTTGTTAAGTGGTTAAGGCAAATGTAATCGGGCAGAACAATCAAGTCCGTAGTCGTAATAGTCGTACGTAGTGTCCAGAGACGTAAGCGTTGTCAGTAGAACTCTGGTGATAGATCTTTCTCACTCACTCTGGACGTCCTTACATTCGTCTGTATTTATTATGGTTGATACCAGCCAATCACATTCTATATTCATTCTCTATTCATTGCATCACTTTTCCATCTTGCTTTTTTCTTTATTTTCTTTCCTTGTTTGTTTCACTTGTTTACTTAGTAAATTCTACCCATTTCTTCCTTTGTTTCTTTCTTTCTTGTTTTCTTTCATTTTTCTTTTCTTCTATCTTTCCTTTTGACTTTTCTTTTTTCTTTCTTTTAGACTTTATTTTCTTTACTGATACAATTTTGTTTCCTTTACTTTTTATAATTTATCTCCAATCCCGATTCATTCCCATACCCTTTATCCTTTTACGCTTCCTGTCCATTTCCTGGTTCTATCTATCTATCTATCTATCTATCTATCTATCTATCTATCTATCTATCTATCTCAGTCTGTTCACTATCTATCTATCTATCTATCTATCTATCTATCTATCTATCTATCTATCACTATCTATCTATCTAGTCTGTTCACTATCTATCTATCTATCTATCTATCTATCTATCTATCTATCATCATTCATCTATCTATCTATCTATCTATCTATCTATCTATCTATCTATCAGTCAGTTCACGTCTATCTATCTATCTATCTATCTATCTATCTATCTATCTATCTATCATCAGTTCAGTTCGTCTATCTATCTATCTATCTATCTATCTATCTATCTATCTATCTATCAGTCAGTTCACGTCTATCTATCTATCTATCTATCTATCTATCTATCAGTTCACGTCTATCTATCTATCTATCTATCTATCTATCTATCTATCTATCTATCTCATCAGTCTTATCTATCTATCTATCTATCTATCTATCTATCTATCTATCTATCTATCTATCTATCTCAGTCTGTTCACTATCTATCTATCTATCTATCTATCTATCTATCTATCTATCTCAGTCTGTTCACTATCTATCTATCTATCTATCTATCTATCTATCTATCTCAGTCTGTTCACTATCTATCTATCTATCTATCTATCTATCTATCTATCTATCTATCTCTAGTCTGTTCATATATATCTAGCTAGCTCGCTAGCTAGATATATATGAACATATAAACAGACTGAGTTTCAGTATTTCAGTTTTTTTTATTATCTATCTATCTATCTATCTATCTATCTATCTATCTATCTATCTATCTATCTCAGTCTGTTCACTATCTATCTATCTATCTATCTATCTATCTATCTATCTATCTATCTATCTATCTCAGTCTGTTCATATCTATCTATCTAGCTAGCTAGCTAGCTTGCTCAGTTTTTTTTCATTATCCAAGTATCTACCTATGTCAATGTTTTCATTATCTATCTATCTATCTATCTATCTATCTATCTATCTATCTATCTATCTATCTATCTCGCTTTAATTTTTTTGATTTCTTTCAATTCCTTCTTTTTTTCCTTTTAAGTTTTTATATTTAGACTGACAGAAAATGTGAAAACTTTTGTGAAGAGAAAGGACACTAAATGAATAACGGCTTTCACTGATGAATTTGAATTATCATATGCTTTCACTTTACTTAGGCTTGAACCAATTATAATTGTCTTCGTTTTCACTACAATTTCTCATGAGTATCTACTAAATTGGCGCAAAATCACAACTATGTCAAATAAAAATAAAATTATAAAATATTGACGCAATTTGTGGCCAACTCCGTGATCATTATTCTATTATCCACATTGCAAAATGTTTCCCACCGATGCAAAGCTGCACGCTGATTGCTATTTCCATAGCAAATGTTTCAAATGTAGTGGTTCCTGGATATGACCGTAAACTGCATCCGGCAATAAGGTCTCAGATTATGAGGTTGCCAGGAGCATGGAATCACCTCTTAATTGCTGTTGTTCCTAGGTCCATCCAAAGCCGGGATGGTAACACCTGTTAGGGTTCCAGCTATGGACAAATAGTTAACCCTCTAAACAGGAGTCAAAGCATTTCTTCTTCTTCTTCTTCTTCTTCTTCTTCTTCTTCTTCTTCATGTGCCGTGTTCCTTCAGGACGTAGGCGATCATGGACTTCCACATCGCTCTGTCTCTTCTCGCTCTCAATAATTTTTCTCTTGGTATCTCTTCTAAGCGCCGCTCGGTCAAGCATTTGCTCAGACATAACAAGTACGTTTCACGCTGTTTTCCCCTGTCTCTTCTTCCATTTATCTGACCTGTGAGTATCAAGTTCTCCGGACCTTCCTTCATCATTACGTGTCCCAGAAATCGCATTTGTCTCTTCCTGATATTTATTATGTTTTCTTCTCGTTTGCATCCTTTCGAACACCTCATCGTTGCACACGTGCTCTGTCCATGGTATCCTCAGCATCCTTCTCTAAAACCACATTTCTGCTCAAGCCTCTCCTTTATCTTTGATGATATCGACCAACATTCACTTTCATACAGATAGATATCACACAGCCATCCAGCACTTTTTTCTTTGTTTCTAATGAGATTTTCCTGTTTTTCAATACTCTGGTTAGATTGTGAAATGCGTCTTTGGCTATGCCAATTCGTCTTTGGATCCCCGTGTCTCATTTTCCATTCTCTGTCAAAACACTTCCAAGCTATTTGAACTTTTTTACTTGTTTTATTTTAGATTCTCCTACTCGCAGTTGGCATATTGGGCGCCTTTTTTTTTTTACTGATGACCATAAAACACTATGAAAATATAAAAACAGACTTTTATGAAATATATACATAAAAATGTTTTATCGAAAAATATTACCAACAAAACGTTTTTGAAGGAAAATGTTACCAACAAAAACAGGTTTTTTTTAAAGTAAAATCTTGTCAACAAAAATAGTTTTTCTTTTAAGGAAAAATGTTACCAATAAAAATACGTTTTTGAAAGAAAAATGTTACCAACAAAAATACGTTTTTGAAAGAAAAATGTTGAAAGAAAAATGTTGTGGTTGATATGCCATAAAACAAACCAAACCAAACGTAAATTTTTGGTATTTGTTTTTTTAGAAGAAACTGTTATATTAAAATATAACAGTCCTTAAAGAAAAATTACGTACCCCCACTCATTTACGATAACTAAGTTTTAAGTTGAAGTTTTACAAATAAAGAAATGTTTTGTTGAAACATTAATTTTTGCTCAGTTTAAAGTTAAATGATTGAATTTGCTATATTCAGCAGACAATAAGTGAGATAGCCCTGTGTACTGGCGCTACAGCATCAAAAGTAAAAAAAACTGTACAAAATAACAGATGCCACATCAGTTGAAGACTAACAACTGCCGCAACAACTAAAATGCATAGCACATTTAACTCAAAGATAAAATAATGACATAATCCAGATGTTAACAATCCACACCACTTCAAATAAAATGTTACCATCAAACCCCCATCAATACTGAAAAGAGCGATAACAGCTACTTGAATTGAAAAACTTCTTTTATGTGCCGTTTCCTTTCAGGACGTGGGCGATAATGGCCCTGTACATCTGCAGATATCTTAATATATTTTGTCTTGCTATTTCTCACAAACCCTGCCCTGTCAAATATTTGCTTAAGCCAATCAAGTATGCCATGTGATGCTTTCTTCTGTCTCTCTTTCCCTCTATCCACTATATGTGTATCAGATTCTCCAAGCCTTCCTTCCTCATCACGTGCCCAAGAAATTTCACGCGTCTTCTTCTGATGTCAAGTATTCTTCTTTATGTGTTGTGATATGGGCAATCATGGATTTCCACTTTTCCCTTGTCGCTCTTTAATTTTTTTTTATCTTGGTTTCTCTTCCAAACCCCACTCTGCCACTCACTTCCTCATGCCCATCAGACTAGAACTCTTAAAGTGTTTCCTTTAGCCAAACCGATACTGATATATAGCAATACACAAAATGTACAGGTGATGGAACTCACGTGAAGCTTTGATGATGTGAGCAGGCCAGAATTGGATTAAATATATTCAGACAGTTCAGTGCCATACATGATATACACTCATGTTTAAAAAAAGACATGGTTGACTGGGCAAATGATTTTGCTGAAGTAGTCTACCATTAATTTCTGTGGTAGACTGGTTGCCAAACAAAGTTATAGAACCAAATCTGTCCCACTATTTAACCCATAGCTGGAAAAAAGAAGGGGCTGATTATATTATATTATTATATTAAAAAAAGAAACATTATATTTCGGCATTAAATGACCCAATGGGTTGATAGGCTGTAAAACAAAGCCAGCTGTACCCGATGAGAGTGGGAAAAAATAGGAAATTTCCTTCTTTTTTTTTTTCTGTATGTGCCGTCTTCTTTCAAGTTGTAGTCGATCATTGATTTTCACTAATGAACGTATTCATTGTCGCTTTTAACATTTTTCCTCTTGGTCTCTCTCACAAACACCATTCCGCCATCCACTTGCTCAAGCCCATTAAGTATGTATCGCGCTACTTTCCCCTGTCTCTTTTTCTTTCTATCCGTCCCGTGAGTGTCAGATTTTCCAAGCTCTCCTTCTTCCTTACGTGTCCCAGAAACCTCAGCTACCCCTTCCTGATTCCTAATATGTTTCCTTTTCGTTAGCATCCTCTCTAAAACACCGTCATTACATGTTCGGTCCATGGTATCCTCAGGATCTTTCTGTAGAACCACATTTCAGGTTGATTCAAAGTCTCTCCTTCATCTTTTAGGAGATCGTTCAGCATTCGCTGCCATATAAAAAGACAGATATCGCATAACAGTTCTGTATTTTTTTCTTTGTTTCCAACGAAATAATAGTTGTCAAGTATAAGTTTTCTTTTTGTTTACATTATCCCCAAAACCTCGTCTTTTTTCGGCCAAGATTACCCTCAGCATCCTTCTGTAGAACCACATTGTTGTTACTTGAGTTTCACCTTCAACGTTAAGGAGATCGTGTAGCATTCGCTGCATATACGAGGAGAGATATCACGTTCACTATTGTCTACTTTGTTTTCAACAAAATTCTCCTGTTTCACAATACTCTACTTTTAATTTGCTTAAAAACTTTTAAATCTTCTACAAATTCAATATCTCGAAGACAGAAATTAACCTACGCCTCCTTGGTCTCACACTTTCAGCGGACCTCAAATGGAATGACTATATCGAATCCATTGCTAAATCCGCTGCTATGAAAGTCGGTTCTCTGTGTAGGGCCCGGGAGTTTTTTCCGTCTAAATCTATCCTGCACATATATAAATCTACCATCCGCCCGTGCATTGAATACTGCTGCCGCATCTGGTCGGGTGCCCCTGCTATTCTCCTCGGGCTTCTCGATAAGGTTCAGAGGAGGGTCTGTAATATGATAGGTACCGACTTGGCAGACCGCCTACAGTCTCTCTCCCACCGGCGCGACGTGGCTTCCCTGTGTCTCTTCTATAAATACTTTCACGGCTTCTGCTCCGATGAACTTAGATCACTAGTGCCCCCTAAATACGAATTTGAACGAGATACTAGATTAGCAACTAGATCCCACCCTTTTACAGTGAAACCGATAAAATGCAACCGCAACTTCTACTCCAACAGTTTTTTTTCTCGCACTTCCCGACTGTGGAATTCCCTTCCACACGATTGCTTCCCCGACGGCTACAATCTCCAGGAGTTTAAATGTAAGGTCAATAGACACCTCTTAACACACTAACCTGCTCCTATTCTATCAAACACTCTTCCCATCTGCCCAACCCTCATCCTCGCTATCCTTACTCATCTGTCACCTTCCTCCTGACATTCCCTATGTCTAACCACTCCTTCTCTTTACCTTCCGCTATGTAGCCCCATGCGCAATAGTGGCAGTGGAATGCCTTGCTTGGGGTGAGATGATTAAAAAAAAAATTATATTTTGGCATTAAATGACCCAATGGGTGGATAGGCTGTAAAACAAAGCCAGCTGTACCGGATGAGAGTGGGAAAAAATAGGAAATTTCCTTTTTTTTTCTCTGTATGTGCCGTCTTCTTTCAAGATGTAGTCGATCATTGATTTTCACTAATGAACCTATTCATTGTCGCTTTTAACATTTTTCCTCTTGGTCTCTCTCACAAACACCATTCCGCCATCCACTTGCTCAAGCCCATCAAGTATGTCTCGCGCTACTTTCCCCTGTCTCTTTTTCTTTCTATCCGTCCCGTGAGTGTCAGATTCTCCAAGCCCTCCTTCTTCCTTACGTGTCCCAGAAACCTCAGCTACCCCTTCCTGATTCCTAATATGTTTCCTTTTCGTTAGCATCCTCTCTAAAACACCGTCATCACATGTTCGGTCCATGGTATCCTCAGGATCTTTCTGTAGAACCACATTTCAGGTTGATTCAAAGTCTCTCCTTCATCTTTTAGGAGATCGTTCAGCATTCGCTTCCATATACAAAGACAGATATCGCATAACAGTCCTGTATTTTTCTTTGTTTCCAACGAAATAATAGTTGTCAAGTATAAGTTTTCTTTTTGTTTCCATTATCCCTAAAACCTCGTCGTTTTTCGGTCAAGATTACCCTCAGCATCCTTCTGTAGAACCACATTGTTGTTACTTGAGTTTCACCTTCAACGTTAAGGAGATCGTGTAGCATTGGCTGCATATAGGAGGAGAGATATCACGTTCACTACTGTCTACTTTGTTTTCAACAAAATTCTCCTGTTTCACAATACTCTACTTTTAATTTGCTTAAGAACTGTTACAAGGGAAAGATTTTATGAATTCCAATCGACTCCAGACTACTCGATTAATGAATGCCAAATCTTTCCTTGTAGGGAAACCGTTAATATTACCAATAACATTGTTAATTCTTTTTTTTTTTTCCACGATTAGTATTCGAAAAAAAACCTTTGTCAGTCTTTGTGAGATTGCAAATATTTGAAAACGATCTTTGAGAATTTTTTTTTCATCTTAAACTCTTGAAATGTTTAATCGGTCAAATTTAATGGATGTTTTTTTTACTTTGCTTACAAAACAACAAACCCAAAATTTAAAAAGAATTAGTAATCTTCTCTAAGCGATGAAATGAATGTCTGTCGTCCTGCCCGTCCGATTAAATTACGATTTATTTGGCTATTTTAAGGATCAAATATCTACAAAGAAATCGGCTGATCGCGCTTAAAAGAAAATTCGCCTGGCTGTAAATGAGGTGCCTGTTTATGGCGTCTTTGTGACGAGTTAATGCGTTACCATACTCCAATTCTGGCTTAATCCTAAATGATCTGATGTATATTATCTGTTAAACAGGAAAGAGGATTATCGCTATAAATTTCTGGATCAAATCATCTGATTAATGTGGGAAAATTAAACGACAGACAGATTTGTCTCATCCACACTTTGGGAAACGTATAAATGTCTCGCGCTGTTTCTATCATATATTTTACAGCAGTGAACAGTTGACAGTGGTTTTCCCCGTCTTTCTTACAGACTGGCTGTAACGAGCCTGCAGCGTCCGATATAGTCTTGTAACTGATTGACGAATCGAACCTTTAACCCCGAACTAAAACTCTGCCCCAGTTATAGGTCACTGAATAAAACTGGGCTATATTAACACTTGTACTGTATTTTTCACCGTCACTATATTTGACTTTGCCCGTCACTGTCTCTTTCTTTCTTTCTTTAATTTTTATCTGAGTTGATTTCAGGCTTCCATATGAATCGAGTATAGTTTTAAACAAATGAATCGAGTATAGTTTTAAACAAAAAATGGGGAAATTGTCACTGTTATATATTGCATTTCTGTGTGCGTAGTAGTAGTCTTAGCACAACTCTCTGTGTCCTTAGTGACGACGGAATTTTTTCCTCCAATACTTTTTCAGTTACTCTCTATTTATTTTCAGTTACTCTCTATTTATTTTCAGTTACTCTCTATTTATACTTGTCTAATAATTTGTATAATATACTACATCTTCCTGAATTGGAGAAGTCCTACATCCTTGTTTTTTTTTTCTTTTAATACTTCTGATTATTTTCGTATCTTTTTTAATCATATCACCCCGAGCAAGGCGGTAACGCCACTGATGAGCAGGGGGCTACATAAGAGGGAAAAGATTGGAAAAGAGAAAGCCGGAAACCACATCCTAAACAGGAAACAAGGGATGAGCCTCTTCACCTGTTCAATAGATATGGGTGGAGTGTAAACCGGGCAATAGTTTAGTCTATCTGCTCCAACTGAGAAAAAAAAGAAAAGAGTGAAAAGATTGGAAAAGAGAAAAACCGGAAACCACATCCTAAACAGGAAACAAGGGATGAACCTCTTCACCTGTTCAATAGATATGGGTGGAGTGTAAACCGGGCGATAGTTTAGTCTATCTGCTCCAACTGAGAAAAAAAGAAAAGAGTGAAAAGAGAAAGCCGGAAACCACAACCTAAACAGGAAACAAGGGATGAGCCACTTCACCTGTTCAATAGATATGGGTGGAGTGTAAACCGGGCGATAGTTTAGTCTATCTGCTCCAACTGAGAAAAAAAAAGAAAAGAGTGAAAAGATTGGAAAAGAGAAAGCCGGAAACCACATCCTAAACAGGAAACAAGGGATGAGCCTCTTCACCTGTTCAATAGACGTGGGTGGAGTGTGAACCTGTTGTCCTTCCTCTTGTCTTTCTTGTTTTCGCTTTAATGGTGAGACTTATCTCTCCTCGTTTTCTTCTTCATATTCTTCTGTCCTCTCACTCTCATATTATTCCATTTACTACTGTTCCACTCTTGTAACTTTCTACTTCTTCTTTTTCCTGACCTTCAATTTCCATATCATCCAGCCGTTTCTGCTGCTGAACTGATCTGTATGTGCCATTATTTGTTGTCCTTATTCCTTAGCTTCAATTTCTTCATTATCCAGCTCTTTTCTGCTTCTGAACTGGTCTGTATGTGCCATTTTATGCTGTCTTTTTTCTCAAGTATAGCCGTGTTGTGTCCGTATCAGGAAATTTTCTACTTCTGGATTCGCCTCTTTATTCCTTCTACACCATATATTTTCTTTCGTTGTAAAGAAAATTGTTGTGGGATTTCTGATTTTACCCATTAATTTTTTTAATCGTATCACCCCTAAGCAAGGCGGTAACGCCACTGATGTGCAGAGGGCTACATAAGAGTAAAAAAATTACATAGGAGGAGATTAAAGAGAAAGACGAACCAGATAAATGATATAAATACAGGTGTGATGACAGTTGCAAAGGTGGAGAGAAAGGGAGAAGATATACAGGGTGAAGAAAAAAGAACTAGATTCAAGTGGTTAAGAGATGGGTATTGACATTGCATTTAAATTCCTGAAGGTTGTAGCCGTCAGAAAATCAAGAATATGGAAGCGAGCTCCACAAGCGGGAAGTGCGAGAAAAGAAGCTGAAGGAGTAGAATTGCCGTCTACATTTGGTTGATCTAAATGTGAATGGGTGGGACCCCGTTGTCAGTTATGCCAAAGGGCTCAGTTTCCTTCCTGCATGTGGAAGAAATCTGTAACTAAAGAGCAGTTTTCGTCCATACACTTCTATGATTTCATTAAGTGGTGAGAATGCTTTCAATCCCATTTTCACCGTTTGTACCATTCTTTCTGCAATGCGTTTAAATTGTGGGTGATATGGTTGTGTCTTGTATGGGATGCATCGAATTTGTTTTAACCACGCACATTATTTCTCATCGTAAACTTCGGGTGCATTGTCGGTGGTCTTTCATTCTTTGAAAATATAGTTCTTAGTATTTACTTTATTGTGGTATCTTTTATGCTGATAACTTCTAGCAATCCTAAATGTGAGTCCACTAATACTAAGAAGTATACCCTCTCTCTGATATATACGTGATTCATGTGAACCCTAACCCATGGCTCTACTTCCTTGGACTATGAGTGAATTTTTTGCTGGTTTTAATTTTTTTTATTTTCGTACATTTGGGCGTCTCTTAACGTATTCCTCTACATCTTTTGAATATATTGCTATTTTCTATGACTAGTCTGTGTTACGTTTCTTTGAAGGGTAAAAAATGCCATCGAACAATTGCTCCATATATTATTTTTTATTCTCTCTACTCTTCTGCTTTATACAAGTCTTGCTTTGTTACTATTTTGAGTTTATTTAGACGAAGAACGTCGGTTTCCACCCAGTGTATTATTTTATCTTCAGTATTGTTTTTCTTCTGTTTTATTTTTAACTATAATCATGCTAAAGCGTGAGGGATAGTGTTCCCTTTTATGTATCAGTCAGTCAGTTAAGTGCCATACGTGAAACACGCTTGGGCGATCATGTCTGGAAAGAGACATGATTGACTGGGCAGAAGATTATCCCGCAGTAGGTTGCCATTGCTTTCTGCGGGAGACTGGTTGCCAGCCACGGCTATAGAACCCAATCTGTCCTGTTATTTAACCCATAACTGGAAGGAAGAGACAGATTAATACCTTTCCCAAGGGTATTTACGCATAAGTGAATGCAATGAATTCAACTGGAATTCGAACTCGGCTCCCCGATTTCTCGTTTTGAGTCGATATCCACTGCACCATAGTATACTTTTACGTATACTATGTCAAAATCCAGTGCCATCATTTTTGTTGTCGATCTTAAAATCCTTCGCAATGTGACCTTTGGCAATTATTTTCCTGGATTGAATATGAATTCTAATAGTTTGTGGTATGATTTTAATAAGAATGTTTTTCTATCAAAAAGTTTCGTTTACTTTCCATGCTCCATGCAGTTGCTAGCGCTTCTTTTTCAATATTCAGTTTGTGCTGACGTTAATGATATCTACATGATTGGATGTTCTTTTTGTGATAGAATAGCTGCAATCGCCTTTTTACTAGCGTCTGTGGTAAACGTTACTCCTTTTTGTAGAGCATAAACTTTTACTATTGGTTTGTTCTGCAGAATATTCTTTAGTATTTTAAAAGCGATAGTTTGCTTTTGTTTCTCTTTAAATTCATTTTTTTCCTTTTTTTGAATAATTTTTCAAGTGACTCCATTATATCGCTGTACCTACTATAAAGATTTATCAGGCCCAAAAAGGATTCTAATCCTTTTTTATTTGTTGGAGCAGCTATTTCTGTTATTTTCTTTGTTAGTTTATCATCGGGTGATAAGCCTTCATTTGATATTTGATATCCTAAATATGATTTCTTCTTACAGTCAAAATTACATTTTTATTTTTATTTTTTATTTTTTACAGTCAGACCTGCCTTTTTAAATCTTACTCAAATTTGCTTTGTTATGGTAACAGTTTTTTTTCAAAAATCTATTGTTGGTAATATTTTTCCTTCAAAAATGTATATTTTTCTATAAAGTCTAGTTTTATGTATATATTTCTATAAAAGTATTTTTAAACTTTCAGAGTGTTTTGACCCCTGTTTGGGGGTTAACTATTTGCCCATAGCTAGGACCCTAACAGGTGCTACCACTCCGGGTCAGGTGGACCTAGGAACAACAGTAATTAAGAGGTGGTTCCATGCTCCTCACAACCTCCCAATCAGAAGCCATGCTGCTGGATGCCGTTTACCGTCATGCCCAGGACCTCATAAAACTAGAGAAGGTATCTTCAGCAATGTATAATCTTCATGTCTGCCAAAACCATCAGAGTGTCAAAAGGATATCTTTTCTTTTGACACTGCTATTATTTTAACCATTATCTTCATTTAACTTACTTGTACTTGTTACGGCATTCACCTTGTTGGTTGAGCCTGCTCCATCAAACAAACGCACCATACCCAAATGAAAACTGACAAAGCATAGCTGACTTTGTAATTTGTTCAGACATGCAAATTCATATTAGGGGTTTCATTACAAATTTGGATTCACAATCTATCCCCAGCTGCATATACACACACTTTAGTATAGTCCAATCTGGTTTGAATTCAGAATTTTCTTCTCATATTTTAAGTTTTCTATAGTTCTTTGTCCCTATACCTATATCGACCTGGTATATTATCATGTCTTTTTTTTAATAAGACACTTTCAATTGCTTTTTGAAAAATATGGCTCAAAGTCTTTACCCAAAACAGTAAACGAGTTCATCTTAATAACCCTATAGGGGTGTTTATCATGGTGATTTCCTTGAATTTCTTGACGATTTCTGGTTGATTGTATGCTGACTTGAGATCAATTGTTGCAAAGTATTCCATTTTTGTGAACTCGTGGTTTGCAGTTTCGATATTTGGCAACGGAAAAGTGTCTGAACATATCAGGTGATTTACCACTATCTTGTAATTACCACATATCTTTTAATCTCCGTCAGGTTTCTTTATCGCTGCTATCGGTGACGCCCAGTTACTAACACCTTCAGTTACTCTTTCTAGTATACCTTGTTGTATCCTTTTGTTTAATTTGGTTACTACCAAAGGTAAGATATGAATTGAAAATTTCTTGACTCTATATACTTTGGGTGATAGTTTTCTTTTAGTCTAATACTTGCTTTATAGCCTTTCAATAATCTTATTTTATTTTCTTCTGGTTTCATGGAAATGATTAGTCTCGCTACATCTACTTTTAATACATTAATGCCTAGTTATCCGTGATTTTTTGCATACTAATAATGTAATGGGAATCATTTCAAAACGCTTTGCGGTTTCAAAATTATCTTGAAATATGCCCATTGTTTTTATAGTCATTCAGTCAAATTGCTTTAATTGGAGGCTGCTTTGTTCTTAATTTAGGTCTTGATTTAACCCAGACATTTTTAGGTATCAATATAACTTCACTGCCTGTATCAACTTGCATGTTAAATATTTGGTCATTTATCCTTATTTTCTCTCTATCTTTTTTGTGTATTCATTGTAAATATAATTTTTTCTCTCGTGATTTTTCTATAATACCTTCATTTATTCATAAATTTGGTCATGCCCGTCCTGTAATCATGGATTTGGTCGTGCCCAACTCGAAATCTTCTTTTGGTTGATTAAATCATTTAATCAACTGTAATTGTTGCAACACACTTAACGCTAGCTTCCAAATTCATTCTGCTAGTCTGTAGACATTGTAGTATTTTTCGTGCGTGGATTTGGTCCTGCGAGTCTTGAATTAATCTAAAAAGATTTAATTCATCTTCTGTAGTCATTTCCGTCTTCCAAATTTGTCAAATTCACAATATTTAGCTCATTCGTTTACTTTATGAAAGTATTGTATAATAGACTCATTTGGTGATTGTCTGGTTTGTAAAAACTTGGTTCTTTCAGCGATAACCAATATCTTCTTTTTTATTTTTTATTTTCTGGTTTCATGTTTTTGGGATTTTTTTTTTTTTTTTGTAATTTTAACAATTTCATCAGATTTCATTTCTTCTAATTTGCTCGGGTAACACATTGTCGAAATTTTCTTCACAGCCCATCACTAGCAAGAAATAATTCGGTTATTTCGTTTTCTCCTACGTCGGTCTTTGTGTCTCTTAATAGTTATTTCTGTAAATGTAGTAACATTTCTTATCCATATGTTTATGTGTTCTTGGTCGTCCAGCGAATTTAAGGATCATATTGGGGACGTAATTGTTATGTTTTGCATTTCTTTGTGTGTAGTAGTAGACTTAGCCCAGTTCTCCGTGTCTTTTGTCACAACATGGTTTTTGTTTTCTTCCATACTCTTCAGTTACTCTCTATTTATACTTGTTTACTAATTTGCATACGATATTACAGTTACCGTGTCATTTTTAGCAATGGGTTTAATACAGTCGTTCCACTTCATGTCACCAGAGAATATTCGTCTTAGAAAGTGCAACGAGTCACTCTTCTGGAGATCGACATCGGCCATGTTGATGAAGAGAAGAACGGGCTCTCTGAGATGATTAATAGAGAGCATTTTTTGTATGCGTTGACCGTAGGGAGGAAAAAAAATGAAAGGTGGTGAAAAAAAAGTGAAAAAGTTAGTATGTGTACTTTGGGGCCAAATTCTCAAATAAATCTTAGCTCTGATTAGTTAAAAAGACCACACACGTAAATTGTATATATTCACACATACATAAACAGCAAAACCGAAGGTTTTTGTATTTAAATGTAAATCATTTGCACAACCAACATCAAACATTGCTTGATGAAGAGAATCTATCTCGAAACAGAAATTTCAGTGTCGCAAGGTATAATTATATTAAACTCTATAATATTTATTATATTGAGCATTGTTTATAATAAAATAAATGTCAGGGTACTCATAATAGTAAAACCTTGAGTCCTATTTACCTGGATATATATATATATATATATATATATATATATATATATATATATATATATATATATATATATATATATATATATATATATATGCAAATTCGTTAAAAATTACAGAAAAGTCAACTTTTTCTTTTTTATTAATGATGATTCCATAATTTTTAGCTTTTTTTTTTACATGTGGATGATGGTATTATTATTATTATTATTATTATTATTATTATTATTATTATTATGTCATTATTTTTTATATTTCCATTACTGCTATGGTCACACTACCAACTAAGTCTG